>VONZ01000167.1:600000-1158473 GCA_012976165.1 Labeo catla
CTTGAAATGTTAAATTATGCTAAGTGACAACTTAAATATTTGAATTGATTCAACTTAAAATTTTAAGGCAGCTGGGTTACTTACCCATCTGTTAAGTTTAGCAAACACAAATATCTAAGTTGTTACTTAGTACAACTTAACATTTCAAGTTGACTGAACTTAAAATTTTAAGGCAGCAGGGTAACAAATTATTTGAAGCTGACTCAACAAATTGTGTTTTTTATTTTTTACAGTGTAGTTGTATGTTGGCCAAATATTCTCCTATCATTGTCCTGTCAAACCATAGATCAATGGAAACCTCATTTAATCAGCTTTCAGATGATGTATAAATCTCAGTTTTAAAAAAAAATGACCCTTATGACTGGTTTTGTGGTCCAGGGTCACATTTTACTACTGTGTTTTATGTATATTTCTTCAGTGTGGGTGATATGACCAAAATCTTATATCACTTTATGAGTAATGTTATTTCATGGTAACAGTGTAGTTTTTTTTTTGCTTTAAATATGGTCTTTATGATATCAAAAATGTTTGAAACCTTAAAAATGTCATAATTCTTGTCACCATTGTCATTATCACAAAAAAGCCTAAAAGCCTAAAAACTAAAAAAAAAAAAAAAAAGATTTTCTCTCTTTTGTTGTTTGATTAACACGAATTACAGAGATAAGGAATATTAGACTATTACACTTTAAGAGCTGCCTGTGTGTTTTCTTTCTCAGCTGTTTGCTTTCAGTTGCAAAAACATGCATTTTGACACATACTAGTTTGTTCAAGGCCTACAAAGCGGCAAAAATAATAACAATAGACCAATTCGATGTTTGCAAACAGTGATTTCTTGTTGGCGGAGCCTATCTGGTGTCAGAAAATTACAGTTTTTTTTTTTTGTTAACAATTATTTTATTGAATAGTCATTCCAGAACGGTACAAAATACAACATATTATTTTAGACTGTAGCCATATCCCCCACCCACCAACCCACCAGTTAGACTTATACTGTCCTGAGGAAATACAAGACAATTTCTCACAAGAGATATAAACTTGCATTTGTGAGAAAAAAGTCAGAATTGTGAGATAAAATAGGTAAATGTTGTAGGTTTAAATAGTACGGTAAGACCGAGCTAAAGGTCCCCAGGGCGCCTTTGATATTATTTTCCTTTAAACCACTAGATGGCAGAAAAACTTGCCGTAGCATTTTCCAAAACATCCGCTTTTCAAGATGCACGTGCAAATTTATCTGATCCTTGATGCGATCGTGGGCAGCAGCACACAGGATATCTTTCAATACTTTCAGAATCTTTACTTTTTAAAATGATTTTGTTTCTGTATTTTTAAAATACATTTTTTCATTAACATACTTTAATGACAGTATATTTATTGAACAAAAATATTTTTTTATTTATCAAAATAAGCAGAAAATAGTACAAACTTTGCTATATATATATATTAACTAAAATATTTGTATCAATACTGTGGCCCCCCTTGCCTCCTCATACATTTATAAGATTATTAAACAAAATAAAACACTTGTATGATTTGTTTTCACACAAAATCTGTTGCTCCATAAATGTTCAATACAAACATGTTTTTTTCCTGCAATCATTTTGGGCGCAGTGAAAAGACCATTTTTTATTATATTATATTATATTATATTATATTATATTATTATCAGCCTAATTTATTAGGTATTTTCCAGTCATCACTTTAATAAAACAATCTTTTTGATTTCATGTTGACATATAATGATATACAGTGATATATATAAGTCCTAAAATTATGCATAAACATAATCACTTAAGGGGAGACACTGCAGGAAAAAGCAGTTTTTCATGCTACTGTCAAGTTGGAAATTTTGGGCTTTCTGGTTTTTCATAAAGTGGTTTTTCAGTTGAAAGAAAACTTCCAAAACACACTGTTAAGTGTTTATTTTATAGCACTTTTTTTTTGTTTGTGTCAATAGATTTCAATTACAATACATATTTTTTAAGGCCGTTTGAATTAATTTTTTTCTCCTACACTGAGCCATAAATCTCCACTTCAGTAACACACACACCAAACTTTACATTTTTATTCATGTCTATAACCTGAAGGTTTTTACACAGGGATTTGTTCATGTATAATTTGCTTGATGTTACACAACATTTTATTCCCCCCAAATTTGTAAAAAAAAAAAAATGTTTTCTGTCTGTTCAAAGTATTTTCAGAATTATGGAGTGACAAAATGAGATATCCAAAATAACATTGGACTCTAATATGTAAAAACTGACTTCATCCCGTGTTTAGATTTTTGTACTAGAAATATATGCAAATTAGCACATATTTAATAAAACAATGCCTCATTTGCATATGTAAACTTAACATTTTAGAAAACTTGTAATACAAAAAAAGTTTGCAATTATCAATGGAATCAATCAACTGGGTAAGCAAAGTAATAACAAGGTTAATTTTTTACCCTATTCACCTGCAGTGTCTCGCCATAATGGTTTTTGACCAACACCATGACTGCTTAAAGACTAACTCCTTTAGAGGATGTCATGCATCAAAGGGCTAGTTTGTCTATACTACTAGTCCAGCACAACATATAATTCTCTTGCTCATAGCTCTCAGAAGTGCGTTAACCTTTTAAACTCTGCCCAGTAGTCAAAGAACGCATCAAAGGTTTAACAGGAAGGCAGAGAGACATCATGATTGAGATCTGATTCGTATCAGTACATATGAGGCATCGTCCCATAAGATTATCATCAAGTTCATTAAAAGAGTTTTAAATTTAGATTCTCTGATGCACCACATGCCCTGCTCACTTCACACCTCTTTACACATTAAAACGATCTTCACAGTTTGGTGAACTTCTTGCCCCTGAAAAATTTTTGTATTTTGCTACATTGTTACAAGCATTTTGGGGTATTCAAAACACAGAGAAATTCTCATAAAGAGACTAAAGACTGATTTAAAGGCTTTACATATATACGCATCTTAATTACTTTCTTTTCTCATTTTTGCTTATGTCCTGCACATTATTCAGGCAATATGCACTGAATATTTCCTTAGGGAAAAAATCAACCTTAATAGATATGCTCACTTGTAAAATCTCAGTCTCTTTTTCTCTTACTTGGCTGTGTAACAGTATTTGAAAGTTTTGTGTAAATAACACATAACATTACATTGAGGTTCATGTAAAGGCCGGTGTTCTGAGGTGGGCTATGACTCATCAGCTTCCCTTTTGCTGGCTGGTGCGAGCGCTTGTTCACCAGGGTGTGTGTAGCGTCTGATGAAATGGTCTGGCCCGGAAAGTCCTTGATATTTCTTTTCATGCATCTTTCACTTCTTTGCTAGGATTTGCATAAAACAGCATTGTTTTAGACGGACTGTGATTGTGCTCTTAAAAAGATGGTGGAATCCTCTTGTGTTTGATTTTGCAGTGGCTTGAAAGGCAGTATCAGTGTTTCACTAAAGCTACTTTCATTTGTGCCGCTGTCATTGCTGATATGAGCGGGTGTCTTTTAAGAGTAGGAGCCCTCAGTAGACGTTCCGGTGAATATTAAATGAAACGTAGAAGTGCAAGGCAAACACAAACTCTGAGTTTAGCCTGGCTGACAGATCTTGATCACGACTGCTTGTATGTTGTATTTTTCGTTGCTTATATGGTAAACACACAAGACATTGATATGAGTTGTGTGATATTCTATCTTGACAGAGCACTAAATCCTTCATAGACAGCATTATGAACTATTTTGGATAGGACTGTGATTGCTTTCCTTCCCTCAAGTACATCTTTACAAATATGCTAGCAAACAATTCCTCCAGGATTTGACTTTTTTCAGTGTTTTCGTGGCCTAAAATGAATGCATTCACTGCAGCTTGCAACAATATTTATAACAGTAACAATGCAACAATGTTTGTGGCAGTTTTGTGCTGTTTTGCGGTGAAAACCCAGCAAAAATCATGATGCTCTTAAGAAAATAGTGTTCTTGGTAGTAAGAGTACAGTTAGATGTAAATACTGAATTTACAGTATTGTGTTAGACACAATATCTTGCACAGTTGCACTGAATCAGCACAGTATGTAATTAGTGACACTTTAAATATTTTACATTATTCTTTCATATTTTTACAGTGTAACGATTGTATAATTGTCTCTTCTTGTAATATTGTTTTTGCATTTTGTTTTACAGCTTATAATCGTATTATAAGTGAATGCTTTCTTGCGAAATATTGAAAAATCCATATCTGGTAAGTTGAGGTATTATGAGGTATTATTCAGAACTGAGTTTGTACTCAAATCAATTATTTGCAATTAATTGCATCCATAATAAAAGCTTGTATTTACATAATATATGTATGTGTGTATCGTGTATTTATATCAGTATATAAACACACACACACACACACACACACACACATATATATATATATATATATAAACAGTGTTGGGGAGTAACTAGTTACATGTAACGGAATTACGTAATCTAATTACAAAATAAATGTAATTGTAATTAGTTACAGTTACTGAGAAAAAATATGTAATTAAATTACAGTTACTTTTGAAAAATGCCAGTGATTACAAAGGGGATTACATCTGACTTTTTTCACACACCCACCTCCACTTACAGATTTAGTTGACTTCTTTTAAATTGCATTAACTGCTCTAAAATGAGACACCAGTGTTTCAGGAGTTTAGGCCCAGCAAGGGTAAAATCTTTGCGTGGCAGGGGCAGCTGCCACAAAAACCTGCCACTTGACCCGTCACCGCCAAAGGCAGCTGCCACTCGACCTGCCACCGCTATATGCGCCTGCCACTCGACCTGCCACCGCCACAGGCAGCTGCCACTCCACCCGCCACCGCTATACGCGCCTGCCACTCCACCCGCCACTGCCAGATATGCATCAATCGGAGTGTATACAGTGGAGATGTTGAGGCACGCGAGACGCTTCGGTGCTGCTCGCGCCATTGTGGATTTAAAGGGAGGAATAAAACATAAGTTAAGGTAGCAAATATGTAAATAAATGTAAACTTGCTCTGTTTGTTTGTTTATATTCATCAATCGGAGTGTATACAGTCAGAGATGTTGAGGCAGGCGCGATTCTTCGGTGCTGTGTGCGCATTATGGATTTAAAAGCCTAAAGTAACGTAACAAATAGGTAAATAAGTATAGAATTGCACGGTCTGTTTACTTAAGTGCATCAACCGAAGTGTAAACAGTAAGAGGCAGCTGCCACAAAACCTGCCATAACGTACCTTGTTTTATTCCTTGCTGCCTTAACTTATGCTTTATTCCTCCCTTTAAATCAATAATGGCGCGCGCAGCACCGAAGCGTCGCGCCTGCCACAACTTAGCGTAGCGCCTGCCTCAACATTTCTCACTGTTTACACTCCGACTGATGCATATAAACAAACGGAAAGTGCAATTCTACTCTTATTTACATATTTTCTGCCTTACTTTATGCTTTATTTCTCCCTTTAAATCCGTAATGGCGCGTGCAGCACCGAAGTGTCGCGCCTGCCTGTAATGTAAGTAAACAGACCTTGCAATTCTACAATTATTTGCCACATTATCTGATGTTTAATCCATAATAGAACACACAGCGCCTAAGCGTCGCGCCACCTGTTTGCTATAGCGGTGACGGGTCGCGAGGCAAGCGCATTCAGCGGTGGCAGGTCGAGTGGCAGGCGCACATAGCGGTGGCAGGTGGAGTGGCAGGCGCATTTGGCGGTGGCAGGTCTTTGTGGCAGCTGCCCCTGCCACGCAAAGATTTTACTCTCTCACAGAATAGCACACATGCTTATTCGATAACTGTTTTATTTCCTATTTGGGTTTATGCATAAACTTTTTTAAGATTGTTTTTTCCAAGGCATTGTTAGATGCTAGTGTTTTCTGTCATAACTGTGCAAACATTTGATTTCAAACCCAGCATCATAGCTATTAAACTATTTCTTGTTATGATGTTATTTATATTATGATCTGGTTATGACATATAGCGTAACTGCGCTCACGGTGACCTGAGTTCGATTCCCGTCTCGACGTCCTTTGTCGAACCCGCTCCCCTCTCTCCTCCCAGCTCTTTCCTGTCATCTCTCTACTGTCCTATCACAATAAAAGGCATAAAAAGCCCAAAAATATAAGTAAAAAAACAATTTCTGAATTTGTGGTGGCTGTGCTTAAAATTAAATAATTATACAGCTCAGACTCTTTTGGAACAACTTAAGTCAGTGCTATATGCTTGATGATTTTCTTGGTGGAAGCTTTGCGTTTGGTTAGCTAATAAAATATTAAAGCTTAATTTAATATTATGTGTACAATTTCTTAATTCTGTCATCCTGGTATCGTGGACTTGCTCTATTGTTTCATACAAACACAGCTGCTGCCATTTTTTATTTTTTTTTGGTACATTGTAATGGATTATAAGATAACTAACAAACTAGTACTACTACTTATTTATGTGGTGAAATGTTGTGTAAGAAAACTGGTATGACTGCACTGTATCCCTAAAATGTCTAGTTTGAACTTGCCGTTTGCTAGCAACTGATTTCTTCATGGAAGCTTTGCGTTAAAATATTTCAACTCAGATCAGTGTTTCGTGTCTAATAATTTTGACACGAAACATCTAAATAATCTATCAAGAAGCTGTGTAATAAGTGAGATAATGTACATTCAGCCAGTTGTTATCGCAAAATAAAGATGTATATTATCCCTTACTTATTATAATCTTAATTCAAGTGATAAAGGATTTTGAAAGTCTGACAGTAATCAGTGTTGAACACTACTGTAAGGTTAACTCTGCCTGGTTTAAATGTTTCAAAATGATTAACAGTTGAAAATATTAGAAATTTAGAAAAGTAATCAAAAAGTAATTAAAAGTAATAAGTTACATTACTTTAATAAAGTAATTGAAAAGTTACACTACTTATTACATTTTAAATCAAGTAACTTGTAATCTGTAACCTATTACATTTCTAAAGTAACCTTCCCAACACTGTATATAAATCAGATGCTTAATTACTACAGTCATCAGTAATAATCAAAAGGTGAACATTTGTGACCACCATAAAGCCAGTCATAAGTGTAAATTTATACATTTATGCCAAATAAATAAGCTTTCCATTGATGTATGGTTTGTAAGAATAGGACAATATCTGGCCTAGATACAGTTATTTGAAAATCTGGATGGATCTGATGGTGCAAAAAAATCAAAATATTAAGAAAATTGCCTTTAAAGTTGTCCAGATGAAGTTCATAGCAATGCATATTACTAATCCAAAATTAAGTTTTGATATATTTACGGTAGGAAATTTACAAAGTATCTTCATATCAGATCTTTAATTATCCTAATGATTTTTGGCATAAAAGAAAAATCTATAAATTTGACCCATCCAATGTATTTTTAGCTATTGCTACAAATATACCCGTGCAACGTAAGACATAAGACAACATAAGTTTTGTGGTCCAGGGTCATATATATGATTTAAATAAATCTTAAATATATAAATGTGCGTGTATTTATATATAAATATAAAATACAGAGTACATACATATAATATGTAAATGTATATTTTCAATAATCCCAATTAATTGATTTAACACTACAAATATATAACAGTACAGTATATATATATCAGTACTGTCAGCTCGATTAATTATGATTAATCACATCAAAAATATGAGTTATTGAGTGTTTATGTGTGTGTGTTAGTACTGACAAATCGATTAATTTGTCATTAATCACATAAAAAAGTGTGTGTGTATTTATATATAAATATAAATATATACAGTACACATACATATATTATGTAAATGTATATTTTTGATGCAAATAATTGCAATTAATCGATTTGACAGTACTAATCAGTGCTGTCAACTCAATTATGATTAATCACATCGAAATAAAAGTTTGTGTGTATATATCATATTAGTTATGTATTAGTACTATCATCGACTAATTGCAATTAATCACATCGATAATAAAAAGTTTGTGTTTATTATTACTGTCAAATCGATTAATTGCGATATATATATATATATATATATATATATATATAATTATGTATGTATCTATGTATGTGTGTGTATATATATATATATATATATATGATATAATTCTTAATATATTATATTCTATAATATATAAATGTGCATTTATTTATAAATATATAAAGACAGTACACATACATACATTATGCAAATATATATTTTCGATGCAAATAATCACTATATATACATATATATATATACAGTGTTGGGGAGTAACTAGTTACATGTAACGGAATTACGTAATCTAATTACAAAATAAATGTAATTGTAATTAGTTACAGTTACTGAGAAAAAATATGTAATTAAATTACAGTTACTTTTGAAAAATGCCAGTGATTACAAAGGGGATTACATCTGACTTTTTTCACACACCCACCTCCACTTACAGATTTAGTTGACTTCTTTTAAATTGCATTAACTGCTCTAAAATGAGACACCAGTGTTTCAGGAGTTTAGGCCCAGCAAGGGTAAAATCTTTGCGTGGCAGGGGCAGCTGCCACAAAAACCTGCCACTTGACCCGTCACCGCCAAAGGCAGCTGCCACTCGACCTGCCACCGCTATATGCGCCTGCCACTCGACCTGCCACCGCCACAGGCAGCTGCCACTCCACCCGCCACCGCTATACGCGCCTGCCACTCCACCCGCCACTGCCAGATATGCATCAATCGGAGTGTATACAGTGGAGATGTTGAGGCACGCGAGACGCTTCGGTGCTGCTCGCGCCATTGTGGATTTAAAGGGAGGAATAAAACATAAGTTAAGGTAGCAAATATGTAAATAAATGTAAACTTGCTCTGTTTGTTTGTTTATATTCATCAATCGGAGTGTATACAGTCAGAGATGTTGAGGCAGGCGCGATTCTTCGGTGCTGTGTGCGCATTATGGATTTAAAAGCCTAAAGTAACGTAACAAATAGGTAAATAAGTATAGAATTGCACGGTCTGTTTACTTAAGTGCATCAACCGAAGTGTAAACAGTAAGAGGCAGCTGCCACAAAACCTGCCATAACGTACCTTGTTTTATTCCTTGCTGCCTTAACTTATGCTTTATTCCTCCCTTTAAATCAATAATGGCGCGCGCAGCACCGAAGCGTCGCGCCTGCCACAACTAAGCGTCGCGCCTGCCTCAACATTTCTCACTGTTCACACTCCGACTGATGCATATAAACAAACGGAAAGTGCAATTCTACTCTTATTTACATATTTTCTGCCTTACTTTATGCTTTATTTCTCCCTTTAAATCCGTAATGGCGCGTGCAGCACCGAAGTGTCGCGCCTGCCTGTAATGTAAGTAAACAGACCTTGCAATTCTACAATTATTTGCCACATTATCTGATGTTTAATCCATAATAGAACACACAGCGCCTAAGCGTCGCGCCACCTGTTTGCTATAGCGGTGACGGGTCGCGAGGCAAGCGCATTCAGCGGTGGCAGGTCGAGTGGCAGGCGCACATAGCGGTGGCAGGTGGAGTGGCAGGCGCATTTGGCGGTGGCAGGTCTTTGTGGCAGCTGCCCCTGCCACGCAAAGATTTTACTCTCTCACAGAATAGCACACATGCTTATTCGATAACTGTTTTATTTCCTATTTGGGTTTATGCATAAACTTTTTTAAGATTGTTTTTTCCAAGGCATTGTTAGATGCTAGTGTTTTCTGTCATAACTGTGCAAACATTTGATTTCAAACCCAGCATCATAGCTATTAAACTATTTCTTGTTATGATGTTATTTATATTATGATCTGGTTATGACATATAGCGTAACTGCGCTCACGGTGACCTGAGTTCGATTCCCGTCTCGACGTCCTTTGTCGAACCCGCTCCCCTCTCTCCTCCCAGCTCTTTCCTGTCATCTCTCTACTGTCCTATCACAATAAAAGGCATAAAAAGCCCAAAAATATAAGTAAAAAAACAATTTCTGAATTTGTGGTGGCTGTGCTTAAAATTAAATAATTATACAGCTCAGACTCTTTTGGAACAACTTAAGTCAGTGCTATATGCTTGATGATTTTCTTGGTGGAAGCTTTGCGTTTGGTTAGCTAATAAAATATTAAAGCTTAATTTAATATTATGTGTACAATTTCTTAATTCTGTCATCCTGGTATCGTGGACTTGCTCTATTGTTTCATACAAACACAGCTGCTGCCATTTTTTATTTTTTTTTGGTACATTGTAATGGATTATAAGATAACTAACAAACTAGTACTACTACTTATTTATGTGGTGAAATGTTGTGTAAGAAAACTGGTATGACTGCACTGTATCCCTAAAATGTCTAGTTTGAACTTGCCGTTTGCTAGCAACTGATTTCTTCATGGAAGCTTTGCGTTAAAATATTTCAACTCAGATCAGTGTTTCGTGTCTAATAATTTTGACACGAAACATCTAAATAATCTATCAAGAAGCTGTGTAATAAGTGAGATAATGTACATTCAGCCAGTTGTTATCGCAAAATAAAGATGTATATTATCCCTTACTTATTATAATCTTAATTCAAGTGATAAAGGATTTTGAAAGTCTGACAGTAATCAGTGTTGAACACTACTGTAAGGTTAACTCTGCCTGGTTTAAATGTTTCAAAATGATTAACAGTTGAAAATATTAGAAATTTAGAAAAGTAATCAAAAAGTAATTAAAAGTAATAAGTTACATTACTTTAATAAAGTAATTGAAAAGTTACACTACTTATTACATTTTAAATAAAGTAACTTGTAATCTGTAACCTATTACATTTCTAAAGTAACCTTCCCAACACTGTATATATATATATATATATATATCAGTACTGTCAACTCGATTAATTATGATTAATTGCATCAAAAATAAGAGTTTGTGTGAGTGTATTAGTACTGACATCACATCAAAAATAAAAGTTTGCATGTGTGTATATGTATTTATATATAAATATATACAGTACACATACATGTATTATGTAAATGTATATTTTCGATGCCAATAATCACATCGACACTACTAATATATATCAGATTATGATCAATCGCATCAAAATAAAAAGTTTGTGTGTGTGTGTGTGTGTGTGTGTGTAAATCTATATATGTATATTTATTAGAGTTAAAGTTCAATTCTGTGGTTGCAAAATCCTGTATGGACTGTACAAAGAATGAGAAATAACTAGATGTTTCCATTTTAAGAGTTAAGAGTTAAAAAACACAAATTGTGTTTGTGCAAAAATTGGAGTTTGCCAGGGCGTTGCTAGGGTGTTCTAGATTGTGGCTTGCTGGAAACCAAAAAGCCAACCACTTTATAATGTTCTGGTCTCGGTTTGTGTGCATCCTTCAGTGTAAGCATGTGAAAAGTAATATCACACCTTTCCACAACAAACCACATAATGAGGTGTCAGTTGCTGAGATGTGTGAGACTGTTATGTGCTAAAGTTCAGGACTTGTGTAGGGTGTGTTCAAATCCCTAACCCTAAGTATGAACAACAGTGGTTCTAAACGTTGCACAGATGCTAATAAGTAATAACAACATTGTTGTTATATTTCTCTCATGCATATGTCAGTGGCTTCTTTAAAAATCCTTAAGTGTCGTTTCAGCTTGAGATTGTCTTTCCTCAATGCAGACTAAGGTATATGCACCGCATAGTGTACAAGAGGAGACAAGACCTGACCTTGTCAAGCACAGTTCAGCAGCTCCCAGCTCTCCTCAGGCGTGAAAACTGAACACAACAACAAGCTCAGCGACCTCCCCAGAGATACAACACAGAGCAGATAAGCCGTATGACAGGCTGTCTTTTCAGTTGTGTATATATCTGAAGCAAAGAGTTTAATATTTTTGAGGTTGTGTGTGTGACACTGAAAGAGAAAGAGAGGAGTCAGACCTGAGTCTGTAATAAAACAGAAACATCTCAGTCATACAGTTTGATTACGCCGGCTCTTAAATTAGAAATTAGCTCCACTGATTCACTCTCACGAGTATAAACTTTTTCCAGGATGGTGGAAACAGGCAGAGACCCCAGAGCATATATAACAACAACAACAACAATATTAAGAAATGACTACAAAGTTAATCTACTATAAAATTATTAAATTAAAAAAAGTTTTAATAGCTCAGGAGTCTTAACAGTGCTTCTAGTATATAGCAACAACAACAATAAAATAACATTACTAAATATATTATAAAGTAAAAATAACTTATTCATAGCTCAGGAGACTTAACAGTTATATACAATTGTAGCATCCATTTCATCCCAAGTGCAAAACAACAACAACAACAACAACAACAACAACATAAACAAATAAATAAATCTCATTATAATATATAGCAACTGAATATAAATAAACATGACTTATTTTAATATGCAGCAACAACAAATAAAAATAAATAAATAGACAAACATAACTCATTCTAATATGCAGCAACAGCAATGACATAAATAAATAAATAAATAAAACAAAACTCATTCTAATATTTAGCAACAGTAACAACAAATAAAAATAAATAAATAGACAAATATAACTCATTCTAATATACAGCTACAGCAATGACAAATAAATAAATAAATAAATAATTTATTACAACAACAAAAATAAATAAATAAATGTACTAAATATAATATAAATAAACAACGCATTCTAATATATAGCAACTGCAGCAACAATAAATAAATAAATAGAAATAAATAAAATTCATAGCTCAGGAGACTCAAGTTATATACCATTTTAGTATCAATATTGTCTCAAATGTTTCCAATATATAGCAACAGCAACAAAAACCAAAAATAAATAAATAAGTAAATAATAAAATAAACATAACTCATTCTAATATATAGCAACAGCAACAAAAACCAAAAATAAATAAATAAGTAAATAATAAAATAAACATAACTCATTCTAAGATATAGCAACAGCAACAAAAAATATACATAAATAAATAAATACATGTAAATTTACTATTTAAATTGTGTCTAAATTTTTCCACAATAGCAAGAAAGAAAGAAAGAAAGAACACGGGACAATTATTGATGTAAACGAAGAATATTGAGACATAATATTGGATGGCACAGCTCACGTTAATTAGTCTCAGAAAAATTTGTTTGAAAAATACATTAATAATGCTATAAAAGATTTCTCTGCAAAAATATTAAGCAGTGCAGCTGTTTTCAACATTAATCATAAAAATAAATGTTTATTGAGCAGTAAATCAACATATTAGACAGATTTCAGAAGGAACATGTGACACTGAAGACTGGAGTAACGATGCAAATAATTCAGCTTTGCATCACAGGAATAAATTTAACAATATATTTAAACACAAAAATAATGTTTCACAATATTACTGTTTTTTCTTTCTGTATCTGTACATTGTTAAAGAATCTTACCAACCTTGAACTTTTAAATGAAAAGAGATTCCTCTTTCCTATGGGCGGCCATTAGAGTGAATGTACTGTATGGCTTCAAACTGTAATCACTGTTCTGCACACTCAACAGATCTGAGTATCTTGGCTCTCTGCTTTTGCTGAGCGACTGAGAGAGGAAATGTAGTTAATATTAAATGCAATGCCGTTGGAAAGAGCAGGTCTCACTCTCAGCATACCTGAACCATCTAAAATATTTCATAAACTCATTTCTCATTCATAAGCTCGAGCGGAGCTGCCTTGGATGGGTGGCGTCAGCTGAACCTGAGTTTATTGTGCTGCTCGTGATTCAATGAATTTCGCCGCTGCCCGATTACCTTAGTGTCTGTTTGTGTTGAACGGTAAGTGAAACCATGACTGTAATGCAGTTTAAAAGCAAAAGGATGGAGTCAGGGGAAGGATAGAGAAAGAGACTGAGTGGGTGTGAGCGAAGGGGAAACGGGGGAGGGGAGGTGGTATCAAAAAAAAAAAACAATGAAGAGACACAGAAGGATGAAAATGACTTCAAGTGACTCACCAGAGAGTCAATGAGGATCTTTAAAGAGCAAATATACCCATTTGCCAATACTCACAGCGCACATTAAGGCATATTTCTATTCTGAACCATCACACGCCCACGTCAGAGTCAGAAGTGCTTTTCAAGACGCGCTTGTGATGCGGTTATCAGTGTGTCATTCTGTGATTAGCTTGAGGTATGCAATCGTTTTCAGCATATATGACTGTCATACACCGTTTACATTGAAAGCTACATGCAGCAGGAGCTAGATGTACATTAATGTGAGCCGATGGGAAGCTTGTTCTGAATGGCAGGGTAAGCAGCGAGGGCTTCAGCACCATAGAGAGCGACCCGGGCCAGATTACTGCCACAAATACTGCGCTCACAGAGGCTCAGCAGCTCTGCTAGATAATACACTCTCAACAATGACCAGCTAGCACAGAGAGCCGTTGATTCTTTCTTGTGGCTTTTGTGTCCTTAAAGGGATAGTTCACCCAAAAATGAAAATTCTGTCATTAATTACCCTCATGTTGTTCCAAACCTATACAACCTTGTTCATCTTCAGAACACACATTAAAATTTTTTTAATGAAATCCAAGAGCTTTCTGACCTTGCATAGACAGCAATGCAACTGACACTTTCAAGGCCCAGAAAGGTAGTAAGGACATCATTAAAATAGTAAATTGTGTTGCTGTTTATGCAGTACCAGAAGACTCTCGGATTCCATTAAAAATATCTCAATTTGTGTTCTGAAGATGAACAAAGGTCTTACAGTTTTGGAATGACATGAGGGTGACATGAGGGTGAATTTTCATTTTTGGATCACTATCCCTTTAATGTCAGTTTTTTTTTCTGTTTGAATCCATTTTGTGCTAATATTAAAGGAGAAGTCCACTTTCAGAACAACAATTTACAAATAATTTACTTGCTGCCTTGTCATCCACGATGTTTATGTCTTTCTTTCTTCAGTCGTAAAGAAATTATGTTTTTTGAGGAAAACATTTCAGCATTTTTCTCCATATAATGGACTGATATGGTGCCCCGATTTTGAACTTCCAAAATGCAGTTTAATTTCGGCTTCAAACGATCCCAAATGTGGTTGTAAACGATCCCAGTCGAGGAAGAAGGGTCTTATCTAGCGTAACGTTCGGCTATTTTAATAAAAATAATACAATTTATATACGTTTTAATGCCAGATGCTCATCTTGTCTTACTCTGCCTGGACTGTTTTTGTTCCAGATCATGACAGTTAGGGTATGTTGAAAAACTCCCATCTCATGTTCTCCCTCAACTTCAAAATCATCCTATGTTTTACTTTTTTTGTTAAGGGTGTTTGATCTTCTTTGCATGTTCACTTTGCAAAGACTGGGTCTGTACTTCTGCAGCAATGTAGGATGATTTTGAAATGATTTTTGAAGTTGAGGGAGAAAATACGGTCAGAGTTTTTCGACATACCCTAACTGTCTTGAACCAGAATACACAGAGTTCAAGGACTGCAAGACAAGACGAGCGTTTAAGAATAAAAAGTATTTAAATTGTATTATTTTTATGAAAATAACTGAATATTTAGCTAGATAAGACCATTCTTCCTTGGCTGCGATTGTTTACAACCGTATTTGGGATCGTTTGAAGCTGCATTTAAACTGCATTTTTCTGGAGTTCTGCAAGTTCAAAATCGGGACGCCGTATCAGTCCATTATATGGAGAAAAATGCTGAAATGTTTTCCTCAAAAAACATAGTTTCTTTACAACTGAAGAAGGAAAGATATGAACATCTTGGATGACAAGGGGGTGAGTACATTATTTGTAAATTGTTGTTCTGGAAGTTTAGTGACTTACCAAGATGCTAGAGTTTTTGTTGTAATACAGGCAAAACATGAATCAAGTATAATTCTGATTTTTTTGTATTTGCAGTACAGCGTCTGGAAATGTCTTCATTCACTGTTTATAAATAGAATTATGTTTGCTATGAGACAAAAACCACCTGATTTTAGTTACTAATGAGCAACAAGAAAAGACACAGAGAGAGAGAAATAAGATTTAAAGGGATAACCCAACCAAAAATGTATATTCTGTCATTATTTACTTACTCTCATGTTGTTCCAAACCTGTATGAGTTTCTTCTACTGAACACAAAAGAAGATTTTTTGAAGAATGTTTCTGGTAGCCATTGGTTTCCATACACTATCAAAAAATGCTGGGTTAAAAACAACCCAAGTTGGGTTAAATATGGACAAATTCAGCAACTGGATTGTTTTGACCGAGCGGCTGGGTTTAATTTATGACTGAACCTACTGGCCAATTTAATTTAAGTCAACTATTGTTTGAAATTTACTATATGAGCCCAAAATAGGTTGTAAATTAAAAATCTGAATTACTACAGTCATCAGTAATAATCAAAGATGAACATTTGTGACCACCACAAAACCAGTCATAAGGGTAAATTTTCTTAAATTGAGATTTATACATCATCTGAAACCTGAATAAATAAGCTTAAATAAGCTTTTAACCATAGATGTATAGTTTGTTGGGATAGGATAATATTTGTCCGTGATACAACTATTTGAAAATCTGGAATCTGAGAGTGCAAAAAAATCAAATTACTGAGAAAGTCACCTTTAAAGTTGTCCAAATGAAGCAATGCATATAACTAAACGTACAAAATATCTTCATGGAGCATCATCTTTACTTAATATCCTAATGGTTTTTGGCATAAAAGATAAATCAATAATTTTGACCCATACAATGTATTTTTGGCTATTGATACAAATATAACTGTATTACTTAAGACTTGTTTTGTGGTCCAGCGTTACATTTGTTAATAAGCAATTTAATATTTTTTATTTAATTATTAATTATTAAACATATGAATAAATGTTCATTTATTAAACATATTTATAAATGTTAATTTCCGACCTATTTTGTATTCATTTTAAGCCAGCCATATAGTCATTTCTCTGGGTTTTTCCATATTTAACCCAACTTGGGTTGTTTTTAACCCAGAATTTTTTAGAGTGTAATATTTTTTCTGTACTATGAAGTCAGTGGCTACCAACTGTTTGGTTACCAACATTTTTCAAATTATCTTCTTTGTGTTCAACAGAAGAAACTCTTACAACATAAGGGTGAGTAAATGATGACAGAATTTTTGGCTGAACTATCTCTTAAATATGCCTTAAAATGCCTTAAGTATAAATTTACACCAATACCTCATGTATTATGTAGCAACCTGGTCTTAAAACGTACCTGTGGGAACTTTTTCGCAAGACGTGAAATACGTACCGCCATGTACATTTCGTGATATATTCGATATGAAATGTCTACTGAGTGGCACTAAAACGGTGTTCGTTTTTCTTTGGCACGTTGGTATGTTTTATATGACGTTGGTTTTGTATGTGTCATCGCAGTTCTGTCTAGAAATGTCCGTTGAGTGGTGCTATAACTCTAATTCTCTGTGACATTTTAAAATAACTTACTATCTGCACTACACATAAACCTACCTGAACAAAAGCAAATGTGAAGTAGAAACGCAATCGCAAGCATGCCGTTTTAGCCTGTTTTTTGTTCTCTCATCTTTCAGCTCTTTCATCGTAATTCATGTTTTTGACAGGATTCGTACCCAAGGATTCAGCATCCTAATTCTGTGCTGGCTGAGCTACGGAGCAAGCTTCAGAAAGCGAAACATATGGAGCTGTAATCATAACTGTGTACGAAAACGATTACAAGTGCGCACTGTTTTACAGCCTCTAGTATTCATTTCTGTTGGAAACTGCAGTGTTATGTTCTTATTGGTACGCATTTCACGTCTTTCAAAGCTATGTTTTTGTTATGAGATCAGGTAGCAACATGCATGGTCCCAGGAATATGCAAATTAGTCCTCGCCTCCACTCAATCACACCAGCTCAGACATGCTCCGATTTCACTCGGTTAAAGGAGAAGTCCACTTCCAAAACAAAGCTTCACATCACCCCCTTGTCATCCAAGATGTTCAAGTCTTTCTTTCTTAAGTCGTAAAGAAATTATGTTTTTTGAGGAAAACATTTCAGGATTTTTCACCATATAAAAATATATACTTTTTAATGTCAAACGCTCGTTTTGTCTCACTCTGCCTGGAATGTTTTTTCAGGTTCATGACAGTTAGGGTATGTCGAAAAACTCTCATCTTATGTTCTCCGTCAACTTCAAAATCATCCTATATCGCTGTTTTACCCTTTTCAAGGAGTTCAAGGAGAGCAAGGCAAGACGAGCGTTTGACATTAAAAAGTATATAAATTGTATTATTTTTATGAAAATAACCAATCGTTTCGCTAGATAAGACCCTTCTTTCTCGGCTAGGATCGTTTACAACTGCATTTGGGATCGTTTGAAGCCGCATTTAAACTGCACTTTGGAAGTACCAAAATTGGGGCATCATATCAGTCCATTATATGGAGAAAAATGCTTAAATGTTTTCCTCAGAAAACATAATTTCTTTACGACTGGGGGTGAGTACATTATATGTGAATCTTTGTTTTGGAAGTGGACTTCTTTAACTAAAGTAGTACATTTTTGAGACTGTCTGTGCACTTGGTAAATAGTCATTTTACACAATGTATTATCCAGATGTATACCTGAACGTAGCTGAAAATGATCTGGAAGGACTGAATTTTACAGATGAAAGATTTTCTTGATAAGCTGATCATGAGGGTGCACACCAAAGGTCATTATATGAATATAAATGGATTATGAATATAAATGGAAAATCTCAAAACATTAACCTGTCTGATATTGTCAGGGTTTGCTGCCTAAGGTGCATGAAGCGTATGGAGTTTCCAAGTGCTATATCATCAAAAATTCAGTGATATAAGCCACAGTGAGCCAGGTGACCTGATCTTGACCTATAAATGTGACATATAAATCATGACCAAAACATTAACGCTATTAACTTCCTAAAGTATTGTTAAAGGGGTCATATGTTATTGTTAAAAAGACTATCATTTTGTGTATTTGGTATAATGCAATGTGTTTACGCGGTTTGAGGTTCAAAAAACACATTATTTTTGACATACATTGCACCACTCTGCCCCGCCTTTCTGAAGCACGTCGATTTTTATCGTTCTGAGAAGCGGGGTGTGCTCTGATTAGCCAGCTATCAAGTGCGTTGTGTTTGGCCGAATACCTCAAGCATGTGATGGAAATGTTACGTCCCTTGCCATGTTGTGATGCCGTGTCCCGGCGTGATGAGACATAAAAAAAAAACATTATAAATTAGGCATTTGTTGCATCCAGTGAGGACTATAATCAGTACCGGCGCTCCCTATACGCAGAGTACGCAGTCTATATGAATATTTTTTCTATATTAATATTAACATGTACATATACATAAGCGAAATCTAAACGTGAACATATATTTATATTCATAAAAAATGTTACGGTGAACATTTTACGGTGAACTCAGTAGTCAGCAGGCTTAGCTCACGTGACGCGCCATTCCCGCGTTCGCACCCGCGCCCTCCCTCACCTAATGTTTACGGCTCAATACAGATGATCATAATAAGCAGTCCGGCGCTGAGAAAAGAAAAAGAAAATCCCAAAATGAAGCCCGTATATCACTTTCAGGTACGTTTCATAATACTGTGAAACTTTTTTGGCTGTTGACGTTAATAACGTGTTTTAATATCGGTAATAATTTTACCACCACCAACGCATCTGCCTTACTAATTTAGATTCCATGGTTTAAAATGGATATAAAAACAATGAAGCAATAATGACTGGTTAAGTAATAATAATTGTTGAATTATATAGGCTAATACAAAATAAACAATTTATGTAGGCTACATTACATTTTATTACAAATGCCTGAAAAGGGCAGCAAAGGCTTGATAACTGCTGTTGTTACACTTACAGGATGATCAAATCCTTGTTTAATATTGACCAAACATTTAATTCAATTCAATTATCCACTTAATGTTGCAATAGAAATGCTACAGCCTCTATAAATTATAAAGCAAAAACATGTGGACATGACAACCCTTGCCTAAATTAACCATGGTTTTATCATAGTAAAACCGCTTAATTTTTTTTTGTGTGATTTCTGAATGTTAAAATCAAACAAACAACTGTATTAATAAAATGATAACTGCCTAGAGTTACAACTGTAATTTATAAATAATACAATGTAATTACAGTTTATTTATTTATTTACTTTTATATTTTATTTAAGTTCTATTTTGACCTCATATATTTTTTACTTCCATAGTATTTGAGGGAGGTGGCACAACAATACAATTCTGCTTAGGGCACCCATTTGGCCAACCGCGGTCCTGATTATAATAACTCATACTGTCTTTTTACACGTTGTGTTGCGTCACAACGCATAAACATAACACTATTTATGATTGTAGAAAGGACAAACAAGAACTGCTCAAAACTTGCATTTGAATAGTCAGTAGCAAATTCTTTAAATATGAAAACATACTTGCAGGTTGTGAGTCAGAAGCGCCAGACTGTCCTTGCAAAGTTGTAATTGCCCCACTTTATAGAAACAGCCTTTGTGCACAGCCGGCATTGTAGGCTACTCTCCCAGGTTCAAGAAACAATCCTCCGTAAAATGTGCTGCACACACTCAAATATTTGCGTTTTACTGTTCTGGAACAGTGTTGTAAATATAACTTAACCACTGATTTCTAGTTGTGTACTCATTTGGAAGGCCAAACAAAGTAGTTTAGCTTTTGCAACGAAACACACAGCATCTCCATGACATGGCTGCAACAATACTAAAAGTTATGCCTTCTTCCTTTGCGTATACATTTGGGCGGTGTTATGCAAATCTTCCCACACAGTGACGTGGATTGGTGGGGCTGTGTTTGAATGAGCCATTTTAGGAAGGTGTGGCTGAGTCTTAACTTTTATAAAGAATATCTCTTTTAGTTTGGGACTTTAATCTTTGCATCTTTACAGATCTTATATATGCACAAACAGCTTGTCACACTCCAAAGACAAACAAAAATATGAAATTGCATCATATGACCCGTTTAAAGAAAATAAAAGAACATTGAATGGCTACATATTCATCATCATATTCATTCTCTTGCTTTACTGCAAGTAAGCTACATATAGACAGATATCCAGAGTTTAATGCTAGTCTGAATGAGAGAGTCAGTTAAGCAAATTAAGTTGCATAAATTAATCTTGAGGAATGGTTATATCTCTTCTTCTGCTTAGTATTAAAAGTCCAAGGGGTCAAGATTTGACTGATTAAGATACGTAGTTCACCCAACAATGACGATTCTGTCAGTACTGACTCGCTCTCATGTCGTTCCAAACCCGTAGGTCTTTATTTCTTCTGTGGATATTTAATAAAAAAGTGCTTAGACCCCTCTGAGATTCACTGAATGGACAAAACAGTTGAAATGTTCTGGAATGACATGAGGGTGAGTAAATGATGACAGAAGTTTTATTTTTGGGTGAACTTTGGAAGCTCTTAAAAGCGTGAAATGGACTTTTTCCTCGTCTGCCGCATCTTTGAACATTTGCCTGTGAGGCCTTGAGCAAATGTAACACATTCAGCACTATATTACAGTGGGAAAATGACAAATGAAAGGCCACACAACTGATTTCTGTTCTGAGGACAATGTCCATGGTCTCATACCCAGCATGCGCTGCTTTGTATTTTCATATTTCTTTACCACTCAGCGTTTTTTCTTTCTTTTTAATGACTTGTCTCAACACAGAGACTGGATCACCACAGCTTGGTCTTGTAAGTCAGTGTCAAGCCCTAGATGCCACAGAGAATAGAGCGGTCTGCTTGATGTCAGAAGCTACTGTTGCTTTTCCTAAGCAACACTGGCCAAAGCTCGGAGCTGTCTTGGGTCGCTTTAAGCCATGTCAGAGACTTGTTATTTAGTCTGTTCCACTTTTAGCATCTTGAGGAGGCTACACCGCAGGCAGTTGTCTTCTGACAGATGGCTGCACAGTTGTTGAGCCAGGGGGTAAACTATGGGGTTTCTTTTGTTGGAGGACAGGAACTGTTCATTTCTCACACTAAACTACCTGCTCTTATGATTTCTGAAAATTGACTGTTTTGATTTTCATTCTGATAATAGACTATGATGTGCCTGGTTCTCTATTTTTGGATTCTTTTTGAGTTTTTATGAGACTTAAATGCTTTTATTGGTCTGTTTGGTTGATCAAAAGCACATTTTTTTTTTACTTTTCATACTCTGTGAGTCTCTCTGACAAATTGACTGAACCACTATAAATGATATTGTTTCTTTTTCTTTGATCTGTTAAAAGCAGGACCAACTGAAATATACCTCCTCTTAATTTTTTCTGAAATTTGATCTCTCTGTGTTGGTCTCTGCAACAATTTTGTATTCTTCTTCATTTTTTTACTGTAATAATCTTTTTTTTTTCTAGAGAATATACATGCAATATTTAATTTTATACCCAATTATCTGAATCCAAATCTTTAGTAATTAAATTTGTAGTTGGAAAAGTGCAAAAAACATTTATCTCTACACCACTCTAAAACATTTAGAGTAACAATTAAGCTAGTTTTATTTTTAGTGCATATAATTAATAAATGATTAAAATCAAAAGTACTGTTAAACTAAGAAATTAACACTTTTACTCAGCAGGGATGCACTAAATTGACCAAAAATGTAATGCATCCAAAAATGAAAGTAAATAACTTATCATGATTTCCAGAAAAATAAATTAAGCAGCATAACTGTTTCAACATTGATAAAAATAATCATGTTTCTTGAGCAGCAAATCAGCATATCAGAATGATTTTTAAAAGATCATGTGACACTGAAGACTGGAGTAATGATGCTGAAAATTCAGCTTTGCATCACAGGAATAAATCACATTTTAAAATATATTAAATTAGAAAACAGTTATTTTTAACTGCAATAATATTTCACAGTTTGCCTGTTTTTCCTGTAATGCAGCCTTGGTTGAGCAAAAGAGACTTCTTTTAAGTTTTTTTTTATTTATTGACCCAAATCTTTTCAACAGTAGTGTGTTTTATATAAATAGCATAGGCCACAGAATATGGCCCTGAACACAGATCAAAGACCTAATTCCCTTAATTAAAGAACAAGAAAATTCAGATTCTGATTTCATATCTTTGCATAGGCCCCCTTTATGCAGCAGAATACTGTTTACACTGGCTATAAAAAAGCAAAACTGATCTCAGATCAGTCCTAAACAGCACAACTTATATGAAGGCCCACCTTGGCCCACGCACTTACGATGAGGCCCACATTCATGTGTCTGCTATGATTGCATCTTTAGTCTGCAGTCATTGATGAATTGAATAATATTCTCAATCTTTCACTTTCATCTCTTGGGTGACATTACAGTAACAAGCTCTTAGTATCTATCTACTGCAGACAAATGGGTTTTGCCCGCTGCCTGTTTATATGGTCAGCAACTCCAAAACAAGCCTCAGAGGACAGACCGTAAGCAACTCCATTACATTTACATACATTTACTTAAAGTCTCTCCCAATGCCAAAGAGCTTTATTAAATAAGGCATCCATCATATCTGAGTGTAGAGGTTAAAACTGAGTTTGAACTTCTATTCTCCTGAGCATTTTGGCTGAGCTGGAAATGTATGAGTTGAGATGTATGTATTAAAATCAGTCATATATATGGACCATATTAAGGATGTTTCTGGGAATGCCATAGACAAATGTTTTGTGTGATGCATAATTTCTCTTATAAATATATGTTTAATTCAGGCATTGATACAGTTGTAGTCAAAAGATGTAAACTTTAAGAATCTTCAAAATGTTAATTATTTTACCAAAATAGGAGAGATCATACCAAATTCATTTTGTATTCTTTATTTAGTATTGACCTGAATAAGATATTTCACATAAAAGATGTTTGCATATAGTCCACAAACTTAATAGTTGAATTTATATAAGTGACCCTGTTCAAAAGTTTACAAACACTTGATTCTTAATACTGTTTGTTTACCTAAATGATTCACAGTTGTTTTTTTTGTTTAGTGATAGTAGTTCATGAGTCACTGGCTGTCTTCAACAGTTGTCCTGCTGTTCTTCAGAAAAATCTTTCAGGTCCCACAAATTCTTTGGTTTTCCATCATTTTTGTGTATTTTCCAACAATGACTGTATGATTTTGGGATCCATCTTTTCACACTGAGGACAACTGAGGGACTCATATGCCAGGGGGTGAAAACTTTTGAACAAAATGGGGATGTGTAAATTTTTCTTATTTTGCCTAAATTTTATATATTTTTTCATTTAGTACTGCCCTTCAGAGGCTACAGAAGACAGTTCAGAGGCTACATGTTTCCCAGAAGACAAAAAAAGTTACATTTACCCTGATCTTCAAATTCAAAACACTTGGATCCCCCTGCTCTTAATGCATGTTTTTTTCTTCTGAAGCATCAGTGAGTGTTTGAATCTTCTGTAATAGTTGCATATGAGTCCCTCAGTTGTCCTTAATGTTGAAAGATGGATCTCAAAATCATAAAGTCGTTGTTGGAAAGGGTTCAAATATGCAAAAATGCTGAAAAATTAATTTGTGGCATCTGAAGGATTTTTCTGAAGAACAGCAGGCAGTTCAACTGTTTAGGACAAACAAGGGACTCATGAACAACTAACACTATTAAGAATCAAGAGTATGTAAACTTTTGGACGGGGTCAATTTTATAAATTCAGCTATTATTTTCTCTTGTGGACTATATGTAAACATATTTTATGTGAAATATCTTATTCTTATATTCTTATATATAATAATCTTATTCAGGTCAGTACTAAATAAACAATAACATGCATCTTGAACATTTTGCAGATTCTGAAAGGGGGGTGTAAACTTTTGACCTCAACTGTATACAGTATGTTGCTATAATGGTTTCTAACAAATCATGTTGTTAGAAAAAATGCATAATTTTTTAATCAAACTTTGATAATTGCGTTAATCTTTTAAATAGCTGAGAGAAGAGCAAAGTACATTTTATAAATACCAGTTTTAGCGAGTAAAGAACAAATTTATACTCGCATGTGTTATGCATTATGCATGTTATCTTTGACAGACAGCATGTTGAAGCTGCTCAGGCCGCCATTTTTTCCTTTTTCTCGGAAAGCAACAACGTAGTCGAAACATCCGGTAGTGTGGATCGTCCAAGTAATGCTTCTTTAGTACCGTATATTGCACATGTTGTTTTTTGACAGACATTGAAGCTGTGATATTTAAATGATTTGGATTTAAAAACAGATGACTATATATTGTTTTAGCCAGCAAGTATTTAGTGAAGAAACCGATGTGAATAAGTGTGTTTTGTTGATGTTTTTAGTTGTAATATTCTAGCCAAAGACCAGTTTAAGTTTTTGACAGACGTGATAGTGTGCATAAGGGTTGAACTGAGACATTCAAAATGCTTTTTTGCATTGTTCATTATACTTATTTCACAGTGAAACCAAAGAGGAATCAAACAAGATTATCTGAAGCACGTAGGTGTAAAGGGGGCCACGGACCAAAGGAGTGTAGATTTGCTGACAAAGCTATAAACAGTATTTGCCAATCTGCAGTGTTAAAAAGGGGTTTGTAGTGTCTCTCGGTCTCTTTGTTGTCTGGGTTTGTTAATCAAACAGATATCCACCTCTTTAAAACCATGGTAATGAGCTGTGACAGAGATAAACGCCTTTGATAAAAAAGGATATGAACTTCTAAAGCAGCCTAAATCAAACCAGGCAGGATTACTTAACATGATCTCCCTTTTATTTATTTATTTTATTTTATGATCGTCTTTTATGTATCGTGTGTGTTCTGCAATGGTAGAGCCTGGAACTAAAACTGCCTCAACACTAAAGGCTACATTCACACTGACAGTCGCATTGACTTACAGGTGTGAGTCTCAAATGTCCCGTTCAGACATCAGCTCACAGAAGCACCTCGACTACTGTCTGTATGAACGTGCAATGGGAGTCAAGCCCATATTCCTTACCAGGAACAAGAGCAACAGTGACCCAAGTAATATCAAAGACAGTGGGGTCGATAGAACTGAAAGTCTTATCACTTTCTGACACCACAAAAGTCCAATTGAGCCACGAGTTTATCCGTCAAATCTTCATTAACCGACAGCAGTTTTTATATTTGGGTGGAGAGTGTTTGAGTCGTATGCAGAACACAAAACTGACTGGAGTCACTGTAAGTTATTGAAACTACACATGAAAGTATGGAACACATGGAAGACATGCGTTTGTGCATCAGAGCGGCTCTCTTACACTGTATGATGTGACAGACAATTAGTTGTCCGGTCCTGTTCCGTTCACACAGCAGATGTTTTCCGAGTGTGAGTTCGGTTACAGAATCCGGCTGTCATGCCTGTAAATAACCGTACTGTGTGTGAACGTAACAGCAGTACAGACTCAAATACAGGACTGACAACCGTATTTTTCTGCTGTGTGAACGTGGCCAAAGTCTCAATAAAAATGTAGAACTGGGCGATAAACAATAACAATAATTATCGCAATATATTTTTTCTTGATAAAATGATAACAAGAGTTCAATGTAATGTTTATGCGCCAAAAGTGGAATGAAACAGCGATACTCATTTGAAGCGCGCCACATGGACTGTTTATCCACACAGTTCAAAGTTCAAATGGCAGCACGGTGTGAGCTCACTAGAGCAGATGCATTTACTCGCTGATGAGTCTCGGTTCGGCATGCGACCACTAAACAGCACTGTGAGATCCAGTGTGAAGCCCTTGAATACAGTGAAAAACACAAATGACTTTAAAGGGGTCATCGGATGCAAACTTCACTTTTTCATGTTGTTTGAACATTAATGTGTGTCTGCAGTGTATGTACAAATCTACCCTATAATGATAAAAATCCATGCAGTGGTTTTTAATTAATCTGTAAAAATAATATCCCCTTTTTCAAATCGAGCCATTCTCAGACGCCTGTCGGTGTGGCGTCACACCCACAGAGGCCGCTCCCATGATAGTTGATTGACATGAGCTCTTACCTCAGATCAGCTGTCACAGTCCAGTAACTTTCCTTGTTTCGATGCTGGAGCAGGGATGTAAGTTAGACATGAATATCTCCGATTGAGCGATTGAGGTGTTGTGTTGCTGGATGTAATAATGAACATAGTGGTCGTCATTTACTCCCGACATCTGAGCCGCTGAAGATGCAGTAGATTACGTTTGTTTGTGAAGGGAATGCGGCTCCCGATCTACATATATCCGTCTATTGTCGCGTGAATCATTCGTGATCCAGCTTCACTTACAGCAGAAGTGAGTATAAGCGTTTTTTTATGAATCTTTGCGATCACCTATCCTTATAAAGTGGTAGTTAGGAAGTTTAGCGGCTAAACGCGGCTAAATGCGGCTAAAGTAAACAAGATCGTCATTCCACAGAGAGAAGAGAGGGGCGGGGTGAGCAGAGCTCATTTGCATTTAAAGGAACAACCCCTTAGAATGAGATGACTAGTTTAAAGTCAGATAAAACAGCGCTGACAAACAGGAGAAACACTTTGTGCAACGATTAGAAGGCCTTTCAGTCTACAAATTTCCATCATTTACCATGGATTTACTGTAGTAACACTAACTGCACCATGCTATTGTGACAGAAACATGGGATATTCATATCGAATTTTATTATATTATTAATATAGACAATTATTAATTTAGCCTAAATGTACTAAATGTATTTAGACTACTGTTTTTCATACAAATACGTAGAAATCGTATTGTTGCATTTTGACATGGTATTGAGGTGCTATATTTGTGGTTATTATGATCTAAATGTATGCTACTATGGAAGACCAATGGTAATTTTATTAAAAATCAAACTAAATAATTAAATTTCAGCATATAAAAATGAGTTTGTTACAAGTTTTACGAATGTAACGGTTCTTGGTAATGAACATAAATTTAAATCTGCATCCTAACTCAACCTACTACTGCTGTCAACTCAAGATACTGTCAAATGTGCATTTCTAAGAGACAAAAAAATTTAATATTGTTAATATTGAAGCCTACACTACAAACTGTGCTGAAGATACACGTCATCAAAGTCACGCATTACAATGATCTGAAATAATATCACTCATTAGAATATGCAGAAATAAGAAACTAATCTGTCTATTAAGATACTTTAAGAACAATGACTGGAAATTGTAAGGAGTTCAAAAATGTGTTTGTCATGTTCTGACCATAAAGGGAGTTTAAAACCACAAATTAATGGTTTTTCTACAAATTTCACTACTGTGCAAGCTTGTTGCAAAGCAAAACATATGCAGAGTTGGGGGTAACGCATTACAAATAATGCGAGTTACGTAATAAGATTACTTTTTTACAAGTAACTAGTAGAGTAACGCATTACTTTTTAATTTACAAGAAAATATCTGAGTTACTTTTTCAAATAAGTAACACCAGTTACTTTTTTTCCCCCATTTATTGATTAAAAGCTCTCCTATCCCCATACTTAGAGAAATCGGGAATAAGATGTTACTTTAGTTCTAGAGTAAATGTAAATATGCATTAATTCATCTCACTCACAAAAAAACAAAACAAAACAAAAACAAAATTAATAAAAACAGTTTGATGCAACTCAGAATATGACACAAACCTGCAATAATTAAATATGTTCAATAATACAAATATCCTTTCTGTTTTAATCCTAATTTATTAACCAATATCTTTGCTGCTGACCTTCAATGATCCTATTCAACCATACTAATAAGCAAAAATTACTCAAGATAAAACTAACATTTGTTATTTTTTTGCCAAAGAGTGTTGAACTTTCGTCTTCTGAAATCTGCTGTACAGACGTGAATTTACTTTTCCTTCACCATGAGGCTTTTGGTGTGAACAGGCTTTTACATTTGCCAAAAATAGAACTTTTTATATTAAAAACAAACAAGCAAGCCCTGCCCCATAAAAAGTAACTAAGTAATGTAATTAGTTACTTTTTTAGAGAGTAACACAAAATTGTATTGCATTACTTTTAAAAGTAACTTTCCCCAACACTGAACATATAGAGCTGTAATCATATCGAAAACGATTACAAGTGCTCGCTGTTTTACTGCCTCTAATGGACATTTCTGTTGGAAACTGCAGTGATATGTACCTATTGGTACGTATTTCGCATCTTGATACGTTTTCGTCATGAGATCAGGTAGGTTATAGTTTTGGAATTATATATTATTTTTATATTTTAACTTTAATTTTAGTTAAAGTTTTTGTATTTTTGTTGTGTTTTTTTTTCTTGAAAAAAAAAGTATTTTAGTTATTTTAGTATTTAAAACTAAACAAAAATGATAAATTTTGCTTTGGCCACTAGCTGAAATAAAATAAGTTTGATTTTATTTCAGTAAATGTTTATTTTGATTCACGTAACAAAATTTTTAGTTTTAGTTAACTATAATAACCCTGAAGTACAGTACTGTTTCAGATTTGCTCTTACAGTAAAAGTGGGTGTGTTCTGCTGTGTAATTATGTCCTGTATTGCATTATAAAGATTATATTATTAATACACCCCACCCTGTATGCTGGATATATATTTCCATACGGTCATTTAGAGTCTTATATCAGCGGTTTTAGCAGGAATTTGGCAGGTGTTTTTGAGATATTGGTAACGTGGGCATCTGTGGCACCCGGCCAGCATGCAGGCCTATTTGCTGACTGGCTCTCTGTTCATAAAACGCTGTGCTTTGCTCTTCTGTCGCTTGCTTCATGAATAACAGATATTCATTCAAATATTGTCAGATGTACTGGATTATATTTAGGACTCCTTTTAAAAATTCTCTTGTGTGCCGTTGTTACTGCACCCACCGATATGTTAATATTAGCTAATATACCATAAATTACCATTTTTCTTCTGTTTTCCATTCCAACAGATTGTCCAGCGCGACACCAGCTCCTTGTAACGCCTTGTCCCTGTGTTGAAGAAAGGGCTAGTGTGCTTGATATTATATGTTATGAAAGGCCGGGCCCTGATTGGCTGCTGGAGGTCTTCTGCAAGCGCTTCCGTATAGCAACAGACCCCCGTTCCCCCCTCCTCTGCCCGTTTCCCCATCCTCCCTTTCGTAAGACAGTGGCAGCCCCTCATACGGCGCTCGGATTCTGCCTCCGAGGGGGCTTCGCTCTGCTGCCGCTGCATCTGGAGGAGCAGTAACCATAGTAACAGCTAGGCTTTGCTGACCCTGGCTTTGCTGACTCGCCGTGCCGCGCGGTTTTCAGGCTTGACCTGGATTCCAGATAGCGCTGGTTACTTGGGCAGAGCCGCTCAGTCGATTGACCCGCTTCTTTTCTTGTATGGTCAATGATCAGAGGACCTCCGTGCATACGACGCCTCTGGGTTTGTGACGGCACTCGCTCGCTGCCCCTGCCCACACTACACTATTTCAGTACCAGAGTGTTTGGCAGAGCGTTGACTCATTTGCTCTATGAATGGAGCTTTTCCTGCATGTGAATATTTAAAAGGATTAGGTCTAGCCTGCTGAAGGATATGATGCTGATGTGGGTGTCGTAGAGGCTTTGTATGGTAAAATATGCAATTGTTCTTTCACGATAAACCGCCGCTGACTTATTCGCAGCCGTATTCATGTAGGCAGATGTATTTATGACAACATCTGCTTTAGCTCACTGAAAGACTGTAATAGGAAATTTGTATAGAAAAATAATTAAAAAGTTTACATGCTTTGTAATTGCCTTCATTTGAGCAGGAAATGACATAATTTCCGGCCTATTTTCCCTGATGAGAAAGACTGTAAATTTTAAATCTGTACACAAGGATATAAATAACCTCATAACTAACAGACATGAATTAAAACCACAAAACAAAACAGAAAATCTGCTTGACCAAATCATTAAATCATCGCATCCTTGTTTAAATGTGAATGTTTAGGAATATATATAATATATATTATCATGACAGTTGTATGGCACCATTTAAAATTATGTATATTTATGATAATTTTTCCCAACGTTATAATAAAATATGACCAACCTGTACTTAATAAACTGCCTATAATGTACCCTGGAAAAAATGTAATAAAAAATAATAATGGCAAAATATATGTAAGTACTGAATTATTTAAAGTGATTAAAAAATTATTAGGAAATTAATAGACAAAACAAAAAATATAAATTATATTAAATTAAAAATAGCTATAATGGACTGACCATTTGTCCAGGGTGAATGTAAAAACATTATTAGTAGTAATTAGCAATAGTAATAGTTATTATTATAAATTATTAGTATTTAAAGAGCTTTTAAAAATAAGAATGAAAAGCAGCAACCCAGACTTGATCCTGAGATGACAAACAGCAGTTAGTGTCAAAGTAAAATAAAATATAATAAATATTTTAAAAAATAATACATTTAAAAAAAAAATATTTTTAAATAATTAAAAATATTAATAAATAAATAAATACATTTATTTATTTAAGTATTTAAAGTGGTTCAAAAATGAGTAGGAAATTCATAAATACAGAGTTGATATTGTGACAACACACAACAGTAATGTCTGCACTTAATGAACTGCCCATAATGTAGCCGGAATAAAAAATAAAATAAAATAAAATAAAAAATACCTATAATGGATTGACCATTCATGCAGGGTGAATGTAATATATATATATAATTAGTATTAGTATAGTAATAGTAATAGTTATTATTATAAATGATTAGTATTTAAAGTGCTTTTAAAAATAATACATTTTGTAGAAAGTGACATAATTTTTGTTGAAAATCATTGGCACAACCTACAAGAAGTGAATTATATAAATTCTGTGATGTTTTTGTGTCATTAATTAATTACTAAATTATTATATTATATTATATTAATAATATCTACACTATCAACAGGTCTGCTTTCTTCTTGTAAGTACATAAATACATGAATACAGATATTTATTTATTGTTTGTCTTATACTTTAAGGAAATATATATATATATAAATTAATATATTATTGTCATATTATTAATAATACCATCTCTCTCTCTCTCTTGCTATATATTTATATATATATAATTAGTGTTAGTATAGTTATAATAGTTCTTATTATAAATTATTAGTATTTAAAGTGCTTTTAAAAATAAGTCTGAAAATCGGCAACCGAGAGTTCATCCTGTGATGACAAACAGTAGTAAGTGTAAGAAATAAATATATTAAGTACTGTCTGCACTTAATGAACCGCCCATAATGTAGCCAGAATAAAATAAAATAAAATAATAGTATTAAAGTATTAAGAAGTATTTTAATTGTTAAAAACAATACCAAAAAAACATTCAAATATGATTCAACAGGGTCTTTAAAGTTCATCTGACTTTCTCCATAGGTTGATTAGTGTGTCACCGTCTGTTTTATAATCTGCTCTGTAGTTTTAAATGAGCAGAATGGGCTTTAGACAAACAAATCCACTGAAACACGGCCCCAATCAGATTAGGTGCTTTTCTAAATGAAGCAGCCAGTCGCAGTCTCATGGACCTAGCCTGAGTCTCTGTATAAATGTTCAAAATCTGTATCATCTGTCACACCAATGGATGTCACTACTAGATGCTAACGGCTCCTGTCTGTCTTGTGTGTTACAGATGTGATGGAGCAGCAGAAGGTGCTGCGCTCCAGCTGTTTGGTGAGTGGCGTCCACACCCCTCCCATCCGGCGCCACAGCAAGCTGGCCACGCTGGGGCGTATTTTTAGGCCATGGAAATGGAGGAAAAAGAAAAACGAGAAGCTGAAGCAGAGCTCTACAGGTAAGACTGGCCATTTTAATTTTATTTAGTGTATTACTGAAAACATGGTTGTGTTGATAATACAAATGAACTTGCAAAGATGTGTTTGAGGGAATATTTTGAGCACTAAATAAAAGAAAGAGGACCTAAAACCGAACCCTGGGGGACACCATAACAGCAATGATGGAGGATGGAGAAACTGCTGTTTGTCTTTGAAGGACTCGACCTGAGGAGAGTTTCCAGTGTCAGTGATGCCAACATCTAAATGACAGAATCCAATAAAGACTTGAGGTCCAGAAGGAGTTGAATATTAAGCACCCCTGATTCAGCAAAAAGTAGGAGGTCAATTATGGCCCTGCAGAGAGCTGTCTCTGCTACTGTATGTAAAGGACAATATTCCGCCTGGTAAGAAACTTGGTCTGGTAGTTGAGAGGCAACAGCTCTGGTTTGTGATAGGTCTGTAATTATTTAACACAGAAGGACCTAGACGAAGTTTCCAGAGAATTAGGGTGTCAGCAGCAGTTTTTAGTTCTGATGGAACAGTGCCAGAGGCAAGAGATCTGTTAATCAAGCGTGAAATGAGTGTACTGATAGCGGACAGCTTTAGAAACAGTTTAGTTACATAATGAGACAATATAATCATCATTCAGTCGAGGTTAGCGGAGGAAGTGATACACAAATGATAGTAGATGCATGCAGAGAATGAGGGAGGATTGCTATACGTCTGATGGTGTTAAGATTGGGAATGAGCAGGCAAAGTCAATCCTGTGACGACAAACAGCAGAGGTGTTTCCATTTTTGGAGAGGGAAACCAATGACTTGTGATCCAAGTGATAGTTCACCCAAAAATAAAAATTGTGATCATTTACTCACCCTCATGGCATTTCAAACCTGTCCTGATCATTTACTCACCCCCCATGTCATCCAAGATGTTCATGTCTTTCTTTCTTCAGTCGAAAAGAAAGGTTTTTGAGGTAAACATTCCAGGAATTTTTCTCCATATAATGGATTTTAACGGGGATCAGTGGGTTGAAGTTTCAAAATTTCAGTTTCAATGCAGCTTTAAAGGGATCTACACAATTCAAGCCGAGGAATAAAGGTCTTATCTAGCGAAACGGACTTAGTTTTCTAAAACAATATGAATGTACATACTTTTTAACCCCAAGTGCTCATTTCGCACTAGCTTAGATAATCATGTTGGAAAACTCACGTGTGGTTAAGTCTTTATTGGTGTACTTTGGTTCAAAAAGGTAGAGTAGGGCGTTTTTCAAAACTTCAAAATCGCCCAACATCGTTGCTTTGTAAAGGGCGTTTGACTTTCTTTGTACGTTCGCTTTGTAAGCACTGGGTTGGTACTTCTGCTTACATCAAATGTGACCTTTCCAGTGTGATTGTGTAATGTGTGAAGTCGAGCTAGTGCAAGATGAGCATTTGTGGTTAAAAAGTATAGAAATTTTACATTTTGTTAGAAAATGACTGATTGTTTCGCTAGATAGGACCATTATTCCTTGGCTGGGATCGTGTAGAGTCCTTTGGAGCTGCATTGAAGCTGCAATTTGGACCTTCAACCTGCTGATCCCCATTGAAGTCCACTATATGGAGAAAAATCCTGGAATATTTTCCCTCAAAAACCTTAATTTCGTTTTAACTGAAGAAAGAAAGACATGAACATCTTGGATGACATGGGGGTGAGTAAATATCAAGAAACGTTTATCATGGCTCTAAACTCTGGGCATTTGCCTGTCCATATGATGCTTCAGCCAGCAGCAGCCTTACATGAACCTCTGGCATTTAATTGGAGAGATAATTTGGAGTTAAAAGTCAACTGAAGTGCTTTAAAATACGTAGGCTTATTCCGTGTTGACGTAATTTCAACTGAAACAAGAAACTGCCCCCTTTTTTAAATAGCCAGTAGCGTTTCATTTATATTGCATCTTGGGCCAAAGCCGTTGAGCTGGCTAAAGCCGCATTTGACAGCATATTTTCCATCCATATCGCATTATTGATATAAAAAATAGCATTCTGTGTAGAATTCAAATATGAAATGTGTCTGATATGTTTTGTGGTCTGCGCCGGGTCACGGATATGATTCGCTCCGTGCTATCATGTCTTTGGTCTGGAGCAGATTGTGTGCATGCTGCGGCAGTTTGTGTGACACAAAGCGAAACCAGGCTTCATTCGCCCCAATGGAAAGCATATTTACACGGCCTGAATTGTTCCCTATCCCCTACATAGTGCACTAAATGGCATTCACCGTACAGAAAATACTAATTCTGTAAACAAGTGACAGATTGACAGACAGACAGCCGCAGCTCGACTGTCTATTTATAGTGTAGGGGATGGGACGTTTGGGATTCTAGCTAAAGTTCAGGGTGATGTCATTAAAATCGCTGATTCATATTGGTGGAAGTTGGAGATTGTAAGTTTTGCACACTAACTTACAGTTTTGATTTTCAAAATTGACAGATAATGTACTCACCCCTTGTCATCCAAGATGTTCATGTCTTTCTTTCTTCAGTCGTAAAGAAACTATGTTTTTTAGGAAAACATTTCAGGATTTTTCTCCATATAATGGACTGATATGGTGCCCCAAGTTTGAACTTCCAAAATGCAGTTTAAATGCGGCTTCAAACGATCCCAAATGCGGTTGTAAGGCCCCATTCAGGGCGTCAGCGTTAACACTTCTCATTTACTTTGAATGGAGTGACGTCAAGCGTTGCCGAACTGATTTATGGGTCCGTTGTGTCACGTCACTGGCGTTGCTCGCAACAGAAGTTAAAAAATTTTCAACTTTTCAAGCACCAATGCAGGCATCACCCAATCAGATACTAGTGCAGACACTAACCAATCCTGTTCGGTGCAGATGCTGGCCAATCAGCGCAAAGCTTCAGACACGTCCTCCGTGAAGCATTAGCGCTCACGTCCAGTGTTAATGGGGCGTAGACGATCTCAGCCAAGCAAGAAGAGTCTTATCGAGCGAAACGATCAGTTATTTTCATAAAAATAATACAACTTATTTACTTTTTAATGTCAAACGCTTGTTTTGTTTTACTCTGCCTGAACAGTTTTTTTCCAGTTCATGACAGTTAGGGTATGTTGAAAAACTCCCAACTCATGTTCTCTCTCAACTTCAAAATCCTCCTATATCACTGTTTTACCTTTTTTGTTAAAGGTGTTTGATCTTCTTTGCATGTTCACTTTGCAAAGACTGTGTCGGTACTTCTGCAGCGATGTAGGATGATTTTGAAATTATTTTTGAAGTTGAGGGAGAAAATACGATTGGAGATTTTTGACATACCCTAACTGTCTTGAACCAGAATACACAGAGTTCATGGAGAGCAAGACAAGATGATCGTTTGAGATTAAAAAGCAATTAAATTGTTTTTTTGTTTGTTTTTTTTTTAAATGAAAATAACCGATTGTTTCGCTAGATAAGACCCTTTTTCCTTGGCTGGGTTTTTTTACAACCGCATTTGGGATCATTTGAAGCCGCATTTAAACTGTATTTTGGAAGTTCAAAATCGAGGCACCATATCAGTCCATTATATGAAGAAAAATCCTGAAATGTTTAACTCAAAAAACATAATTTCTTTACTGCTGAAGAAAAACATGAACATTTTGGATGACAAGGGGGTGAGTACATGATCTGTAAATTCTTGTTCTGGAAGTGGAGCTCTCCAGAGGTTTACAGTCGGCAGAATGTATGGTTGTTCACTTTCTAGCACCCCTGTGGAGATCTCAAATAACATCCCCAAATGACCAAGTTTCAAAGTCAAAGTCACAAACACCTACCCACATCATGTCAGCAGGAAGATGACACACATGGAGCTATGTGAGAAAGAAAATATGTGTCAGAAGGAAACTGGTAGTGCTTACATATATGTTGCGTAACTTATGTTGATGAATGTTTGTGAGTAGAGCAATCTAATGCATTGTTTCTTTGTGTGCAGATGTGGCCTTGGCCTGTGGACTTCACTCTCCAGACCCCAGCTCTCCCATCCAGGGCATCTCCGATGCTGAGATCCGGCTGCCTGGCTCTCAGGGGCCCATTCTCAGCATCAGTAGCATGGAGTACCTCAGCTCAGAGCAAGACAATCTCCCTACCAGTGAGTACTTTTTATCATTTCTATATATAGATATAATAGTGCTGTCAAACTTAGCGCGTTAACACAGGCGATTAATTTGTCCAGTTTAACGGCATTAAAAATATTTAACGCAGTTAATACAGGGGCGGAGCTAGGGTTGGCTACCCCACTCACAGTTGTTTTAAAGTGTAATAATATTTATTTTACTTTGTTTATGATCAAATAAATACAGCCTTGATTAGCATATAAGACTCAAAACTAAAAAAACTTTTTTGGTCCTGCTCTTTGCTTAGCCAATAGCAGGAGGTTTGGGCGGGGCTAACTGTTTGACCAACCAATAGAGTATGGGGGAGTGGTCGGGAAACCCGTCTGGAAACAGACATATTTACTGCAGATATGATCCTTGACAAATAAACAACATTACTAAATAACCACATCCTTGAATTCTGTTCCTAATAGTTTAAACTATGATTTGTTTTGTTTCATATCAGTGGTAGATTCTGTACAGGACAATGAGACAATGGAAGAGCCAAATTCAAATGAGGAAGAGGAGGAAGACGATGAGGTGGTTCCCTCTGTAAATGAGAATGAAGATGTCGAGGAAGATGAAGACGACAGAGAGGAAGATGAGGAAGATGAACTGCAGGAACAGTCTCCTCCAAGCGGTCACGGCAATCTCCTTTCTCAGCTAAGCACGGAGGAAGGTGTGTTCATTTTTTTTTTACATAGTGACACTTGTAAAGATAATATTGCAGTATATGACGTTTTTTGTTTCCGCAGACCCAGGTAAAGTCGTCATCGCATCAGTGCCTCAGTCAAACTCTTTTCTCCAAAAAGAACTGCCTAGGGTCCCTGACGGCCCCAGTCCTGTGGTTTTAAGAGGGCCTTTTTCTAATCCTGTGGGGTCGCCGCATATAGGTAGCATACATCCACCGCTGCCCCCTAGCTGTATAATAGAAGAACTGCACCGAGCACTGGCAACAAAGCTCAGGCAGGACAGGTGAGGATGTTAGACCTAGTTTTATTATTGCTCAATTTTTTAAGAAGGTTTAAGAAGTATTTTCTGTTAAGTTATTACTAATGTATTACATTACAGTGTGTCTCTTTCTTTTTCTTTGTTTAGCATTGAGCGAGAGCCAAGTGGAGATGGTGAGAACAGAAAGGAAGCAGAGGAAAACAAGGAAAATGTTCGACAGGACCACTGCTTCACTGACGCTTCAGGAATTATCTATGATATTGACAGCTGGAACGAGTCTGTAATTTCTGGTGGGTTTACCGCACAACTTGTTGTAATCTTTTACACCTAATGTTATTAGATACTGCACTGCAGGCTTGGGTATCGAAAATTGATTCCGATTCCAGAATCGGATACTTAAGGTCAGGAATCGGTTAGTTCTTGTAAAATTTAAATTTCGATTTTGCCTATCAATTCCTATGTGCCGTTCTTTTTTTTTCATCTGTGAGGACCCGACCTAGCGATCTGCCAGGATCTTGCTCGATAATCTAAGTGCATAGCGCTCCAAGGTATGGCTACACTTGCGATCAGAAGTCTATAAAGCAAAGTAGCCTTTAATATTGGTGATAAGCTAAACATGTTGCAATAGATGTGTCACCACCAATATGACAAAGCATTTTAATTTAACAGATCGTTAAAGATCACAAACACGATTCAAATACCAATGTGATTCTATTGCTAAATTACAATGATTCATCTGTTTGATTTCTCAACCTTTCTTCCGTGCAGCAAACGATCATACTAGTGTGATTTGAACATGCACATCTGCGTTCGTGCTGAGCCACTGTAATGTATATGAATAAAACAGTTTCACAGTCTTTTCAACCACACAGTTCATTATTTCTGTGTTACAAACATTCAAATAATCACAGAAGTACTGGGATAAAAGTTCATAGTCTGGATATAAATTCTGATATGTACGGTAGAGATCAAAATAGAGTAAATCATTCTTTTGAAAGTTAATTTGACATTCCAAATAATGTGAAAGATTTATGGATTACGTTGTTATGCCAGTAGGTGGCGAAAGGGGGCTGTTAATAATGTATTTGTCTTTGATCATTCATTCAAAAACACTGATTCATCCAGTAATGAACCAAGTAAATCTTGAGTGAATCACTGAATCATTTACTTATAAATTAGGTCTACATGTGATTTTGTTTAGTTGTCTAATGTTTTTTTCTTCAGAATCATAAGAGAACCACAAGATCCATTTAAAAAAACAACAACAACAACCCAATTTATGCAGAATCATTCAGCTCTATTTTGCAAACAGCTCTTAAGTGAATGTTTTTATGTAGCCTGTTGATTTTTGTTTATGGTGTTCAGCTGCAACTAAATGTTTAGCAAAACAAGAAACAGAATAAATATGCTTGATATCATCTTTTATTCACATTGGAAGCAAAACTGAGAATTGAAAAGAATTGGAATCGGAATTGATAATATTCTAACGATACCCAACCCTACTGCACTGATTTATTAAAGCTGGAAGATTTGCATGTTTGCCATGATATTGTCGTTGTATCATTGTGTTTTTTCATGTCACATAATAGAAGTACAAAGAGAGATGTATCATTGGTCATTTTTGTTTTGAAATCTGAAGTACTTATGAATTATATGGTAAACGTGCAGGCACATTGCCAAAAAGGATGAGGAAGGAACTGCTGGCTGTGAAGCTTAGGAATCGTCCCAGCAAACAGGAGCTGGAGGACAGGAACATTTTTCCTGCACGGAGCGACCAGGAAAGACAGGAGATCCGTCAACAGATCGAAATGAAACTTGCCAAGTAAGTCATAAATATGTGTTGACTGTGCTGTATATGTGAGTATATAAAATATCACACTGCCCTCTTCAGGACTTTTTTTGGAAATACATGTAAATGCCATCTTTAGTGACTTGGAGACTGCTTAATACTATTTTTATATATGTTTTTTATAATCATTATATGCTGTCAACCTTAATTCTCATATTCATTTAGCTACTAATTTTGTTCCATTAATTACACAGGGAAGCTTAGCGCTCAAGCTGAGTCATATGCTTAGTGTCCTCCATCATGGACAGCAAATCTGTTTACCTATATCTCGTAAGGATTAAATGGACAAGTGAAGTTTTGAAACAGATTATGAAAACACATTTCATGCAGAGGTAGTGTAAGTATGTGTACAGTGGGTTGTAATCTGATGTAAGGTACATAGAGTAAACTGGGATTACAGTTGATTGAGGATTGGAGTTAATCTGAGTGAATAAATCTACAGCTTTCATTTGATTATATTTGATTGTATCACCTGCCTTTGACTTCAGAAGTTCAGTTCAGTACATGGTGCACTGCCCACGGTTGGTGTAATGACACAAGCAATGGAGAAACCGCTATAGGCTGCAAAACTTATACAAGAAAGCTTTATTGTGTTTTGCTTTGTGTTTTGTTTGTTTAGCTTTGGTGTATTTTGTTTTGCTTTGGTTGGTTGAGTTGTGTTTTTCAATTTATTTTGATTTGTTTTTTATTTTTTTTTATTTGTGTTGTTTGTTTAGTCATGATTTGCGTTGTTTGTTTTGCTTTATGTTTTATGGTTTGTTTTGCTTTGCTGTGTAGTGTTTGGTTTTGCTTTGTGCTGTTTGTTTCGTTTTGCTTTACTGTGTTATGTTGTTTTGTTGTTTGGTGTCATTTTGCCTTGTTTGGTTTTGCTTTGCGTTTCTTGTTTAATTTTGCTTTGTTGTGTTGTTTGGTTTTGTTTACATTGTTTTGTTTTGCTATGTTGTGTTGTTTGGTTTTGTTTTGCCTTTTGTTTTGCTGTGTTTTGTTTGGTTTTGCTTTGCGTTGCTTGCTTAATTTTGCTTTGTTGTATTTGGTTTTATTTGCATTGTTTTGTTGTGATGTTTGGTTTTGTTTTGTTTTGCTATGTTTTGTTGTTTGGTTTTATTTTGTGTTGTTTGTTTTGCTGGGTTGTGTTTGGTTTTGCTTTGTTATTTGTTTCATTTTGCTTTGTTGTGTTGTTTGGTTTTGCTGTGTTGTTTTGTTGTTTGGTTTGCTTTGCTGTGTTGTTTGGTTTTGTTTGCATTGTTTCGTTTTGCTGTGCTATGTTGTGTTTTGTTGTTTGGGTTTGTTTTGCATTGTTTGTTTTGTTTTGCGTTGCTGTATTGCGTTGTTTGGTTTTGCCTTGCATTGTTTGCCTAGTGTTTTACACTTTGTTGTGCTTTGCTGTGTTGTTTTGTTGTTTGGTTTTCTTTGTTGTGTTGTTTCTTGTTTGGGTTTGTTTTGCATTGTTTGTTTTATTTTCCTGCATTGCGTTGTTTGGTTTTGCCTTGTATTGTTTGCTTTGTGTTTTGCGCTTTGTTTTGCTTTGCAGTGTTGTTTGGTTTTGTTTTGTGCTATTTTCCTTTGTTGTAATGTTTGGTTTTTTCTTTGCATTCGTTTTGTTTTGCTTTGTGTTTTGGTTTGCCTTGCTGTGTTGTTTTTTGTTTGGTTTTGCTTTGCCATGCTTGTTTTGTTTTGCCATGTTGTGTTATGTTGTTTGGTTTTCATTTGCGTTGTTTTGTTTTGCTGTGTTTGATTCTTCTTTGCATTGTTTGTTTTATTTTGCTTTGTTGTGTTGTTTTGTTTGCGTCGTTTGTTTCGTTTTGCTGTGCTGTGTTGTGTTTTGTTGTTTGGTTTGCTTTGCATTGTTTTGCGTTGTTTTGTTTTACTTTGTTGTGTTGTTTTGTTATTTGGGTTTGTTTTGCGTATTTGTTTGGTTTTGCTTTGCATTGTTTTGTTTGCTTTGTGTTTTACAGTTTATTTTGCTTTACTGTGTTTTTGTTTTTTAGTTTTGCTTTGCGTTGTTTGTTTTTCTTTGTTGTGTTTGGTTTTGCATTTGTTTTGTTTTCCTTGTGTTTTGTGGTTTGTTTTGCTTTGCTGTGTTGTTTGGTTTTGCTTTGCAATGTTTGTTTTGTTTTGCTTTGTGTTTTGTTTCGCTTTGTGTTTTGTTTCGCTTTGCTGTGTTGTGCTGTGGTTTTATGTTGCATTTTTTCTTTTTGTGGTTTGTTTTGCTCTGTTGTGTTTGCTTCGTTTAATGCATTCAGTATGGCATTTCAAATCTCAGGCATTAGATCCTCAGCAAACATAAACTGTGACATCTGCTGTTTCAGCCTTCTGATAGAAGCAATGTAGTGCCTGATTTTCACAACAAAGTGCAAGGAGAAAAAAAAAACTGCTGAGGAAGGCCTGCAGTGCCTCACACAATTACTGATCTTGTCAGGATAAGTCTTATGTGATCAGCTGTGGTATTTGTCACCTTTGAGAACAGCCCTCTGTAGTTTTTTTTAGAAGAAACAGTGATTATGTCCAGCTTATAAGAGAGCTTTGTTCAGACCGCATACAGGGTGCTAAAATGTTATGAGCAATGATAATAAGTGGCCATCCTAAGTTAAGTAATATGAGAACCATGAGCGGTTTGTAACAAAGATGTGATTCAGATAAGGATGAGAGGAGAAAGCAGACACCGTGCTGACGCAGATGTTTACATTAGATTAACTTCAGACACAGCAACACATTCATACAGGATTCATACATTTGATGCACATTTACACTGAATAAATGACTTTTAAATGTGAAACCGCACCGGATACTTAACAAGGCATAGATTATTTGTATGCAGCCACTTAATAAATGAAAATAATTGTACTTTTAAGAATTTTGGAGTCGCATATGCATAACTGAACGCTTAGCAGATATTTCCCATGAGAGTAAGGTCCTGTTTGATCTTCTAATTGGAATCATAGGGTTCACTGTGTGTGTTATACTCTTTGTAAGTTGCTATATTTAAGAGTGGGAAGTCTGGTTAAATTAGGCTAAGCTAAAAATGCAGCCAGTTGCCTTCAATTATATATAAAGATGTACTTAAATCTCACATAAATGGTTTGAAAAGCGCTTTTTGAATTTAATATCAATATAAACTGTACTATGTTTTCATTTCATTGCAGTCAACATGCAATGAAGTGTCTGAAAACATTACATTCGGATTGAGTAAATGCAATTTTAAAGTATAATATTTCCATAACTTCAGCGCAAGACTTTGTTTTAACCATTTTGGAATTGGCAGAGTCAACCAGAATGGAGGCTGGAAAAACTAGAAGGATCAGGTCACTTCAGATCAGCTGTTGTTACATTTGTCTTATAAAGACATTTTTCTTTCTTTGGAATAACACGCACTGACAAATAGTTGACAATTAGACCAGAAACGTACAGTATTAAGACAGTGAATTCACAAACTCTGACAGTGATAGTCAGCATAAATGGGTGCCGTCCACTTGATCTAGGCCAGCGGTGAAGTGTGACAGTCAATGCACCTGCAGGACAGGCTGAAGTCTGAGCTAAACACTCAATGACACTTTGCCGCAGCAGCATGTCATGACCTTCCTATCTTTGGCTTGCCGTGCCCTACTCCACCACTGAAGAAAGACACGGCTGGAGCTATTTTTAGACCTCAGACTGGTGAATAATGGATGCTAGTGCATGTTCCCCTCCTCCATCTCTACCTTCACCTTGCACACCATAGTGAATACCAACTACGTTTACTGTAGTATTACTCATAGCAGCTTCTCGTAATTGATGGAAAGATGGTTGGATAAAGTGCACTGCCATCCGTCTGTTAATTAAACGGTTCTGATTAATGACCGGTGCATAATGCAGACCAATGCCACGAGCTTCCAGTGTTGCTCGGGTAGATTTCTTTGTTTCAGCGTTCACAGGGAAGCTACTGTTGCTAGGCAACTCGTGATACAGGTCAATAATATCCAGGCAGCTTCCAAAGGGGTTTTGGGAGTAGGTCTCCATTTCAGTTCATGAAATATTAACGCCGCCACATCTGCTGGAATCCCGCCTTACTCAGCTTATATGAGTGACAACAGTTACAATGGCTGGAATACAAAATAATGCTCTTAAATGCCTTAAAATATAATCAGATATTCATACTGTATATAGCTTTGCATAGCAGTATTTTGAATTAATAGTGTGTTTGAATTTCTATGAGACAAAATGCAATTTAATCCACAGTTAAATGCAAAATCATAATATAATTGAGTCATTCCTGTTGTGTGTATATATATATATATATATATATATATATATATTAGGGCTGTTGGTTTAACACGTTAACTTAATTAGTTCTGAAAAATAATGCGTCATTATAAAAATAATATTTTAACGCAGTTAACATACTAGCCCTGCCCCTAGACCTGCACATCATCTTACATTTCCTATAGTTGACTGTTGACGAATATGATGCAGGGCAACAACTTCACAAATGAAGTTATGCCCTAAAATTCAAGATATTGGTGCAAAAAATACCCCTGTATGTTTTGTCTCATATTTATATATAATATTACATATCACACAATATCACAAGGGCAGCAAGAGCAATATGACACGAGTTCTGATTTTGTCCTGATCTATCACCTATCATGTGATTTTATACAGCAGTTCAGTAAATAAGTTGATATTGTGCTATATATTAAAACACAGTATTAAGTGTTTTTGCTCAGTTTTGCAGAGATATATATTACCTTTGAAGCCACAGCAGAATTGTTGCGCATCTCAGACCAACACAGCCGTGTTTAGTTTCTGAATGAATCTGTGTTTTGAACGAATCGTGTGAATCAATGATTCAAAAGCCCATTCATAAAGAGAGCCATTTATGCCATTCCTGAATGAATCAGCCGTTTGAACTAATCAACATTTACCGCCACCTGCTGGCAGATTTAGTTTCTTATTTAGAGTTTCATTTAGAGTATCATTTTCCAAATAAATAAATAAACAATAATAAAAATAATAACATTAAAGAGATAGTTTACCAAAAACATTTAAATTCTGTCATCATTTACTGAGATGTTTCTCAAATGATCTTTTATGTTCCATAATTTACGTTAGTCTGTTGCAGCCTAAATGTTTTGTAATTTTTTTTCCCTAAAAATACAACAAAAACAATAAATATGTATGTATTTATTTAATATATAAGCAATATAGCAAGAATATAGCTAAGAATATGGACTTGTGGATAGTCTTGATATTATTACTAATATTGCTAATATTTTATATCAAACAGAATGTTTTAGTGAGACAAAGCAATAATTATATTTTATAATTATTTAGTAATTAATTAATAACACAAAAACGTGAATTTATAAAATTCACTTCTTGTAGGTTGTGCCGCTTATTTTCCACAAAAATTCACCGCCTATAAGATGGCTTTTAATTAAGAATAAAAAAAAAAATATAAAAAGGTTTAAAAGTAAGATTAGGGTAAGGAAAAACGTGTAAATTTATTACATATATATATATATATATATATATATATATATATATACACTAACGTTCAAAAGTTTGGGGTCAGTAAGACTTGTAATATTCTTTAAAGAAGTCTCTTATGCTCATCAAGGCTGCATTTATTTGATTAAAAATATAGAAAAAAAAACAGTAATATTGCAAAATGTTTTTACAATATAAAATAATGTTTTTTATTTTAACATACTTTAAAATAGAATTTATTCCTGTGATGAAAAGCTGAATTTTTATCAGCTGTTACTCCAGTCTTAAGTGTCACATGATCCTTCAGAAATCATTCTAATATGCGGATTTATTATTAGAATGATCAATGTTGAATAATATCAACAGTTGTGCTGCCAAATATTTTTTGGAACCTGTGATTTTTTTTTTTCAGGATTCTTTCATGAATAACAAGTTTAAAAAGTACAGTGTTTATTCAAAATTAAATATTTTATAACAATGTCAATTATTTATTATTAACTTTTCATAAACTTTTAATTATTAACTTAATACATCCTTGGTGAATAAAAGTATTAATTTCTTAAAAAAAAAAAAAAGAAACAATAAAAATGTACTGACCCCAAACTTTTGAATGGTAGTGTATATATATATATTATTCATTATTAAAATTTTTGTTAAAGACAGATTTTAATGTATATCAAATGGCAACATCCACTCAAACCAAAGTAGTACAATTTTCTGAAAAATATGGAAAATATACCCTTATGTTCACCCAATTGTGAAATGTGATCTAATCCACCTTATTTTTCCCAGTAAAGTGGGTGTGGCCATTTATAAATTTAATGAGTCTGGCGTCAGGTCTCATCCACATCCATTTTTAGCATACAAAACAACTCGTTTTGCTGCTTGATACTGTAAATTAATGTGTCTTACCATGTTATTTCAATGTAGTATCTTAATTATGAACACATTGGTTTGTAGTGCAAACTTTTCTGCCGTTTACTGCACGCTGTTATTCTTCTCGCGGCTAATGAACCGGAAGTCTCTCCCATAGGCTTACTTCCGCGTTGAAGAATGAGGAGGATAGAAGTCACTATATGATTTATGGCTAAAAAGTGAGTTTAATATTTAATAGAATATATTAAGACATACAATGGGGACTTGCTGCATAGGAATGACCTAGTTTCTTTGATCTACGCTCTATACATGTTATTCGCCAGCGTATTATATTCAAATAAGTAAGTCTCAAACAATAAAAACACTCTATTAACCTAATTAGTCCGTTACTACAAAGGCTAGCGGAGAGATAGAGCGCATGACAAAGAACGTGCTGAGGCACGCGCCTGCCTGTTCAAAAGAGCGCGCGCCCGCCACACACAAACCACAACAAGGAGCACGAGTTGTCTCGCTCTCACGCGCGCGCTGTTATATGCACCGACCACACTTTCTTATTCGTTTGAGTCTCATTAGCACCGCATTTTAATAGCTGGTGTTTATTTAGCAAAAGCGCTCAGAAACCCGGGGTTTTGCATCCAGATGAGGAGTAATAACTGTCAGACTGAACACAAAGGACGGAGAGACTTTGAGCGTCCCTTCAGGATCTCCCTCACCTCTGGATCTCATTGAGGCGCGTCAGCACGGGACAGTATGGTTCAAAACGTTATTCTGATCTTTTTCCGCAGGAGACTCAGTCAACGGCCGGCCGTTGAAGAGCTGGAGAGCAGAAATATTTTAAAACGTGAGTATTACGCGATAAAAATGATAAACATCAATAGAAATGTAAATAATAAATGTATGTGTGTCAACAATTGTTGTTTGTGAGTAATAATAATTATGTTATTAATGAATATTGTATATAGTATTAATTGTAATAATAATTGTATTTGTTAAATATATTTTATTATTGTTGTATTATGTTAATCAATTACAATAGCAGTAATGATACAAATAATCAGTTGTTAATATTTTTATAAATATATTTAAAAATAATATACTTTTTATAATAAATACAAATATTAAAAAACAAGCCTTTTATCATAGCTTTAATCAGTATTTAATAATTAAACCAGTACTTAATTGCATTTATGTTTATATATGGTAAATAGTTTTTATATTATATATGTGTGTTAATAATAACTAATAACATGAATAACAATTGAAATATTAAGACATTAAGTATTTTGAATATTGTCTAAAATTGCACAGTAATATGTGTTAATATTATATTTGTTAAATAAATAGATGTAATAGACTACACTAATACACCATTCTATTTTTAATATTTGTATATATTTTAAAAATATTTTATTTATAATAATAAATATTAAAAAACAAGCCTATTTATCATATTCTTTAACAAGTATTTAATAATTAAACCAGTACTTAATTGCTACTTTATCGCATTGGTGTTTATATTTGGTAAATGAAAAAACAAGTAATGTTTTTATATTATATAATATATATATAAGTCTATTAATAATAACTAACAGCATGAATAATAATTTAAATATTAAAATAATATTAAGTGTTTAGAATATTGTCTCTGATACTTACAGTAATATCACTATTGCTACTTTTGTTTTATTACAACAGCAATAATCAAATATATTATTTATTTATTTATTATTTGTATATGCACATTAATAATAATAATAATAATACAATGTATGATACAAATAGTATTCTATTTGTAATATTTTTTACTTCATTTATAGTAATGAATACACATTAATTAAAAAAACAAGCGTTTTAATCATATTATCTTTAATCAGTGTTTAATAATTACACCAGTATTTAATTACTACTTCATTGCATTGATGTTTATATTTGGTTAATAAATAATGTTTTTATATTATATAAGTGTATTAATAATAACAAATACCATGATATTATATAAATATTAAGTAATTATTATAAATATTATAGTAATTTTGTCAATAAATAAAATAAACATTAAGTAATTTTGAATATTGTTTCTGACATTTATATTTGTTAAATAAATGAACATATATATGATATAAATTATATGTATAATTAGGTAATTTTATAAGTGAAAAGCAAGTGTTTTTATTGTATCTTTAAAGCATTTTAAATTAAATGTTTTATTATCAATTTTTTTTTATATATTTTTAAATCAATAATAAAATGTTACCATCTATATGCATATAATAATTAAAATCTGAAATAATTTGCTAAGTGAGAAAAAAATATATCTTCAGCACTTTAATTGAATTTAATGTTTTATTATTGAAAAGTTTTTGGTGTCTGTTAAGGCGAAAATGTAATTGATTACTTCATTCAAAATACTTACATGTGCTAACATACTTTTTGAGGTCTTCCATTGCTTTGTAGTGCACAAAATCACTCCAGACTATTATCAGGTAGATTACTGTAATCTGTCTGTCAGGTAAGATGCATTGCTAAAGCAGGTACTGTATGTCGAGTGACCCTGTGACTGCACTTTTGATTAGATCACCCTCATTGAGTCTCTCTTTGGCTCTTTCAGAGAGGAACGATCAGACGGAGCAAGAGGAAAGAAGAGAGATCAAACAGAGACTGAACAGAAAGGTAAACAACCTCCATTCAGGTTCATTTCACTTGCATCATGCCTTATTTTTCTGATTTATTTGTATAAATGGTGGTCACTGAATGTCAGGAAACTGTTGGTCTGTAAAATGATGCTTTTTACTGCTAATATTACTACTTCCAATAAGACATTGCTAAAAAACACTGTCTAGAGCTGAATAATGATGCACTATTCAAGAACAAGCAGTGGTTTTAGAAGGGTAAAACAATTTTGTGGAGTAATAATGTTCAGAAGTAGATGCATAAGATTGAGAGAACCCCTATTAAAATATTCAGACCATCGAGTTTGATGAGAAGAAAAGAGACGATTTCACTGACATGCAAGAAATTTTTTTGAATTATTTAACAGCATGTCTGCAGTGACAACAACCAATAATAATACTTTTGGTATCATAGCTTTTTTGGCTCATTTTGTCCCCAGTGTACAATTAATCACATTATTCATATTTTATTAATACACCTAGCATTAATCATTATGACTTGCTTATGTTATTTTATGGTAAAATAAAAATACATTTATCTTAAAATAGTGGTGTGATATGTACAGTAAAATAAGCATCTAAAGAATGAAACTGAATGTAATAAATATGTATAATTATTATTATTATTATTATTATGGTAACACTTCACAATAAGGTTTCATTAATTAATGTTAATGTATTAACATGAACAAACAATGAACAATACATTTTCTACAGTATTTATTAATCTTTGTTAATGTTAACTAATGAACCTTATTGTAAAGTGTTACCATTATTATTATTTTATTTAATTTATTATAATATTTGAGTCCTAATGATTTTTTTGCCTATTTTTTTTTTCCAGTGTGCAATTATTTATAGACAGAATTACACATTAATAATAATAATAAAACAACAGCAACAGTAACCATTATTATTATTATATTTTGGAGTCATATAGTTTTATTTTTTTAGTGTGTAATTAATTACAAATTAATTATATTTAATTGATACACTTGAATAAATCATTATGGCTTGTCTACATTATCATCAATTTACCTCAAAACTGAGACTTGATGCGTAGAGTGAAAAACATCTAAATAATAAAATTGAAAGAAATAATAATAATAATAATTACTATTATTATTATGCTTTAGAATCATATTGTTTTTGGTACATTTTTCCAATAGGCAGTTATTTACACATTATTGTTGTTGCTTTTTTTGTTAATGATGATACTAAAAACAATAATAATAAACAATAGAACAACAATAAAAAATATATATTCAATTATTATAATTAAAAAATATAAATATTAAATTTTGGACTCATCCTTTTTTTGGCATATTTTTCCAGTGTATAATTAATTTTGATTAATACTCTTACTGTAAATCATTATGGCTTGCCTTCATTAATTTATTGTTTAAAACAAAAACAAAAAATGAACAATCAGCAATTTACCTCAAAATTGCAGTATGATATAAAGAGCAATATAAACATTTAATAAAATACAGAATAAAATGAGCATGATGAGAAAAAGCATGTTATGGCTCGTCTTTAGGTAGACTGTACTTTCAACTCGTGAGCGTCCCCGTCACAAGAGGAACCAGTCGTTTTCATTGGTCACTAGCGATTCCAGTCCTAAAATGTATTACCTGCAGCATTAGACATGTATCTCATAACTTGCATTCTGCCCCGTTAACAACATTTTTTTCTCTCTCACAGCTCAACCAGAGGCCGACAGTTGATGAACTAAGAGAAAGAAAGATTCTGATCCGCTTCAGCGACTACGTGGAGGTGGCCAAAGCCCAGGACTATGACAGGAGAGCTGACAAACCCTGGACAAGACTGTCTGCAGCTGACAAGGTATGAGACAAAGAGCTGACCTCAACAAATCTTCACACTGATCTACAGCCAGTCTTTAAAGGCATAATTCACTCAAAAATGTAAAAACTCTGTCATTAATTACTCACCCTCATGTAGTTCCAAACCCGTAAGACCTTCTTTCATCTTAGGCTTCGTTTACACTAGCGCGTTTTCATTTTAAAACTTTTGGTTACGCCTGTCGTGTACACAGAGACTTTTGAAAACGCTGCAGACCCTGTTTTAGTTTGAAAACTCCGGGGTTGCGTTTCAGTGTAAACGGACCAAATGGAGACTTTTGAAAACGATGTCTTGGCTGCCCACATTCGATCTGCGTATCCTTGACGACCGTGTAAACAATAACATAATGTTTATTGTTGTACCCATAGATCTGTATAGGTAGATGCATCATTCGACCACTCCAAGCACGTAGACGCGTCTGCCATCTAAACAATAGGGCATCAACCTATACATATCTATGGTTGTACCTGCATGAATGGTCATGTGACATGCATTTTCGGTTGTGTAGTGTAGATGGAGATCATTTCTGAAATGCAGTGAAAACGCTAGTGTAGACGAGGATCGTTTCATTTTAAAACGCTGCTTTAAAACAAAAACGCACTAGTGTACACAGGGCTTTAGGAACACAAATTAAAATATTTTTGATGAAATCTGAGATCTTTCTGACCCTGCATAGACAGCAATGCAACTGACATGTTCAAGACCCAGAAATGTAGTAAGGACATCATTAAAATAGTCCATTTAACATCAGTGGTTCAACCATCAAAGACTGACATAGAAGAAATTGTTGAATAAAGTTATTTTTGTTTTCTTTTCACACAAAAAGTATTCTCATAGCTTCATAAAATTACGGTTGAACCACTGATGTCACATGGACTATTTTAATGATGTCCTTAATACCCTTTTGGGCTTCGAGTGTCTCAGTTGCATTGCTCTCTATGCAGGGTCAGAAAGCTCTCGGATTTCATCAAAAACATCTTAATTTGCTTTCCAAAGATGAACAAAGGTCTTACGGGTTTGGAACGACATAAAGGTAATTAATAACAGAATCTTCATTTTTGTGCAAACCGTTCCTTTAATTCAATAACCCCACACAGAGGAAAAGGTGCTTTCCTTTATTCCTAGTGTATTCTCTCTGAAGTTTTCTAAACGCAATATATTTGTGACGCATCTAAAAAGCAATCTAATTTGTGTCTGTAGTCTTCTTGCTCTCCCCACATGATTCGGTTGACTCATTATGGAGTGCACAAGTTACTTGAGGATGCACTTAAGTGGCTTTTATTTGCGATTCCACAGGCGGCCATCCGTAAAGAACTGAACGAGTTCAAAAGCACTGAAATGGAGGTCCATGCTTCAAGCAAACACTTAACGAGGTCAGTATGCGTGTACAGCACTTACAGATGTGCCTGTGCTATTTTTAGATCCCCAAAATCCGAACAGTCTGGTCAAAAATGACAGACACACAAATGTGACCCTGGACCACAAGGGTCATAAGTAGCACAGGTATATTTGTAGCAATAGCCAACAATATGGGTCAAAATGATAATTTTATTTTATATCAAAAATCATTAGGATATTAAGTAAAGATCATGTTCCATGAAGATATTTTGTAAATTTCCTACCTTAAATATACCAAAACTTAATTTTTGGATGAGTAATATGCTTTGCTAAGAACTTCATTTGGACAACTTGAAAGACAATTTTCTCAATATTTAGATTTTTTTGCACCCTCAGATTTCCAAACAGTTGTATCTTGGCCAAATATTGTCATATCCTAACAAACCATACACCAATGGAAACCTTATTTATTTAGCTTTCTTGATGTATAATTACACATGTGTCACCTTGACATGAGTGGTTTTGGATAACAGGTTCCCCTCTACATAATCATGACATAAATGGCCATCAGAGCTCTTAAGTATGATCTTACTAAAAATAACTGATGCAAGAGTCTCATCCAATCATATCGTGCTTGTGATTGCGAAAGGCACCTTTGTTGATTTCTCTCCTCTCGATCAGGTTTCACAGGCCCTAAGAGGGGGTTTTCTTCTGTGAAGAAAATGCTGAAAGCGGCGTTCGTGATAATATCCTGGAGGTGCCTCTTCCAGAGCCGTGGCTTCGTCCATGGGATTCCCTTATTCTTCCAGCGCCCTGGGCCGAGTGGTGTTTGGGTGCGGTTACCGCTGGAGGCTGCGTCTCCACCGCGGGCGGCCACAGGAGAAACCTGAAGAACATCTGCGGATACATTTAACCTGAGGCTGACAGAGTGGAGCGGCAGAGGACTTTTTGATGTTTTTATAACTGGACTGCATTTCAGTGACTGCTAAGAAAAGACGAATCAGTTCTGGGTAAATGTTTGTGTACATGTAACCAGCTCCACTCTGAAAAAAAAAAGTAAAAAGTAAAAAAAAACGTAAAAAAAAATACTTGAGGGTTAATAAGCCTGCTATAAATGAATTTCATATTTACTGTACAAAAGTCAGTTTGAACAGGGTTGTTCATGTCATCACTTGAAAGAAAAAAAAAACTTTGTAAGCACTACTTGTCTTCAAAATACAATTTTGGAAATACTTCTGCGTTGGTGTTTTTTAAGTTTGATTATATACACACTACATTTCAAAAGTTTGCTCAGCTGGGATTGTGTAGAGCCCTTTGAAGCTTCACTGGAATTGCAATTTGGACCTTCAACCCATTGAAGTCCACTATATTGAGAAAAATCCAGGAATGTTTTCCTCAAAAAACTTAATTTCCTTTTGACTGAAGAAAGAAAGACATGAACATCTTGGATGACATGGGCTGAGTAAATTGCCAGGAAATTTTTATTCTCTAAGTGAACTAATTCTTTAACCAAGTAAAAATGATAAAAAGGAACTCTTTCAGTAAAGCTGAAACTGTCAATTTAACCAATGAGGTTTGCTTATTCAGGCCCTCTTATGACTTAAGATGCTTTTAGAATCCAGTATCCCTTTTTAATTTTGCGCACATAAATCTGTTATTATAAGGTAGGATGTTGGGAATAAATGCATTTGTTCTTTGTGCCTAAAACATTTACTTATTTGCTTTTCTCAACTATTCATTATTCATATTAAAAATCATAAGCAAATATGTGCGCTAAAACCATGTACAGCTAACCATTGTTTCAAGAAGATCAGAATAAACAGCATTCAGTACAAATATTTAACCTTTTTTGAGTAGGAATATTTTAAAAGAACATAACATTAATGATATCTAAGCATACAAACACATTTTAGGAATAGCTTAAAGTAATAATAAGTCAAACGGTAGCTTTTTTTCCCCTCAGGTCAGAACCTCGATGCATCAGGGAAGAACAAGGATTGCAGTCCTCTTCGCACACTCGTTAACTCTTCTTCTTGCTACAAGGACAAAAAACTTGTCAGTCCTGCAGAATTGTGACTTTCAAGTATTAATATCAGTTGTATTCTCTCACCATTTCTTTGAAGAAACGCTCCTGAACTGACTTCATGTTCTTCCTCATCAAGGACATCTGCAACACAAGCAAAAAGGTTTCTATTCTAGACAATCGAAAAAAATGAAAAAGCCTTGAACTGTAAATATGTCTACTAGGGATGTAACTATATCAAAATCTCACAATACAATAATATCTCGATATTAAGTCCACAATATGATATTTATTTTGATATTTAAAAAAAGACTTGGGGAAAAATGTACATTTTAAAGTTAAATTCTTCTATTTAATGCACTTTAAGAGTTTAAAATTAAGATCTCCAACTCATGTTCTTAACTAAAGAAAAACTTAATTCAGAAAAAAGTCAGTGACTGGTGCCTGAACTTTGACCCCTTTAAGTGCCCATGGAGCTCTTTCTTTCATTGTCTTTTTTCTCCATCACATTTTAGTAATCGTCATAAATTCTATATCATGTAAAAACTTAAAACCTCAAAATTAATTCTGTAAAAACATTTTGAAACCAAATATTGCATTACCATGGAAATGGTACATAATTTTTTTTTGTGGGTGGTGTCGAGTGTCATATTACAAAATGTATTACAGTCTTTTAGAATCAAAACTTTATAATCTTGACAAAATACATATCATGGAAAGGCCTTGAGTCTCAAGATCCCATATTTGGTGGTTATTTTGTGATACTGACAGAGAAATTTAGACATTTGTGACAAAAAAATCAATCAAGATTTGATGGCACCTGGTGGCTGTTTGTGATAAAACGCCCTAAATAAAATCTCACTGGAACCAATTTTTTTTGTCACATCAACTTTAAATTTGAAACTTACTTAGACATAAGGCTTTAATTTTATAGCAATTTTGGATTCAAAAATATTTCACCAAATATTTATTTTATATAAAATAAAAAAAAGAGTACAGTGCATTTTCTTTCCAGTACATTTAAACTTCTATAACTTTTTTTAATATTTTCATATTTTGAAATGATTTCAGCAATAATCTGCAGATTGTCTTCTTAAAAAGGAGTCCAAACTTTGGTCTGTACTTCAAAGCGTTTATGAATTATAACAATTAAAGTCTGGATAGTGCACTTCAGCGTAGGGTGACCACCTGACAATAGATCTGCTGCGGGACACAGATGTGATTTTGCGGGACAATGCGGGACACGTGTGAGATAGATACATTTTTTTACTGTTATGCTATGTAAACACTGCTTACATCCGTTGTCATATACGTCGTTTTATGTTTCAGAGTGCGCACATGCAAGCGATAGAAAGCACGTCTTTTTTATTGAAAGTTAAGAGAATCCAACTGTGCGTGCCCATTTTTACGCACTCCCGCATTACAATAATGCACTCTAGACATTTGTCATTAAAATGACGCGATAGAAACCACATCAAACGAACTATTAAAATAAGAAGAAAGTGGCATCTGAAAGCTGCCTCGAGTTTTTAAATTGGTTAAATTGAATAGAGAATATCTGTGTTTTTCCGTCTGCGCTCGACCATTTCAGTCGGTAGTGCTGGATCACTTGATGAGGTCCGCAAAACATTTGCACGAAAACTACGCGGCAAAAGGATTAAATAAAAAGTTTTCTAAAAAAAGGCAAAAGAATGGACGTTTTCTTAATATGATCATTAAAAACAAACAGGCTGATGAAAATGCAGGACATTTTCTCAATACGCGACGTGTGGGACAAGGGGTGAAAATGCTGTGCGGTACAACGCAAAGCGGGACAGGTGGTCATCCTTTTTCAACGTCTATGTTCAAAAATGAGTGGTGGCACTTAAGGGGACTTAACCCTCTTTTTATTTGTGATATACTGTCTCAGTCTAAATTACATTTACATTGGTGTTTTAGGAAGCCAAACAAATTAAAATAACAGTAATAGCCATATACTGTAAAACAATTACACTGCAAAATAAATGAAAATTAATTTTTCCTAGGTATATTATTTTTGCTTTACACTACAGTAGGGAAATCACAATGCTTCTTTCCTAATTTCTACACTTGAAAAAGATATTTCGAATTTGCACTGCAGTAACGTTACCCATTTAAACCACTAGCTGTCAGCATTTCATACTGCATTTTTAAGCTTTTATTTTGACAGAAAGGCAGTAGAACCGTTATTTTGACCGTTACTGCCTATTTTGACTCCAGCTTCAGTGAAAACAGGGTTACAAAAACACACTACAAATCTAGTGAAATGCTGTAATCATCTGCCGTGAAAATAAAGCGTAACTGGTGGCCGTTGCGTTCCCAAATGCGCATTAAACTCACAGCACGTGCAATAAATGAGTTCACTGATTCACTGTGAACGGAGCCGTTCTGAGGCGCGGAAAACACCGGATCACGAGCTGATCGTCTGAAAGGAGTGAAACATGCAGCGAAAACAGACTTGATGAAGGGATTAAGCCATACTGCACTTTCGGTTTTAGTTAGGTTGACAGATAATGTGTCAAAGCATAATGGACCAAAATACAACTTTGACCTTTTATGTTAGAATAAGACGTTTCAATATACTTTAAAAACTACACTTTTTGCCCGGAAGACCTAGCGTTTCATATCGTCATGTGACCACAATGATATCCGTGATACCACGATATTGATAATACCATTACATCCCTAATAACTACTGAACCATGTTGGACCACATTTAAAAAAAAAAGGTTGAGGTCCTCACCTCCACAGAGAAGATTTGTTTCTCGTACTCCAGACTATCACACACGTCAGTCTGGATGGTGCTTTTCAACTGCTGTAATCTGAGACAAATCAACAAGCACTTACATTACAAATCCAATGCTATTTTTTTAAACTATGCAACTCTCAGTGCACTAAAACAAAAAATGTACCTGTCTAAAATCTAGTCTTTCATCTGCCCATATTTAAAAGTCTGAAGAAATCACAAGTTTCTTTGCATAATAGCCTGGCTGTTTCCCCCCCTGTTGGATCTTGTTAGCTACGAATGGCTGGAAAATCCTGTTTGCTGTTGCGACCCAGAAAAACCCAGAGACTATTTCATAGTCATAAACAGGTCTTGTAGACATGATTACATATTAGGCGCAAAGAACAGTTATTTAGGGAAGATTAGTTCCATTTACATTAGAGCTGGGAAATCTATGGCATTCATCTCATGTTCATACAGCAGCTGATATATTCTCACCTCTTGGTTCCTTTCTCTTGGTAAGCATGGAAAGCCACAGTCTGCTTTTTCCAGTAAGTCTGTAGATACAGGTGATTAAATCAAAGACCATTTATATATTTTACACATCTTGCCAAAGTCCATTTGCAATTATAGGCACTTGTCAAATCAGAACATTTGTTACCGTCAACTCCTCTTCCATGCTTCTCAAAACAATGTCATCTTGCTCCAAATTTGCTATTTCACTCAACAGGACTTGTTTAACTTTCTCCAGCCTCTGAGTACTATAAAACAAAGAGAAAGAAAGCAGAAGACGTCAGTGGTGGACAGTAACAAAGTAGTTGTACTTCGTTACTGTACTTAAGTACATTTTTCAAGTACCTGTACTTTACTGGAGTAGTTTTATTCTGAGTAACTTTCACTTTTACTTCTCTACATTCCAAAGCGTGTACTTCACTACATTTCATAAAACATATCGTAACTCCTTATAATATATCACATGCTCCAAGCGGTGTCTGATTCATGAACAAACTGATTCTTTTCAATGAACCTGTTAAATCGATTCGCAAACTGCACCAAGCAGTTCATTCACAAATTGGAATGCTCCAAAGCAGCTGTTCTTGAGTCGACAACTCACTGATTCAAATGATCCATTTAGAGCGAGTCTCCAATGAACTGAAATCACAAGTAAGAACTGGGGGATCTTGCTGTGAAAAATAAGTTACAAAAGTCGAAATTTAGGATTAATTATTGTAACTGAAAATGATATTTAGGTCAAAACTGTCCGTTGTTTGTGAATTAAATCTGCTGTAAAGGGTGATCTGTTTAAGCCCACTGAAATGCTTGAATTCAGACAAATCAACATCAGTGTGTCTGTTTTAGGTCAAAAAACAAAACATTAAAATAACACAGAATAAATAAAATAACTCATGCACATTCATATTCCCCGCTGCTGTAACGTTAGCAGTTTTATTAAAATGCTACGCATTTAGCCCAAGTGATATCTGTTTTTATATTGTTTGGATCAACAACCCGAGTAGACAGATATGAATGTTTATTCATAACCATACTGAAAATAAGTAAATATTGCTAGCTGATGCTAACTGTGTAGCTAACAAGCTTGCTGGTGCTAAGTTGAGGTAATTTTTAGATATAAAGTCCCAATATTTTTATGGAGCCTGCGCTCCATACAAAAATCTCACTGGATTATTACAATTAATGGCAAAATGAATGTTTAGAAATGTAAACTGATATTTCCTACTGACACACTGCAGCAAAAGATAGAAATAACTGACTTTAAACCATTTTTTAGCTGGTGAAAATACTAGTGGCCTAAGACTTTTGCACAGTACTGTATGTAGCTGTACTTTTACTCAAGGACTTGATTTGTGTACTTCGTCCACCACTGGAAGAGGTAAATATCAGATGTGTTTTAGAGCAAAAACTTTTCTGAGTCATAAGTCATGTCTGACCTGTACTGGTATACTTGCACACTGACAGAGGACATGTGCTGCTGTAAGGTCTTCAGAGTCTGCCTGGTGTAAAGATCCATCGTCCTGCAGCGATTCTGATAAACGCACAAGACAAGTTATTGGAAAAAGCTAATAACGCTCATTGAATGCTTCAAGATGTGCAGCGGGTTTGCATGCAAGGATGTGAATCCTCAAATAGATGGCTCATGCTGCTGGCGTAGTTAGCTAGGGCTGATTTAGTGAGAAAAGTGAGATGACAAGCACCTTGATCTTCCTCTTAAACTCTGAGCTGAACTGATGGCAGATAAAGCCCACCTGCTGAGCAGGCTGGGTCAGGTCTATGTCTGCCTCCTCCACACTGGCATGCCTGCAACTGGACCTTGTACAAGATGACAGCGTCTCCACTTCTTCAGCTGCAAAAAAACACATACACATACTCATGAGTCACCTGCATAGTGAGTAACCTTAAGATGTACAGAACAGCTAAACTTCTGAATCATTCAGTTTTTTATATTTACACTACTGTTCAAAAATTTGGGGTCAGTGGGATTTTTTTGTTTGTAAGAAATACTTTCATTCAGCGAGAATGCATTACATTTATAAAAATTGACAGTTACTGTTAAATAAATGTTACAATTTTAAAAAAATGCTGTTCTTTTGAGCTCTAAAAATGTAGTATCGTTTATCACAAAAATAAAGCTTTCAACATTGGTAATAATAAGAAATCAGCATATTACAATGACACATTCTGTTTTTGATCAAATACATGCAGACTTGGTGGGCATAAGAGACTCAAAAATATTAAAAAGCATTATCGACCCCGAAATTTTTGAATGACAGTGCACATTCATCAATACTATGTTCTTAGCCTTATTTTTGTGCCCAGAAACACTTTTTCTCTCGAGTCTCTCATTACTGGATATTGTTGTTTCCTTGGCCCTTTTATTCAGGCCTTTCTGGTAACTTCTCTTTCTTCTTCCGTTCTCTGTGACTGTGTCTTCCTCCTCTTGCTCTGAGCTGCTCTGATCCTTCACCAGTGGTTTAGTATTGGGGCCTGAGGCACAGTAACACAAAGTCATTCACAGAATCAAATGCCATCTGGGCTAGAATTCTTATTTAGGAAATTGAGAAACCAATAGATTTTCCCAGCAGAATCAACTATAACTTACTGAGATGTACATTCAGTAAAACGGTTTGCAAATTCTAAATATTCAGTGATGTACTATGTATTATGTAGAGACCTGCCCTGAATACAGTTGAGGTCAAAATTTTGCATCCCCCTTTCAGAATCATTAAAAATAAGAAATGTTAATTATTTTACCAAAATAAGAGGGATCATACAAAAAGGATGTTATTGTTTATTTAGTACTGACCTGAATAAGATATTTCACATAAAAGATGTTTACATACAGTCCACAGGAGAAAATAATAGTTGAATTTATAAAAAAATGACCCGGTTCAAAAGTTTACAACCCTTGCTTATTAATACTGTGTTGTTACCGGAATGATCCACAGATGTGTTTTTTTGTTTAGTGATAGTTTTTCAAAAGTCCCTTGTTTGTCCTGAACAGTTAAACTGTCTGCTGTTCTTCAAAAAAATGCTTCAGGTCCCATAAATTCTTTGGTTTTTCAGCATTTTTTGTATTTGAACCCTTTCCAACAATGACTGTATGATTTTGAGATCCATCTTTTGACACTAAGGACAACTGAGGGATTCATATGCAACTATTACAGAAGGTTCAAACACTCACTGATGCTCCAAAAGGAATCATGATGCATTACAAGCCAGGGGGTGAAAACTTTTTGAATTTGAAGATCAAGGTAAATTTAGCTTATTTTGTCTTCTGGGAAAAATGTAAGTATCTTCTGCAGCCTCTGAAGGACAGTACTAAATGAAAAAATATGATATTTAGGCAAATAAGAAAAATGTACACATCTTCATTCTGTACAAAAGTTTTCACCCCTGGCTCTTAATGCATGGTTTTTCCTTCTGGAGCATCAGTGTTTGAATCTTCTATAATAGTTGCATATGAGTCCCTCAGTTGACCTAAATGTGAAAAGATGGATCTCAAAATCATACAGTCATTGTTGGAAAGGGTTAAAATACACAGAAATGCTGGAAAACCAAAGAATTTGTGGGACCTGAAGCATTTTTCTGAAGAACAGCAGGCAGTTTAACTGTTCAGGACAAACAAGGGACTCATAAAAAACTATCAATAAACAAAAAAACACAGCTGTGGATAAATCTATTTTTAATGGACTGTATATTAAATATCAAATATGTTCTGATTAGCTGGCATCACCACAAGGAACAAAATACTTTATGCTGGTAACTTGCCACACCATGCCTAGTTAGGATGACATAATCTTCATGTCATAAATACCCTTACTAGGAGTGAAGGATTTATTAGTAGACATAAACAGCTTTCTGGGCTTCATTTTTAAAGCTAGCTGTGATGGAGAAGGAGCCTTATTTTCTTTGTCCTCTTCACTGTCTTCATCTCTCTCTGAAAGACTAGCAGAGTGGCTCAGGGTGACACGCTTGTGGATGGCTGTTGGACCTGATTGGTAAAAAATTGGCACAAAAAAGATACTTATTTTTGTATACTAACAAATTAAATATAAAACCACAACATAATTAAAAAAATCTCCTCACCTGACTTAAATTCTAGTCTTTCAACCTTCCTTGAACTTACTTTCTGGGATGCTGGTGTTTTCTAGAAGTCGTACAAGAATGAAGTTGTGTTATTGAAATGTACTACTATGACCTGTGCTCAGAAATGAACTGTTAAACTGTACCTCTAACTCAGTGCACATCAGGGCCATGTTGCTCACAGATATGTGAGAAGATTGGCTCATTGTCACAGAAATGACAGATCTTCTTTCAAAAGATGTCGGACTGGGTTTGTTCATGACACCTCTCTGCTCCTCCTGAAGGTCTGGAGGGACATGTGGGGAGGGCAGCATGGATTTCTCCATGGGTTGAGTCGGGGTCAGTAATGAGTGGACTGGACTCAGTTCAACCTGCAGGTGTTATACATTACATAAACCAGTGGTTTTCAATCCTGGTCCTGGGGACCAGTCGCTTTATACATTTTGTGTGTCTCCTCTATTTAATACACCTGATATAGATCATCAGCTCGTTAGGAGAGCCATGTACCAAAGCCATTAGATGGCAAGCCTGCAACCATTAGCCGAAAAAGCTAAAGCTAAAGCTTCCAGTCTTAGAGGAAACGGCTTATCATTTAATGAATCGACAGCCTATCTGCTAATCTTCAACATGTTTTACACTAAACAATACTTTTAGATCAAACTATTTTTAGAGTTTACCACAAAAAAATGCAGTTTTATAAGAGATTTTTGCTGCTTGTGCTGATGCGGTGAGTATAAACCAGGCAATGCTCCAAAAACGAAAGCGCCTCTCTTACTCGCTTCATGTGATCAGAAAAATCTGACTCCTGCTTCACTGTCTGCAGTGCACGCTTTATGCATGGAGCAGATCAGACGCTTTGGAGCAGCGTAGACCATGCACTGGCACAAATGCGATCACGTACAATTTTAACTCGCACATTCTCAAAAAACTGTCGCAGTCTAGAGCCCTGCAAATGATAGGGTTCCCTGTGTAGTTAACAGCATCGGTTAGGACAGATTTTTTTCTCTTAAGAAAATCAAACTCTCGATGACAGTGTCGGTGTCGCTATCGGCCAATGTCATTCTAAAATAATCGGCTATCGGAAAACAGTTGTCAGGAATGTGTAATATATATATTTTTTTATGATTCTTCAATGCATACAATGTTTAACAGAGATATCTGAAAATAGAGAAATAGAGATCTTTTGAAAATATAGAAATAGAGATCTTTTGCAATTATAAATGTATTTACTGCCACTTTTCATCAATTTAATGCATCCTAGCTGAATAAAAGTGCATCTTACTAATCCCACACTTTTGTATCCAAATCAAAAATTACTCTGGCATCAGTGAAAAGTAACTGCAAAAAGAAACATTAAGTTTATAGTTTCATAGTGCTGAATTCCTGAGGTAATTTCATGTTTTATGTTACTCTGTTTGCTGTGCAATGTCTGTTTGTTTCTCTACAATGTCACCTGCTATTTTAAATGCACAAGCCCTTTAAATTTGAATAAAGTCTTAATAAAGCTGCCAGTGTTTTGTTCATTAGCTGTAAAAAATCATTCTGAAACTTATCCCAATGATATCGGTTTCCTGTATCATTATCGATATAGTCGTGGTGTGAACTCTGCTATTCTCTTAAATTTGAAACGATTTTTAGAACGTTATCTTTGTAGTTATAGTTATCATTCTTGGTGTGAACTGGCCTTTAACAGCAGTAATGTGGCTCATTAGTACTTGATTTTTCCATCTATTTTGCTCTATGGTTGTTTCCTGTTTACCTGAGCAGCAGGTGGATTCTGCTTAGAGTCTCTTGAGGTTGTGGAAACAGGTGTTATGGAGTGAGATGATGGTTTCACAGCAGCTTTATTCCCTGGAGTTTTACGGAGCGTGGAGGTTTGGATTTCTTTGAGAGAACTGAAAGGCTGTAGTGGAGGAGAGTCAGCTTCAATTGGGGAGATGGACAGAGAACGAAGAGGTGTAGCACTGGATCTCAAGTTGGTTGTTAGTTTTTCACCAGCTATAGAGGAAAAATAAAATATAAGTGACACAGCAGTTACACAAGATGTTGTTTTTATAAGAGGCTGTTCATTCAATAAATTTAGCGTGATTCAGGGCCAATAATAAACACAATTATTAATTCCCCATGACTTGTATATACATTTTGCAAATAAGCATTTTAATTAAAAACCATATATTAATACAAATAACTAGTTTATTTCTTACATCTCATCTTTTCAACGGAGAGAGGTGAGGCAAATGTGGAAGATAACCTTGCAGCCCAAGATTCTTTGTGTCTTCTGGCTGACCCCTGAACAGATGACGTCTTCTGCACTGTGAGATGCTCTGGACTAGACATCTTGCCTTTGTCATTCCTCTGATCTTGCAGAATCTTTGCAAAGCCTTTATCTGTCTTTTTCAATACATTCTTCTCATTTTGTAGCTTTGCTATGTCTAGAGAGGTTTTCTCTCTGTTCTCTCCTTGTTCTGTGGCTCGAGCTGGGACAGACTTCTCAAGCGTTGCTTGTTTCCCAATTGCTTTTTTCTATTCGGAAAAGACAGAGACATAAAACTCATCAGGACAGTTATGGTACTTTCTAGACCCTGAAAGTCTAAAATAAAGGTATTCACAACTAATTAAGTTCCCTGTGCACTGACTGTGCTGAATACCACATGCCTTAGGGGGTGGTGCTTTTTCGCTCTCTGACAGACTGGACTGGTTGTCTGAGTCAGACGGCTCTCTGTAGGTTCTGGTCAGGGCTGCAGCTCTTTGAGGTCGTCCCGTTGCTTTCTTATTATTGATGCTTGGCTGCCTTTTATCCTCCTGTTCGGCCATTTTCTTCTGCCTCTTCTGTTATTGACCCAATCCAAGAGAAAAGTGAATAATTACTATCAATTTGACTGTACAAAATACAATACTACTGATACAAAAAAGTGTAATAAACTTATGTACAGAGGCATATAAAGTAACACTGGGTTCAGCGTACGTACAGATACTGTGAAATGAAATTCCAGTACTTTTAAGGACTTTTCAAGCACTACCTTTTTTGTGTAAATGTATTACTTTTTTTTGTTAACCTGGCAACACATCCCTTACTCTCAAAAAAACCATGGTAAACCCTAGTTATAACCACAGTAACCACAAATTAACCATGGTTTTCCTACACTAACCAAAGTTAAACCATGTTTTTTGTAGTAAAAACAACAACAACAAAAAAAAACATGGTTACTACACTTTTACTGTAGTAAAACCACAGTTCATTTTCTTAAGGGATTTGTATTTGTACTTTCTGTATTTTTGTAATTTCTTTCTTTTTTCCTATTTTTTTTTAACACTGTACTGGCTTAATGGTTTGATGTTTTCTACTGTTTAATAAAAAATAAAAAAATTAAATTTTTGAAATACTGATCTGAAACAAATGATTCATGAATTATCATTTCAGATCAGGACTTGGTGCGTGGAATGCGAATCATTCAATTTGCTAAATGATTCACAATACGTAATCTGAAGTCCCGATCTAAATCAAATGATTCCTGAACCCGTTTCGAAGTTCTGATCTAAATCGAATGGTTCACGATAAGCGATTTGAAGTCCCGATCTGAATCAAATTATTTGTAAAGTTCCAATCTAAGTCAAATAATTTGCAAACTCACTCCTAAATTCCAATCTAAACCAAATGATTTGCAATTCAAAATTCAAAGCACTTTCACTGATCTCTGTAAGTGCTTTATAAAATCATTACAAGTAATGTCGAAATTCGAAAATTAATGGCTCTTTTAATTTGATCTGGTTTTTGCCAGTAAATCGCTTGAAATGAATGATCAAAGTCAAAAGTTTGAATAAATCAGAGTGGTTCCAGCGTAAATGACTCACTCAGTTGATTCGGATCATCTGTTTCTCTTTTCATATCTTCACATCGCCATGTTTACGCTACACTGTCAGTACTACTACTGGCTTAGCTCGCTAGTTTATGACATTAACTGAAATACGCGGAAAAAGTATATGTTTTTTGAACTGTTGAGTTTTGCATGAAAAGATGTGCTTGTTGAAAAAATTAAACACTTATTTCATAAATACATTCTTTCAATAATTCAAGTACTTTTCAAGTACCTCTTGAAGAATATTGCTATTTTCAAGGATTTTCCAGGCCTTGAATTTCAAAAAGTCAAATACAAGTACTTCAAGCACTTTAAGCAGCTTGTACAAACCCTGTGGGTTGCTCTTTTTGAAATAAGGGTTCAATTTACTATGCAGACCCACTCTGATATTGGTTAGCTGCAAATTGTTAATTCAGCAATGAAAAAGTACAATATATAGCCTTTTTAAGTACAGAGGAGTTGTTCTTACCCGCTTTGGCTTGATTTGTTTTTTCTCCGGTTTTGGCGAAGACAAAGGTGTATATGGTGATTTAACTAAAATAAAAAAAAGTGCAAGAGGATGTGAAAGAGAGACGCAAATTAGTTATCAATAAATTGTGTGTAGATGCCACCCATCATCACTGTGGAGGTAAAGGGGTAGTTGACCCAAAAATGAAAATTCTGTTACACATCCTCATGTGGTTCCAAACCCCTAAGACCTTCATTCATCTTTGAAACACAAATGAAGATATTTTTGATGATATCCGAGACATATTTTAATAATGTCCTTACTACCTTTCTGTGCCTTCAATGTGTCAGTTGTATTGCTGTCTATGCAGGGTCTTAAAAAATATCTTAATTTGTGTTTCAAAGATGAATGAAAGTCTAACTGGCTTGAAACGACATGAGGGTGAGTAATTAATTACAGAATTTTCATTTTTAGGTGAACTATCCCTTTAACCTCTGCAGATGACAAATAAGAGTTCAAAACACAACAGTTGGAAATGTAAGAAATCTCTAAAATACAGAGATTGGTGTAGCATACATGCAGTGTCAGCTGATGGAAAGATGGGTTTAACCGGCTGCCTGGTATAATCTAACACTTTGGGCTTGGATTTCCTGTTGGCTGAGTTTAACCAGCTAATCTCTGTCATGTTGTCTGTGTCTGTATCACTGAACAGGTTTTTCTTCGCATTTGTCTTGGCAGCCTACGTTGTAAAAAAAGAAAAACAAGTAGGATTTTTTGTGACAGGCTTATGCTAATTAACAAACGCATAAGTGTCCATCCCCACATAATTAAAAAAAGGTGAACCTTTGAAAGCTGAGGTCTCTTAGCTGACTTGGAGAGAGTCTGAGGATTACTGGGTGCACTAAAAGAGAAAATGCAATGTAAATATGCAATAAAAACATAACACAATACACATTCATAAATACACAGGATTTCTTTGGAGAGATTTTAACTAGTGTCAGTGTAAGTGTACTGAACTTTGCTGTTAGGTTCACTTGTTAAACACTAGAGGGGGCTGTTTCTATAAATTAACACAATTACCTGCTTTCCACTCTGGATGTATCAGAGGATTTCTTTCTCTGAAGAGAACAAAATTAGGAACTAGTGAAAATTATGATCATATTTTTAAATATTATATAACATATAATATTTATTTAGTTTGCATTCAGAGCTATTGGTGTCCTTACCACACTAATTTTTGGTGTGTCTTCTGTAAATGCATAAATATCCCTGAGGAGACAAAACAATAAATACAGTGTTTCATTAAAGCCATTAAATTACCATCCCTAGTTTAAGGGAGTGAAGTCAGTAAAATGCAATACTCAAGCTGCTGGAAATCCTTCTTGGATCTGTCATGTGATGAGCTTGAACTCTTGGCAGCAGCTTTCTCCTGTAACACAATGTGCAGGTAAAAAAAAAAAAACATAAGTTCATAAGTAACATAAGCATCACATTTGTAACTAGATGTATTGATTTGACATATTTCTTTCTTTCTAAATGACTTACAGTTGAGGATGGACAGCAGCTCTTGTTGAGCAGATATCTGAAAGCGAACGTAACGTTATGACTGTATGTGAGGACAGAGGAAAAGGTAGGGCCTGAATGAAAGGTCAGTCTGTTTCACCTGTTTGTAGACGTGATATTTAACTGGGGCCCAGGTTCATGGGATGCTGCTTTGGCAGTTTTCTTATAATGACTGGTTATCATTTTCACCATACCATCTGCAGTATGAGCCATCTTCAGAACATTAACAAACACAGTTTAATATAGTTAAGATATTACTTAACAGGATGGTAAAGAGAGTACAGAAAACATGGAGAGATTGGAATGGGATTGGGACATCCCTTGCGAAAAAGAAGTACACTTTAGCATACTTTTAAAAAGAGAGTTTACAAGTATTATTGGAAAAATACATATTAAAAGAACATATTAAGAATATATATTTATAAATGTGTGATCTGAATGTAATGTTTTATGAAACTTAATTGCACATTATTTAAATTTAAAATAACTAGGACTTAAGTGCATCTTTATATGTACACTACCAGGCAAAAGATTTTGAACAGTAAGATTTTTAATGTTTTTTAAAGAAGTCTCCAAGCCTTTTAATATATTCATTAATTTATTAAGTACAGCAAAAACAGCAGAAGTTTGAAATATTTTTACTATTTATAAGGTAACTGTTTTTATTTGAATACATTTTAAAATGTAATTTATTCCTTTGCTTTCAAAGCTGAATTTTTAGCATCAATACTCCAGTCATATGATCCTTCAGAAATAATTCTAATATTCTGATTTGCTGCTCAAAAACATTTATTATTATTATTATATTGAAAACAGGTGAGTAGATTTTTTTTCAGGTTCCTTTGATGAATAGAAAGTTCAGAAGAACAGCATTTATCTGAAATAGAAATCTTCTGTAACATTATAAATGTCTTCATTAACACTTTTGATCAACTTAAAGCTTTCTTGCTATATAAAAGTATTAATTTCTATAATTTCTTTTCCCAAAAAATGTATACTGACTTCAAGCTTTTGAATGGTATAGTGTATAATGTTACAAAAGCTTTTTATTTCAAATAAATGCTGATCTTTGGATCTTTCTAAGAATCCTGAATAAAACATACTCAATTGTTTTAAATATTGATAATAATAATAATAATAATAAATGTTTCTTGAACAGCAATATCAGCATAGTAGGATGATTTCTGAAGGATCATGTCACACTAAAGACTGGAGTAATGATGCTGAAAATTTAGCTTTGATCACAGGAATAAATTACATTTTAAAATATATTAACCTTAACATTTAAATAGTAAAACTATTTCAAAATTTTACCGCTTTTGCTGTACTTTGGATCTAATAAATGCAGGCTTGGTGAGCAAAAAACTTTTGCCTGGTAGTGTAATTCCTAATTATTTATATTATCTTTGAAATATGTTTTAAGTATACTGACAAGCTGACAAGCACTGCAAACTAAAATATACTATAATGTAATTTCTTTTGAAACTTGCTTGTCATGCTTTTAAATATATTTGCGATCATACATTTTTAAAAAATGAAGCTGCAACTTAGAAAATTTAAAATAGAGAAATTTTAAATATAACATCAAATAACACTACAGTTAAAATTATAATCAAGCACTTTCCATGTGATTTAGTATGTTAGTCAAACAGAAAAATACGTGTACTTCTTTATAGCATGACATATTAAAACAATCATTTAAAATGAAGCATTCAAAATTGGAAATTTTTACAAAATGTACTTTTTAAGTGTACTTAAGTTGAGTGTGCTGTCTTTAAATAAACATTTACTTCATTAATATTATATAATCTGCATACAGTTTTTTAAAAACATACTTTTAAGATTTGAAGTACACCACAACTTTTTCACAATGCGTAACAGGTTTGATTCAAACCTGCATCACCCACATACTCCTAGAACACTCGACTCCAAGTTCAAGTAGTATTACCCATCTTAGCAAACACTAATGGTCGTTCTTTATAACATAAAGACATCTATTTCAACTAAGACTCTCACATTGTCATGGTCTGATGCGTCACCCTGAACCTCACTACTCTTCCTTTTCTCTTGTGCAGGTCTAGCAGGCACGGACTTCACTGATTTGTCCATATTTTCTTTCTCTTGACCTGCAGTCCTGGGCTCCAGTGAGGAGCCTCTCTGGCCTGCTTGGCCATCTGTACCCTGCTGCTCCTTCAGCACCTCCTCCAGTCTCTGAGTGAGCTGGGTGTGCAGCTGCTTCTGGGTCAGGGTTCTGGGTGCACACTGTGCCGGGGACAGACGCTGAGGAGGGGGATGAGAACTACCATCTGGAGATGATTACACAGAATGCAAAGTTACACAAAGCCACCTGATTCGAATAGTGACAACATATCAGGAACAGTGTTTGTTATAAAATTCTGGTTTGGAAGCAAAATTCAGTAAACAATCTGACATATTCGATGAGTAAACAATTGCAGCTTTTAATCGATTCAGGATCAAAAGAACTGGCTCATTCTTTCATTAACTGGATTGCACTTGCCTCCCTGAATGTGCAAGGAACAAAACATAAGCCATGGGGGAGTAATAATAACAGGAAATGAGAATAAGACTATGAAACTAGCACAGCTATGTAGGAAATTGGTTCAAACTGTCAATTACAGTATAGAGGTCATAATAATAATACAAAAATATTTTATTACAGCATGCTATATTCAAAGTATTCAAGAGTCATGTACTGCAGTCTAATAACTTTCCTGATAAACAATACCTTACAAATCTATTAACTCACCTGATATAGTGCCGTTTTTAGAGCTATCTTTTTGCAGAGTCAGCAGTGATCCACATACCGAGATTCTCCTTTTACTAGAGTTCAAGCTCCAGGGAGCTGGAGAACTGATCAGTTACACATAAAAGATAGACATACAAGCATATATTATGTTGTGAGCAGACAGAATCCTTTTTACAATAGTTAAACAGCTGAGAAACTGTAACCAAAATGCCAGCAGAAATGCACTCACAAAGAGCTTCCCTTTCTCACAGGTTGGGTGTCTGGGACGATGCTGTTGTCTTTCACACAAAGAAATAAAATAAAGTTAAAAGCATTCGAAAATATGCTCACATCAGCAGTGGCGTTTTCTTAGTATGCTTCATATAATACCAAAAGTTTCCTCTTCATGTTCTTTGTCAGCCTGCACCATCTGTACTACTTTTTCAACAGGAATATGCTGCAAAAAAGAGTTTTTATAGGGTTAGATAAGCCAATAATAGAAAAAAAGGGAGAGATAAAGGAGGTAGCAATAATAGAAAACATGAAATGAACAATCAGTCTCTCTCTATATATATTTATATTCAGAGCACCTTGTGGTACTTCTTTTCTTTAGCCTTTATGCTCTGGATTTTCTGTTGGTCCTCATTATGAGCAGCAGGGGTCAACTATCAAGACAAACAGAATTCAGCGAGTTGCATTTTTTGGATTACATCCATTGAGCTGTTTATGACTTTATTATGAATCAGTAAAAGCTAATCAGTATATTGCTTCATTAATGTAACTAGGGCTGCAACTAATGATTATTTTGATAATCGATTAGTTGGCTGATTATTTTTTCGATTAATTGCATAAAGAGCCACAATTTTCTTTTTTATTTTATTGACAAAAACACTATTCCACATTCTGCCCAATGTTCTTCAAACAAATGTGCCAACTGAATGCTATGAAACCATAGAGTGCTAAACAATTTATTAGACTATCTGATAATAAAGAGAAAACACAAATATCTCAGGTATCTGTCCAAAAACTGATTAAATCTAAAAATGTTATTGTCATTTATTGGCAAATAACAAACTGAAACAACTAAATAGTATTTATTCACATAATAACAAAAATAGCTTTCTATGCATTTCATAAGAGCTTGCATTCTTGCTGGCATTGTTTATGTACTTTTTGACGGTAATTGGGTAAAAAAAAAAAAAAAACACTATAAAGCGCTCAACTATTTTTTCTGTCTTTCCTTCATAGATAACGGTAATAATTATATTATAACATTAGAAACAGCCTACTACTGTTACTAAAGAGCTTATGCATATCGATGGACTATCCAATCCACTTGTTAAGTGGCGCCATAATTTGTCCAATGAACGCACCAACGAATGCTGTTTCTGGGTCCAAGCCTTAACTCATTTCACTTAAGAGTACCATCTCAGCAGGCGTTTTTGAGCGCTGTTTATTCATATTAAAAACATTTAAGCTAAACGTTTTCAAACTTACAGTGTGCACTATAGTCTCCGTGTTCACAGTGTCCCAAACACAAATTATTTATTTATTTAGATTTATATTTTCTTTGTCTGGCTATCTGGGATTTCGGTATGGAGTTAAAGGAAGGATTACCATTTTTTGGTAGTATTATATCACATTGTAAGTGTATAATTAACACTGTTTGTTGTTTTCTTGTGTCATCTGATAAGAGTGTTTGGACCTTGAGGTCACGGAAGAGGTGATGCGTGACGTCAGAACTCCACTTCCAGAGCAACAATTTACAAATAATGTACTCACCCCCTTGTCATCCAAGATGTTCATGTCTTTCTTTCTTCAGTCGTAAAAAAAATTATCATCCTATATCGCTGTTTTACCTTTTTTGTTAAGGGTGTTTGATCTTCTTTGCATGTTCACTTTGCAAAGACTGGGTCGGTACTTCTGCAGCAATGTAGGATGATTTTGAAATGATTTCTGAAGTTCAGGAAGAAAATACGACTGGAGTTTTCCGGCATACCCTAACTGTCTTGAGCCAGAATACACATAGTTCAGGGAGAGAAAGGCAAGACGAGCGTTTAAGATTAAAAAGTATTTAAATTGTATTTTTTTTAATGAAATTAACTGATCGTTTCCCTAGATAAGACCCTTCTTCCTCAGCTGGGATCGCTTGGAATTGTTTGAAGACACATTTAAACTGCATTTTGGAAGTTCAAAATCGGGGCAACATACCAGTCCATTATATGGAGAAAACTGCAGAAATGTTGAGTACATTATATGTAAATCTTTGTTTTGGAAGTGGACTTCCCCTTTAACAATCGCATACAGAAAGCTAAAAAATTATTTTGGTATTCACCAATACTGTTAGTTTAGAGCAGCAGTGGCACACACCTTACTTAATTTTGAAACCTTACTTTAGATTTGAAATCTTTTTTAAGCACTGTCTACAGTGAACATAGTTTAAATCACTTCATTAAAAATGTAAATAATAAAGATAAGAAAGACAAATGAAAACACAAACTCAGTGTTAACCAACAGAGTACAGAGAGTAATGTTCTGCAGGGACACACGTTCACTTTGATCACAGTCACGTCTTACTGTCATTTCTTTATCCTATAAAAGGCGGCTATGAAGCGTCTGATATTTATATTCAGACAATTACACAATGTTATCCCTTTACAGTTCCTACTCTCATAAAATATGTGCACTACATGCTGTCTTTTAAATATTCATTTAACGTTCAACAACAGATATTTCAGCACAGTGAATGTTTTTTGCACTCTCCCTCTCTACTGTGTTCCGTCTGTCTGACGCCCATTCAGTAAAGATTTAAACTTAGCACAGACTGTTAGGACAGACTTTTGTGCATAAATGGAAATGCTTGTGTGTATTTGTGACTTTTACAGATAAGGATATGACCGTAAATGGAAAGTTTTTGAGCTGAGGATGCAAACACATCTGTCAAAGTGCCTGACAGGGCAAGCCATTACGCTAATGCATTAGCTTAAAGCTTAAAATAAAGAATTCTCATGTTTGGGGCAGCTTGGATCATGTATATCTCCCGCAGCATCTCATTCTGTTTCCTCCACTACTTTTAGATGCATTTTGTCCATATAAATGCATTATTCAGTGCTGTAATTTGACGTGACCGGCTGAAGTTGGACGTGCACTACGGGCACCCGACTAATCGATAATGACAATTGTTGTTGATGATTTTTAATTATCAATAATAATTGATTTTACTGATTAGTTGTTGCAGCCCTAAATGTAACTGTTTCAAATTCTAGTCTCCATTTGTTAGTCTACATCATATGAACTTTAATTTGACATATCTGAAAATTTCTAAAGAGGTTATACCTGAGCTTGAATTGCATGGGCCTTCTTTTGGTTATTCTCACACTGAAAACTATGAGAAGACACAATGGAAGATGTCTTGGACATCATGAGTTCTCTAAGTTCAATCTCCTTCTTCCTCTCTGAAGAGCTCATCATCTGAAGAGCTGGTTTCACCACTGGCTTTGACACTAGAATGAGGAATCAAGCAGTTACAAAACTTTATATTGCTTATAAAACTTATACAGATGACTATGTGTTACAGTGATTTCACCACAAGTAAGTTTTTATCTTTATAAATCCTTATTTATTTATTATTTATCCTTATACTCTTTCTGTGGGAATCTACAGAGCTCTCCAGATTAGTCATAAGGTCATAAACAGCTTAATGGACCTACCTGCAGGTAGCACACAGAGGGAGGAACAGCTTCCATGTTTACTCCCCACACTGCCAGAGATATATGTGCAGGACTCAGACACCTTCATCTTTATAGGGGTTACCATCTGAAAAACAGAGATTTGCACTCTTAGCTCTGAACAAGAGACATCTGCCCACTATGATTCCATTAGCATGTGCACACAAAGCTGTAATGACAGCAGCATTAACAGAGGTGAGTCAGTGCCACTATACTCCAGCAGTTAAAAGTGAGAAAATGCACCCTCGACACTTTAACGGGATAATCGAGGAGAACAGTTCACCAAAGTTAATTATACAGGTCATCTAATTTAATAACACGCCTGAATACATGGTCCAATAAACAATCATGATTATAATTAAGCCCTGATGACGGCAATTACAGAACAGATATTTTCATCAGGCAGATGGTGTTAACAGAGAAAAAGCTGAGCTTTTAAAATAAAATCAGACAAGCTGGTGTGTTTCACAAATGGGTTGAGAGGGAACAATATTTAGCTGACAATAAAATGGCATCAGGTCTATGATCAATTTAAAGCTCTTACAAAACATCATTATGCTCTGTAAAAGCTGTACAGTCATCCTGAAGTGGACAATCACAATGTTTGTGTTGTGAGCATCCTGTCTTACCTGTTGGGGGACAGTGTTTGTATCTGGTGTTGGATGTGTGGGAGGCTGGCAGGAAATGCCATGCTTGGTTGATGATGACCCTTTTCCCTCTACATGCAAAGAGGGGGACGCTTGACTTTCAGGGACAAAAACCTGACGTTTAACAGACAGTTAAAAAAGATAAAAATTCACACCAAACTGCAATGTCACAAATCACCTTAGGAAGAAGTGATTAGCACATTTAAATGTATCCTTTGAGTCTGACTTACCTGTGAACTTTCCTGTGAACTTAGGTTGACGTGAACAGGTGTTTTTACAATAGAGGTCTTCCTAACAGATGTCTGAAATACAGCAAGAGGGATTAAAAACATAATTTGCTGGGTGACAGCTGCATACAAGTGATTACACATTTAATGTGAACGTTTCATTCCTGTTAGCAGATTTAATTTAAAGTTAGAGCTGTACAGCTTCTCCAGCTCAAAAGCTTAGCATATAAATGTTGAGATTCTAATAGACACATTTAATCAACATGTCATCATGTCAAACCATTCATTTAGTTTTGGACTAATCACTCTGGTGTAAAGCTATAATAAACAAACAATACCATGTCAAATTTTAATTTAAGTTTATTTTATTAATATTATTATGTTATACTATTTATTAGAGTAGATTGGGATTTGTGCTTAGAACCCAAGAGCTTTCTGACCCTGCATAGACAGCAGCGCAACTACCACGTTCAAGGCCCAGAAAGGTAGTAAGGACATAGTTAAAATACTCCACGTGACATCAGTGATTCAGCCGTAATGTTATGAAGCTACAATAATACATTTTGTGTGCAAAGAAAACAAAATAACAACTTTATTCAACAATTTCTCCTCTTCCATATCAGTCTTTGTTCATGACAGTATCACGGCGCATGCATGTGGTGCTGCTGACACAGAAGCCGACATTCTAATGTAGAACTATTAGAACCATCCATCTCTCTTAGATCATCGTCTGTATAATCTGGTACGAATAAGTAAGGCTGGGACAAATTTTGCAAGTCATTCTCTCTGTCGAAATATTCAGACATGTTTACAAAGACCAGGGCTCAACAATAAGGAGTGCCTGATGGACCGGGGCCAGCGTGAAAGACACTCGGGCCACTGCTGCGCCGTCACGAAAGTTTATCATTTGCACGCGTTTTTAGGTCTTGTTCATTTAACTTTTCAAGCGATCACAGAAAGACGCGTCTCTGATGGACGGATAGCCTTTAAAGTTACTTGACGAGTAACTTCGTAGCTTTAACAATGATTATCCTATATGTAATTTATACCGTGGAGTACAGATGCACCGATCGTCCTGACATATTTTAACAGATCTCGGTTCTGGGCATACACACGAATTGCATGCAATAATTTTTCAAAATGTCATGTGTGGAAACATTACGAACTCTTTAAACATCCGTTAACAGAGGCCAGAGACGCTGAAGACGAACGCAAAGAGGAAAAAATTCTGTAGCAGGCAGAGCAAGATCACAGTTCACAATGCACAAAATATTGTAAATATTATCCTAAATATTGAAACAGCATTTATATGAATGTATCTCTGAGATGAACTGACTGTTTTGAGAAATGTTTACATGGCGTTTTCTTTTCATTTGCCTCTGTATAATGCATTTAAAGTTGCATTCATAAGCATGGTGCTGCTTTGTTTACAGCGGTAACCAAGGAAACGCTGTATCATTATTCCATAAGCGCCACCTGCTGGCAAATTCTGTCTGCTGTTTTTCCCTAAAGAATCATTTCATTTGTAACAAAATAATAATGATAAAATCATTTTTGAACAAACAAATGTTTGAACTTTATAATAGGCTAGTAGGTTTTGCTGTGAAATCAAAATTGAAATGGAGAATTGTACAATTTAACTGGTAAGTAAAATTTTAATGTCATATAAATTTATTTATTAAAATAAAAGATAACATGGGTCAAAAACAATGATAACAGCAACTATTTTATTTTTCTGTGGAAAATTTTGATTTTCATTTTTTGGTGAAGTAACCCTTTAAGCATACACTAAAGAGTTCTGATTTGATGAAGTACTATTAAGTACTGGTTTTTGACACTTCTATTCTTCATTATATAACTTCAACTTAGACATATAGGCTCGTCTTTTTGAGATAAAGTAGCCATCAGCCACATCACTCACCCTGTTCTTAGCCTGACCTAAAACACTCTCAGTGGCTCGCAAGATGTCTAGAGATAAGCTGAATTTAATGGTGACACTGGAGCCCTCTAAGCTGTCGAAGCAGAGCGGCTCAGTCAGAACCAGATGAAGAACCTTTTTGCCATTCTCCACTGTGAAGTCAAACATAAATATGTGTGAACTTTTATACACAGCTTAAAACAAATCCTGACCAAAGAAAGACCAATTTGGATCCAAAACTATTGTTTCTGTATTGTATTGTTACCTTCTACTGTGTAACTCTGGACCTCATTTTCAGCAATACACAGTGTGCTCCACTGGCCATCCTGACAGGAGAGAGACATGTAATATTCATATTTCTATTAATTTCTTATTCATCTTCTTACAGAAAACTGCCAAATGTGATTAAATAGCGCTGTTATTCAAAGCATAATTTTGTGCTTAATTACACTACCAGTCAAAAGATTTTAAATGCTTTTAAAGACGTCTCTTCTGCTCATCAAGCCTGCATTCATTTTATCCAAAGTACAGCAAAAACAGTAAAATTTGGAAAAATTTTTACTATTTAAAATATTTGAATATAGTTTAAAATATAATTTATTCCTGTGATTTCAACGCTGAATTTTTAGCATCATTACTTCAGTCTTCAGTGTCACATGATCCTTCAGAAATCATTCTAATATTCTGATTTGCTGCTCAAAAAACATTTATTATTAAACAGCAAAGTAGAATTTTTTCAGGTTTCTTTGATGAATAGTTCAGAAGCACAGCATTTATCTGAAATAAAAATCTTTTGTAAAATTATAAATGTCTTTATCATCACTTTTGATTAACTTAGCATCCTTGCTAAATATATATATATATATATATATATATATATATAAATGCTAGATAAATAAGATAAATGCTGACCTCTGTATCCTTCTTTTCATCAAAGATTCCTGAAAAATGTACTTAACTGCTCTTAAATATTGATAATCATAAAAATGTTTCTTGAACAGCAAATCAGCATATTACAATGATAACCGAAGGATCATGTGACACTAAAGACTCAAGTAATGATGGTGAACCTTTAGCTTTGCTCACAGAAATAAATTACATTTTAAACTATATTCAAACAGAAAACAGTAAATAAATAGTAAAAATATTTAAAAATTATACTGTTTTTGCTGTACTTTGGATCAAATAAGTGCAGGCTTGGTGAGCAGAAGACTTCTTTAAAAACTCATTAAAAATCTTACTGTCCAAAAACTTTTGGTGTATATACCAGTTGAACCTCTAAGATGTGAAATATTTACTTGAAGTATCCCCTGAGATTTTAAGCTAATATTACAATAATTCTATGAAATATTCAAATACTCACAGTTTTCTGATGTCAGTTGTGACATGACATGCAAGTAGAAAGACAATGCCTCAGTCCACATTAGAATTACACAGGTGTATTGTGTCAAATTGAATAATAATAATAATTATTATTATTATTATTATTATTATTATTATTATTATTACTGTATGTTATATAAACAAAATGTATTACTGTTGTAAATAACAATTGTATTGCAAAAAAATAAAATAACATTTCATCGTTATAATAATTAGATTTGCACTGCAATGTCTTAAATTCTTCACTTTCAGATGTTGAAATCCTTGAGCCATGAAAACTATGAAAGTCATTACCTGGGCCTTCTTATCAGCCACACAGAAGTAAAAAGACATGCTTTGACTTCCTAGATTAAAGTCAATCCAGAACGCTTCAAGATTCTTGTCCTCCGGCATGAGCAGCTATAAATGATATAAAACAGAAATATACATGTGGTTCAAAACTGCACAAAATAACAAAGTGTTTATATTCCCATATTCACCCTTTTAAATGTGAGAACTAACCTCGTGTTTGTCCAAAAATGCCTCCAGGCAAGGGTAGGAGTATACGCTGTGAGAAGATAAACCAAGACATGTTATACAATCTGTAAAAAAAGCGAAAGCTGTCAAAAGACATTAAGTACCTTCTCCCATCTCCTTGCATGCCATTGACCATATTTAGAAACTTCCTACAGTCCTGTCACAAAAACACATACAAAAAAAACATCCTCTAAAATCTAAAATAAAGTCAGTTTAAAATGATGACTTCAAGTGAGGCCATATTCACAGTCTCAAACTCAGGATCTTTAATCTTCTTGAATGCAGAGGAGACAAAAGTCATCGTAAACCAGGAGTCAGCTAGTTGATTCCTCTGAACTGGTGAAGCCATTCTGCAGAGGGCCTCCATTAAAGACACCTGCAAGTCATAATCTGAACCATAGCAGATATACAGCTACAATCAGCCACAGTATGAGTGAGAGTTTAGAAATGAGTTTTATAATGATCATAGCATTTATAATTCCTTTAAATTTGTCTTTAAGTATAATACTATGACCACACTTTATAAACTAAGTATATTCATTACAATGAATTTGTACACTAACCTCCACCTCTGAGGATTTGATTGGCCACTGCACTCCTAATAAAAACACAACACACTACAGATTAAACAATACAAGGATACTGGCACCCTTACAGGTATTTTCCAGAATGCATTTATCCACAGGGGCAAGACACAGGCGTTTGATAATGCATCATCAACATACATCATAGATGAAGCCTCTTGAGATGACAAGATCTTTTTCTTCTTTTTCAGCTCTATGGGAGTCTTTTCCAGAATAGCATTGAGTTTCCTTGCTGCCTGTCAATAAGAGTAAATAATAATGCTTCATACATCCCCTCCTTTAATTCAGTCTTCTATTTCTGGAAAAGTCTGGGTAAACACAACTCAAGTGACATGTCATGACTAGAGGTGTATAATGGGTTTTCAATATGGCTGAAATGATTGCTTCCATGCATAATGATGGTGACTGAAGCTAGGAAGGCTTTCCATTAGGAAATGCATTAATTTCTTACCTCTTTCTGAATCATGATGTTTACTTGTGCATCAGAGGCCAGTTTGCCAATGTGACTAAGCAGAGCTTCTGTAACTTCATATATACCTGAGGGAATACACAAACTGAACTGAATGCAGAGTGCTGGTCAATTTCCACTTTGTTTTTTCTTGAACTTAAAGAAAGAAAAGAAAATCTGGAACAAAACACTCACCTTCTTTACAACTTTCATAAACAACCTGCAATGGGGAAATAAAGTTCACAGATCAGAAAACTGTATCACAGTATGAGTGTGTGTCTATATTACGGTTTTTGATCTTGTACTCTTTTCCTAGCATTTACATCTGCTAAATTGTATTGTTCCAATAAGTGTAGACATTTCAGTTACATTTTTCAATGTTTACAACTTTGGTCAATCAGAATGAATCTAATCTAATTTCATATTCTAAAAAGCTGTTTATATGAACTCTAAATGTTGCTACACTTCATTCATGTATTCTCTGAAAGCCACGCAAAAATGTAAAAAAAAAATATATGTATAGTTATATTCACTCTCTGGCCAGTTCATAAGATGTAAATTAACATGAAGATTTGTAAGAATTTAATCGAACTAAGAAAGTAGATTGAGTCACATGGAAGCTTATTTCCACCATGGAATAATAATTAAAAAAATATAAAAGAAATTCTTAAAGAAGACAGAATTGTGAGATGTTAACTTGCAATTCCAAATACATAACTATAATTGTGACTGTCACAAAATCATGATTGTTTATATCTCACAATTCTGAGTTTGTATTTATATCTGAGTTTATGAAAAAAAAAACATTTGAACTGTGATATATGAACTCAGAAGTGCAAGAAAATAAAGTCTGAATTGTGAAAGTCACATTTTTTTAATCCATGGTAGAAAGTCTTCCATAGGCTTTGTTTGTACTTAATTTGTAATTGTTTTCCTGTTAATCAGATTATTGTGAGTCTTTCAGTGAAAATTCATTTGGATCAGTTGAGGTGTTTACAAGAAGACAGAGCTAATGATTGTTGCATTTCCTTTTAACACACAAAAAAATGTGTTACAAACCATCAGTGCATCAAAGTAGTCCTCAGCCAGCTTCATCATAGTCTCATTTCTTGATGACCCAGCCTCCTCCCACAGCTTTCTGGCCTTCTCGAACCACTGCACCATGTAAACATATTTTAAGCAATAAAAATATTATTCACCATTATCAAAACAGACAATGAGAGAACAGAAACACTGATTATAAACGTATCTTTTTAACAAATCCCTGGGCGACCATTACAGACATTCCTCCACCTCCTGGAAACACCAGCATCTCGCCATATTTGTGTAAAATGGTAAGCACTAGACAAGCATGGTCCACATTTCCAAGATCCATTTCCTGCAGAAAATACAACAGTATATATAAATCGAGTAAAGAGGTTTATACAGTATGTATGCAGTGTTGAACACATAACTAACCCTGATGAAAAGCTTATCCAGCTTGGTCATGAATTGCCTGGAACATTTTACAGTGGTTTCCTCCTTGCTTTCGTTTTGCAAGAATTTCTCTAGGTCCTGAAAATTATTGTGTTTGAAAGCCTCATCAAGCAGTTTCTCCACCTAAGCAATAAAACATAAAGTGAACTTTGTGGTATTACGCATAAACGAATAAAGAGCATCTCGTATAATTACAGAAGACAAAAGCACTTCAGAGGTGAGAAGTTAAATCCATTTTCCCAGAAATAAAAGCATGAAGTAAACAGCTCTTTGGGGTTTAATTCTCACCTGATGGTCCTGCAAAGGTGCCATGATGCACAGACGATGACCTGTTTTAAATGTTGAAGACGATAAATAATAACTCATATGCGGATCATTTAAAGAAAACAATTCCAGGAAAGATGAGGACTCGGCTGTCTTTAAAGTTTCTAAATGTCAGTCCTCGAATTTCTCAGAATGTAAATAATTAAATTAACCAAGAAAGGAACAAAACGATGTGCTTCGGCTTTGTTTATGCGATGTTTTTATCAAAATGCCATACATTAAGCAAATTATGCAAATTAACACTGTCAACTATAGCATGGACAGCGAAATTAATGTCACAAAAAACATCAAAATAAGACATAAGCGTAAAAATGAAAACTGTAAGCGATCATATCTTATTTAATTATTAGATGAAACAGTAGCTATCTTAGGCTATCGGCTAAGCGTTCCGATCTTACCTCAGATTTTGACTGACGCTTCAACGCAATTCAGGAGGCTCTTTTACATACTTTTTACTATTAAAAAACAATGTTAAGTTGACACAGATCGATAAGATACAATAAACGAGACGGAAATGGACAGCTTTCACTCAAACTACTTGTTAAAAAGCGATTTATTTCGCTTTTGACGGTTGTACAGTAACGTAGTGTTTTGACAACGCGGGAAAAAATGACGCGCGCGCATGCGTAAAAATGGACGCTCTCAAGATCTTGAGGTTTTTTTTTTTGAGTCAAATCTTTTCAGAAAATCGACAACACTGATTTTCAGTTCAAAACTCACCGAGTGCACTACATACTAAATATTATATTTAAAAAAAAAAAATCTTTAATAGCAGAATGGCAGAAATCGCAAATAAAACGTACTGCAAATATTTTAATGATTTATGCATTCCAGCTCAGTATACACAAATGAAACAGCATTGGTTTTAATAAACATAATTTTATTAAAACGTGCAAGACATGTAAATGACTTTTAGCATAGTTTATTGCAAAAAATAAATGTAAATGACTGTTATAACCTGAATCATGGCACAAACAAACTGAACTTACAATAAAAACGAAAAACTGAGTGCTGTTAGTGATTACATATTTTTTAGTTCAAGCCAGTAGTTTGCATCAGCCTGGTTATCTTAACGAAAGTTTCCAGTAAAAAAATTTTTTTAGTGCAAGTAGACTTTCTAGAAACCAACTGACTTTAGTGCTAAAATGCTAATTCATCTCTGAGTTTAGGCCTACAAAAATGTCACCCCTGCAACACTTTTTAAACAGCAATTTGTGTCTACGTACAGTATTGTTTTATTTTGAAGGTTTTATATATGAAGGACAATGGGTTTAGTGAAGAATGGCTGAATAGTAGTTTTTTTTTATCAGTTCTTCAAAACAAGTGGGATTCACTATCCTTATTTACAATATTCCATCAACATCTGTGTTTACAATATCCACAACTATTATGAAAACGTACCACATAGTGACAATAACATCCTCACGCAAATGCAAACCTGAAATGTAAAAAAAATACAGTAAAGGCACTTTTTAAATCTATATTACATTATAAACTCAACATACAGTAATGCTCTCAGTGCTCTCAGCCCATCTTAAAGTTAAAAATCTCATATTTCATATGGCTTCACGATAATCACAAATGAAATACACTATGGCAAGACTTTCAGAAGGTCAGAAATGTATATCATAAGGTAAAAATGCTGGTGGTTGCAAGCAAAATATAAAGTGAAACAGTGCTTTAAAAAAAAGGGTTCTTAGATAAAGTGTATCATGCTGTCTTCGCATTCCTTCGGCACAGGCAGGTTATAACTCTGACAGGTTAATTTGTAATTCTGCCCACCATTGTTATCCCAAAACTGAGTGCCCATTACTTTATAACAAATAGCAAACTCAAGCACTGCTCCAGGGTGAAGGATAAATGGAGGAACGGGGAGATGAAATCGAAAAGTGTCACAGCAGGGCCCATTTGAAATGGATTTGCTTGCAACCCAGTAAGCCTTGGTTTCTGAGCAGCTCTTCCAGTTTGTAAAAGAATAGCGTACACTCACTTCCTTCTCAAATGCCAAGTTTACAACTTGAACAATTCCTATAATACCAGGCTCGTAGCACAAAACCCGCTCTAGACATACTTGCTGGCAACACAGGCGCTCAGTGAAGTCTGAACAGTCACCTGGCTGGACAGAGAACACCGGTTTCAAATACGGTAGGGAAATCTCCATCCTCTTACTTGAGGCTAACTCTGCGTTCATTAACAGTCGGAAGAGAACATGCTCTGGGACAAACGGGTCCTCCCCGCTTTTGAAAACCTTGACATTTTCTAGGTCCAACCCTAAAGAGTCCACAAATCGGACGCTGGCTTTGCGACTCAGCCTTCTTCTCTCTGATGGAGATGGAAGAGACTGTGCCCGCCTCTGGATGATGGATTTGGTTGGAGGTTCACATGACAGGCTGCGGCCTGCTATTTGCCTTGGAGCAGTTTTCGGGCTCGGTGGTCGAATTTTAACTGGCTTCTTTCCGCTGTCCGGTTTTGACCGGGACATGTCGTGCAAAATCGGCTTGGAACTTTCTTTTGAGCCATCTGATACCGTGGTAAAAAATAGGTCAGCGTTCATCTCCTCAAGGGGTGTGTCTTTATGGCAACATCCCAAAGACCAGGCCATGTTTATTAGAAAGTGCAACCTTGTGAGACCTGAAAAAGAGAAACATTCTATGTTATGCATATTTATAAAACAAATACTCTAGGAAGTCCTAGTAAGCAATATCAGGCACTACTATGCAGCTGTGGAAACACTGCAGGCTCACAAGGTACTTCAATCTCGGCTGCATTGCTGCAGGAACACTTTAATGAAAACTAATGCAAAGTAATGCAACTTACATTTGATGTCTTACATTTGACGTCTTTCAAAAAGGCACAACTGTCAGTGCAAAAGTCTATTAGTCAGTGACTGCGCTTCTACATATAAATAAACGGAAGAAGTTCAAGTTCGCGTTTTATTGCCTCACCAGCAAAATCCGGCGTGTTTATGTTTACGACGCATCTGAAGATCCTCCGATGCTATTTTTAGCCATTCATTTTATAATGAGGAGCACAACATAAACTCTGTGCAAAGGTGAAGCATACTACGTGATATAACACACATACGACGCATTTCAAGCAAACTGCGCAGAGCAGGCAGGGGTGTGATGTCAAACAAAGGGGGCGTGGCTATTCAGTCAGCTGTGATCGGGAAATGCCGTTGGTGGTGGGGTTGCCATGTCCTCCTATTATAAATGTTTTTGCTTTTTCTTTCCTTGTTTTTTTTTAGGTTTATTTCCACAAGCTATTCTCGTTTTTATGCTTGCAGGTGCTTGAAAACGAAGGGCCTGTCCAATTCTCACACTTGCAATCCTTTCACTTGACCACTTGTCTACTTATGATGTACTTCCTGTATTTGTGAGTGTTCAAGTTTGCAAGTGAGTGTAGAGCTTTTGCTTACGTGATGGGACACACTTATAACATAGCATTGTAAAAATGCAAGTAAAGCTTTATTTACACATTTTCAATACATTAAACTTTAAATGAACTTGTCTGTTCAGTAGTCCACAACAGATGACAATTTCGTGGTACTTCTAATTATGTGATAAAAAGCTGTTTCAAATGTTTTACAAAATACACACCCTGATATCTGCACTAATAAAATGGGGTTTACATGCAAATAGTGCTGTTAAAAAGTCAAAAGTTTGGAATAACTATGATTTTTAAAATCTTTTTGAAAAAAGTATCTTATGCTGCATTTATTTGATTAAAAATACACATAAAACAGTAATATTGTAAAATATTATTACAATTTTAAAGAATATTAGAAACATTAGAATGATTTCTGAATGATCATCTGACGCTAAAAACGGAAACAATGCAACTGAAAATTCACCTTTGCCATCACAGAAATAAATTACATTTTAAAATATGCTAAAATAGAAAACAGTTATTTTAAATAATAATAATTATATTTTACAATATTACAGTTTTACTGTATTTTTGGTCAACTAAATGCAGCCTTGGTGAGCATAAGAAACTGCTTTTAAAAATCTTAAATATTTTAAACTAAATAATATTTTTTTCACAGATTAAGATATGGTTTTAATGTTTTATATGCTGATCAGACCCAGTCAAACACAAACAGGGATCCCAAATTATTTTTAAAATTTTAGATTCTTAAACCACCAGTATGCTTGTTCTACTTCGATCTGGCAACCCTACTCGTTTTAATAAAACAGTGATTCTTGCGAACTTACACAACCCCAATGTTAGCCCTCTGATACATATACATACGCGTGTTTTTCTGTATGAGTAATCGATAGGAGCAGCGGTGAAATTAACGCGTTTCTCGCATTCGTATCAGTTATAAACTTCAATTCCCATCATGCCAATCGGCGGATCACGACGACAATGATGCTTGAACATACAAAGCAGCAGGTAAACAAGTCAGATCGAGCTGCTGTAGTGATGCACAGTAACGGCGATTTCAAAGCGCTTCGCTCATTGCAGGATGACGGGGGTTTCATAACCAAGATGCAAAGGTGATAATTTTATCCTCTTTAAATGTTAACGTTAAAAATAGTTTGTTCGACGCTGTTTAATGGATTGCTCCAATTCTTGGCAAACTGGAAAATATATGAACTGTGACGCTGATATTTCGCTGCTGCATTTCTACGATGGTGCTTTTCAGTCGCACGGTGCGTGTACGCGCTCACAAATGGGACATTTTGGGGCAAAGCTGAGAGCTTCAAAACTGCGCCTGTTCACTTCATAGTGTTTAATGCGATGGGACCCATCCTGCAGGAACGAACTGCGTCTGCGACACTGAAGAAGGTGCCAGTCAAGGAGAAGGTTAGAATGAAAAATGCAGAAAACACTGGGATTGTTGCCAGGTATGTCTGAATAGAGCAGTTTGTTAAGATCACGCAGGAATAACAAAAATGTCTCACTAATAATGTGTGCTTTTTTGCAGCAATAATAAGAGAGGAGGAAATGTGAACCAGAATAAGAAACCCCTTAAAAAAACAGTGCCCTTGCATCCAGGGCAAGAGAAGGATCCTCTGCCCAAAGCTGAAATTGTAAGTTTCATGTGCAGTGTTAAGATGCATCAAACATCTTGTGTTGGCAGCAGTTTGAATATGTTTTCATGATCTTTCCAAGGTCCAAAATGGCATTAAACCAAAGAAAGCTAAGAGTCCGACTGGCAAGTTGCGTGGGTGAGTGTTGCTTAACATATGGAATTTAATATATAAATAACCATAAATAGTAATAATAAAAGACATGATACAAATGGACACAAGTATTTCACTATTGGCAATCATTGACCAAACAGAAACAAATATTCCAGAGTGCCATGTGATAAATATTAGGGCTGAGTATTGACTCAGATTTCACAATTCTGATTTGAATTGGTTTGATATTGATTTATTTTGCTATATATCAGGAGTTTTAGTGGAATAATTATGTTTCAACTTCAATTTGTTGCTGAAATTTAAATGGTGACTGTCATAATTTATGACAGATTTATTCAAACATGCATTAAAATAAGACATCACTAATAGGTAAAAAAATTGCATAATGCATATATAAGCACTATAGAGTCACTCTAGATTTATTTACAACATGCCTTATGTTCATTCCTCTAGCTTTTCCTTCACCATTACCATCCAAAAATACTACTTTTTTCATACTGTTGTTAATATATGTACACAGTATATATTCAGTTGTATTTATCTGCAGTAGAGTTGTTCACAGGCTGCACTCATAATAAAGATCTGCTTCATCATAGACACACATTAGGATTTTTGTTTCCTTAAATGGATTGTAGGTAAATATCCACCCCATCCAGCACATTTTTTGTCTTATTCAGCACTTGTTTCTGTCTTATAAAGTATTCTGTTGCTGTTTTGATGTGAGAAACCACTGGAAACGATTCAGCGTGTGAGTGGACTGTCCAAATAAATCAGACCGCATCACGAACAAATTCCAGACCTTTTTGGAAACGCATCTGACTAATTAGATCAGAAATAAATGATGCATTTGCGATGTGGCATCATTTTCTTAAAGGGATAGTTTACCCAACCAAACCAAAATTCTGTTATGAATTATTCATCCTCATGTTGTACCAAACCCATAAAATCTTCATTCATCTTCGGAACACAAATTAAGATATTTTTGATGAAATCTAAGAGTTTTCTGACCCTGCATAGACTGCAACGCAACTTCGATGTTCAAGGCCCAGAAAGGTAGTAAGGACATAAAATCCATGTGTCCATGTGACATCAGTGGTTAAAACTAGTTAATTATTTGCGATTAACATTACAATTTTTAATTATACTTTTATATTGCAGTAATTTCATATTCAATCTTCAAATTAATGTAAAAACAACATGAAGGAAGTATATTTTTTAGATTTGTTTAATCTGTTTTTTTATGACTGAAGGCAAGTATCACTGATACTAAATATTTACCCATTGATTATAGCCATTTAACATTACAGTATAATTAAGTGCTTTCAATTTAACATTTTAATTCAATTTAAGTGAAATGAAAACAATCTTCACATAAACCCATTATAATAACTACCATATAGCTACCTGTGCACTTCAGCAAGAAAATATTTAATAAAGTTATTAAAAATCTAAATTAAATAAAAGATAAAACTTAAAACTATTAAAGTTTTAGTGATTTCCTCTTTTTTTTAATTTTGTTCTTTGATTAACAGACATCTCAGCAGCTGGTTATTGGGATATTTTGGCTGCTGGTATTTTAAAAGCTGCCACTGCTGAACTTTAAGCGGATGTGACACTGTTTTAAATGTGACACTTAAATAAACACTTACATGGACAGTTTTAAGGGAGCTTTTGTCACCTTTTTTAGCTGAACTGACGACATAACTACGACTAACTACATACATACTCGTAGTTTCATTTGGGTTTGAATACGATACAGCATTTTAATAGTCTATAGCCTAATACAGTGTACGCCGGCATATTTGTGTGTGCATTTGAAGAACACACGCTACGAGCACAGTATAATGGCTGACAGGACAGGAAGATTATTTTTTACTGACATGACCTGGCAACATCTCATCTGACCCCAGTTCACTGATGTTCTACTGAAGCTCCTCGTCACCGGTACCGTTTCCGCGCTCGTTTGACTCGCGCCGGCGATGAGGTGACGTTGGAGTGCCTGTCTTAATGGTCTCCCATTTGATCTGCTCATTATTACATTCTACATACAAACACAATTTTAGTGGTTGTGGGTGGGGTGGCCAAACCTAGCCCCACCCATGCATTAAAATATTTAACGTGTTAAAATGAAAAAATTAATCGCCTGCGTTAACGCGCTAATTTTGACACCACTAGTTGAAACATAATTTTATGAAGCTAGGAAATGCGAATTTGTGTTCCGAAGATGATCGAAGGTCAAACCAGTTTGGAACGTAATGAGTAATTAATAGCAAAATTTAAATTTTTTGGGTGAACTATCCCTTTAAGGACAATTTCAATCCATGAAAGCTGAGCAATTAATGTTGTTGTCAACCCAGCCCTAATAAATATAATGATAAAATATCTCATTTGAACCATTGCTGCAGCACACAGGGCGAGTCAGACCTGCGACCTCCACGTCCCAAACTCTCTTGTCCCGAGCATGGACAGGAGAGGCAGAAAATCCAGCTGGAGCCTCAGTGCTGTAAAGATATGGTACAGAGCCACGTGGCCTTGGAGAAGAGCCGTCGTGCTCTATCGCTGCCTTTGGCTCCTCAGCCAGTGCTGCAGCAGTTCACCTCGCAGAAACAAGTCCCAGACCTGGAATCACTTCGGCTCATCGAGCACAAGGAGGATGACACGGACAGCGCCAGTGACCTGTCCGACTCTGAGAGGCTCCCTGTGCTGCCTTCCCCCTGCACTCCTCCTCAGCTCAACCTCCGTGCAGAGGTGATCAACACAATGGACCTGCATCCTCACATACCTGGACCTAGGACAGTGGAGATAGATGAAGTCAGCTACAGCTACCCAGACTTCCTGCCACCTCCGTTCAATACCTGGAGCCTGAGGCAGCTTGCCATCTTCCTCAACACGGAGGGTAAACGGGCTCCCCGGCCGAAACCTGTAGGGCAGCTAGAAAAGTATTTAGAGCGCCTCCTTCAGTTGGAGTGGCATCAGATCCAAACCATTCAGGCTGAGAGCGGACGGCACATTGTTCCCATCATCCGAACAAGAGGTCATGCAGCCAGTGTCCTAGCAAACGGCAACCGGCCTAGACCTCATACTGCTCCTCCGACACGTCTCAGCTCCCCAAAAAGCTTTCGGCAGGGTCAGCGGGCCTTCTTCTCCTCCATTACCAGCCCTTCATCCACCCAACTTTCTCGCCCTGTGTGTCCTCACTGCCACATCCGCTATCCGCTCTGCAACGGCACATGTTCTTCATATGCCTACCAGCGCCATTCCCGTCTCAGTCCCCTGCTAGAGCGTAAAGCTCCCCCTGACACCCAAAAGAGAAGCAGCAGCGAAAGCCGGGCCTCCACTTCCGAAAACCGTACTACTTCGAAAAACCAGCACCCGGTCAGTCCTCAGGCAGCAAAGGCTCACCAGAAGCACATGCAGGCTGCGGGAAACGTGCGCAGGGCGTCCCAAGAACTTAATGCGAATGGCAAATCCCATTCTTCGGTCAGGAAAGGAAAGACTACGAGGTCAAACGAGGTGGACAAACAGAAAGATTCACCTGGAGCAAAATGTGGAGGGGTTGATAGGCGGGATCCTGTCGGTATGAAACGTGAAGGTGGTGGTCCAGGGAAAAAAATGGTTAAGGATGGTCCAAGAGCCGAAACGGGTGAAGTACGACTGAGATCTGGCACTAAAAGAACGGTCACTGATGGCTGCGATGCAAAAGTGATGTCAGCTACCAAGACTACTGGCAAAGTGAAAAATGCTCAATACGCCAAGTAGTTAGTGCACCTTTCACGCAATTTTCAGTTGCCTCAAAAACATTTCCAGTTGCATACTGTAAAGAAGAGCTAGTTAAAACATTATATTATCCTTGCAGTTAACTGTAGTAGTTGGTAAAAAGGATACATGTGCGGTCACATTAGCAAAATTTCATGGGAAAATCGTCTATTGTCAGTTGCCGTAAAATTACCGAAAAGACTTGACCGGTAAATTAAAAAAACGTGCTGTTCACACAGGCAACGATGTTTCGTCTTTTTACCAGTAAAGCACCATCACACATCTGTTTCAAAATACCGGTAAATTCTGTGACATCGGCTATGGTTCCCGATGTTGTTTGTAAACATGGAGGGGTAAACACAGTCAGTGTTTTTGTTGATGTTTTAATTTTTGTAGAGATTGCAGTTGCAGTTTTCTTGGCTAATTCAGTTTTTTTTTTTTGTAAGTGTGACCTGCTGATACCAAATTTTGCCAATTCCGATTTTCATTTTCTTTCTAAGAACTATAATTGAGAGCATATACAAACCTAAATCTATATTTTTTTCAATTATCAGTCGTCGTAAGTGTGACCTCAATTCGGACCATCTTGGAATCAGCAGACTGACTGGACAGTTAGTGGCCGGCTAAACCCTGGCTGGCCGATTGGTGCATCTCTACATTTTTGTGTCAAACATTCACATTTATGGAGCTGTTTTTCGTCCAGAGGATTCCTGTTGAAATGCTTAGATTTTGCAACCTGATCTCATAACGAAAATGTACCTGTGGGAGCTTTTTCACAAGACACAAAATACATACTGCCATGTATATTTTGTGACACATTGGATGCAAAATGTCCACTGAGTGGAGCTAAAAGAGTGTTTGTTTTTTTTCTCCGGAACAGATGAACGTACATATGGCAGCGCTATAACTCTAATGTTCTGTGATGTTTTAAAATAACATACTATCTGCATTACAGCTAAACCTAGTCAATAGTATGAACAAAAGCGGATGTGATGTAAAAACAGGAATCGCAAGCATGCCATTTTAGCTTGTTTTTCGATCTCTCATCTTTTAGCTGTTTCATCATGAGTCATGTTTTCATGACTTAAGTTCAATTCCGTGCTGGCTGAGCTATCAAACAAGCTTGTTATGTCCGGAAAGCGAAACATGTGGAGCTGTAATCATAACTGTGTACAAAAGCGATTACAAGTGCTTGCTGTTTTACCACCTCTGGTGTTCATTTCTGTTAGAAACTGTACTTATTGGAAAAAGTTCTCACAGGTACGTTTTCATCATGAGGTCAGGTAGGGATTTTGCCAATGAAAATTTGTCGGATAATTGCAAATGTGACCGCACATTTAAGAAGTATCCTTCACTTTAGAAATCATGCCTTTTCATTGTCATTGTTTTGGTAGAACTTCAAAGTGCATTTCTTGAATAAGATATATTTATTTTATCTGCCTAAGTACACAAAAGCAGGTTATATCTTTACATACTGTACGCACAAGTCCTCTATAAAATGAACTAAATGTACCTAAATCTAGTGTGCATGTACATATCTCTTATTTGAGGGAGGTATGGCTGAGAATGTCAGCGTGTGGCTCTTTGTCTAGTAAGCACTATTGGTCAAAGAATGTATATTTTTGAGATGAATAATGATTGTTTTGTAACGACTGTGTATTTTTGTAAAGTGCTATTTACAAGGACTTCTTTTCTTTTACTGTAAATCATTTATCTGTTTATTACAATAAGTTGACATGTATTAAGTTAAATAAGAATGTTTTATCTTTGAATGTTTTGGAACTCATTACTTGGGTTTTCAGTGAGTTAGATGTCGTTGAGTTGTGAATTGTTAGGATTGCTTATGGTGGTTTTGTGGTGTGTTGACGGAGATGGACCCAAGCTATAATCTGTTAAGATAATATGGTCAAGGCTATCTGTTTGTTTACTCTTTGAGAACTTTTCAGGTGATTACATTGACGTTCATGTCTCTAAATATAGCATGTTTTGTTTATTTTTACAGGAACAATGATGGTAGTGGTTTAGTAGTTTTATATGTACTGTAATGCGTTGTCAAGGCACTTGAATATGACTTGAAAGTTGGTACAGGTTGAGGCCATACAGTACGTGGTACCACATTTCCATACTTGATGTACTGTATGTAGCATCATTTCATTTTTGATGTTATACAGTGTGAAGTTCACTTATCAGGCAAAAAACACACAAAAATCTACTTTTGTCCAATCATTGTCAGATTGTGCTTTATTTTGCTGGGAGTTTTTGGTAGAGTTGAATGCAGCTATTTTTATGAGATACAAAATAAAGTTTTCATTACATCATCAATGCCTCTGTCTATAGTATTTATTTTAATGTGGAAATTGATAGAGCTCATTGGATGAAAATCTTCAGGGATTTGCCATGTCTACTGGGTATTTAAATGCACTCATCTGAATACCTTGGTGCATATTGTGCATATTATAACATTTGTGGGTATTTGTGGGATTGTCATGCTTTAATTTGATGTAGTCTGCATGTTGTCATGTTCTTTTTTGTCCTGGGAAAGGCTTTAAAAGCTGTTGAAGCTGTTTCTGACCATCATTCACACAACCTGTGTGAATACAAAGCAAAAAGCATTTGTACTTTGTACTTGCAGGCGACATTATTAAATGCTGCTATAATATATGATGTGACACTTTCCACAAGTAGGTGTTCCATTATTATTAAAAATTAACATTTTATTTACTTTTATACATTTAATTTGTATATTTCCTTAAAGGAATAGTTCACCTAAAAATACAAATTTGCTTAAAATTTACTCACTCTCAGGCAATCCAAGATGTGGATTTGTTTCTTCCTCAGAACAGATTTGGAGAAATGTAGCATTATATCACTTGCCCCCCAATTAATCCTCTTGAGTGAATGGGTTCCGTCAAAATGAAAGTCCAAGCAGCTGAAAAAAACATTACAATAACACAACATGAATCCAGTTTATCAGTTAACATTTTGTAGAGTGAATAGCTGCATGTTTGTAACAAACAAATCCATCACGAAGGGGTTTTAACCTTTTAAAAGTCCTCTGTCCTTAATATTGCTTTCCCGATGAAAAAGATGTCTCGTCTGAAAAAGGAAGTGACCGTTTAATATTAAAATGTCTTAACAAAGAATTAGTCTATTACAAACAAGCAGCTTTTCATTTCAAGAAGTTAATCGATGGACTGGAGTTGCAATGTCTTTATCATTTGTTTGGACTCTCATTCTGACGGCACCCATTCACTGCAGAAGATCCATTAGTGAGCAAGGGATGTAATGCGAAATTGCTCCAAATCTGTTTCAGTCATATAGCTTTTGGAGGTTTGTAGCCCTTTTCAAAGCACTATACCTTATTTTTTGGAAAGTATGCATTTAGTGTTAATAAATATATGTGACCCTGGACCACAAAACCAGTCATAAGTAGCACGGGTATATCTGTAGCAACAGCCAACTATACACTGTTTGGGTCAAAACGATCGATTTTTCTTTTATACCAAAAATTATTAGGATATTAAGTAAAGATCGTGTTCCATTAAAATATTATGTACATTTCAATTTATGTACATTACAAAACTTTATTTTTAATTAGTAATATGTATTGCTAAGAACTTCATTTGGACAACTTTAAAGGCAATTTTCAGATTCCACCCTCAGATTCCAGATTTTCAACGCTGTATCTCGGCCAAATATTGTCCTATCCTAACAAAAATACATCAATGGTAAGCTTATTTATTCAGATGATGTATAAATTTCAAAACTGACCCTTATGACTGGTTTTGTGGTCCTGGGTCACATATTTCTTATTCAACTGTGTGACAAAAAATGCCTAAGAGTGTATAAAAAGCTCAACTCAACGGCTCATTGAGTGTACTATAGGTCAACATCTCCATTGAGGCAACGTAAGACACTGACCGAGATTTGTATTTGCCACGAGGCAAGAACTACCCAGAGCCTCTAGTCCGACATCCGTGTAGACAGGTCCATCGTTCCACATTAGGTCAAACCCGCCAACCCTCTTCTCCTTGCCTGTCAGGCTAATTGCAAAAGAATGTTTTGGACAACAGTGTCAACATACACAATCCTCCACTCTCTTCCATGTAATTTTATATCATTTTGTCAAATCCTACCGGCCTTCCATGTCTACAATGTGGAGGGTGTCCTCTAGCAGTCTGTATTTTAGGTCATAGTCTTCCTGACTGCTGGCTGTGAGGGAGGGTGAAGCGTTCACTTCAATTAGCCACCTGCATGATGACAAACTGTGCTGTCATTTGTTTAGTTATGCAATTCATACATTCTACTAAGCATCCCATCAAACTAAGCATTCAAAAATGAATCTCACGGCTTTAAATCCTGGTCCAGTAGTATGTCATAACCATACAACTCAAAACAGTGTTTGTCATTGATGATGGTCTTCTGAACACTAAGCAGGCTGCGAATAAATATGTTGTCAATTTCTTTAAATAGAGTCTGCACTGTCTCGAAGCCATGCTTAGCAGTCAGATACCGTCGTAGCTGCTGCATCTGCCACTTGCAACCCTGAGAGAGAGCGAAGGACAGATCACTGCTTTTTAATAAAATAATACTTAACTTAATAGTACAGTATGTCTGGTTACTTCTAACATACCTTTTCAGGATCATAATCAGGAGCTGTTTTTTGAACTGCAACATTGGTGAGATGAACATCTGTGTACGTCAAGGTTAAAGGGGATAAACAAGTGATTTCCTGTACTATGGGGCGTAATATAAAAATAGTGTGTATTTCAGAAATGTTGCAAAGGATACACTGATCGTCTATGCTGCTAAGAGAGAACCTGGTGTTGGAAAATCGAGCAAAACCATCACGATACAGCCAGGCCTTCAACGGAATATACTGCAAAAAACACAATTAATTTTTTTTTTGTGTTGCACAGTCTTACAAATGACACATTTAAAACATTTAAAACATTGACGCAACAGTGATGTGAAATCTAAAACAACAACAACAAACACGCTGTGTGTAATACTTTGTTCACACAATGTCATAATTACAATAATTACTAGATGACGTTTTAGTTTAAGCTTTTAATGTCCTTAGACTCTGAATTGTACAGTTTCTGCTGCAACCCTATTAAAAGGATAGTTCACCCAAAAATGACAATTCTGTCTTGAATTACTTACCTTCCTGTCTTTCCAAACCAGTAAGACCTTTGTTCATCCTCAGAACACAAATTAACATATTTTTGATAAAATCCAAGAGCTTTCTTGACCCTGCATAGACAGAAACGCAGCTGACACATTCAAGGCCCAGAAAGGTAGTAGACATTGTTAAAATAGTCCATGTGACATCAGTGGTTCAACCTTAATTTCATGAAGCTACAAGAATATTGTTGTGCAAAAGAAAACAACAACAAAAAAAAAGACTTTATTTAACAATGCTTGAACTTGTGTTCATGACAGTACTATGACATATACATGTGAGTTGAACGTGTCAGTTGTGTTGCTGTCCATGCAGGGTCAGAAAGCTCTCAGATTTCATCCAAAAATATCCTAATTTGTGTTATGCATATGAGCGAAGGGGATTGGAATGACATGGGAGTGAGTAATTAATTGCAGCATTTTCATTTTTGGGTGAACTACAGTATACCTTTAATGGCAAAATAAATCTCTAATTTCAGTAATCAATATACAAAATCACAATACAACAAGTAATAGTTGTTATGCAAATGCATTATTAATAAACCTAATAGTTTATTTAATGTAACATTAGATAGCTATTCAGTTGTGTTAGCCACATTAAACTACTATATGACTTGCATTTATTTTTTGTACTATTGTAACGTTAACAATATTCAAATATAAAAATTATTAAAGAGAAATATTACAAAACTGCTTTTTACTGCTGAAGCCATTTTCATTTTGAGTGTTTCTTTTGAGCAATCAGGTGGTAGACGTCAGAGCAAAGAGGAAATTCATAGTTTATTCATGTTGAAATTTGTGAATGCTTTTCATTAATTAAAATCTCATGATTGCACTTCTCACATTTCACAATAATTTCAGTGAAATTGCAAAATTAATGGCTTCCCATTGCAGCATGAGAAAGTACTTTAAAGGAGAAGTCCACTTCCAGAACAACAATTTACAAATAATTTACTCACCCCTTGTCATCCCAGATGTTCATGTCTTTCTGTCTTCAGTCGTAAAGAAATTATTTTTTGAGGAAAACATTTCAGGATTTTTCACCATATAATGGACTTTATTGGTGCCCAGATTTTAAACTTCCAAAATGCAGTTTAAATGCAGCTTCAAAGGGCTCTAAACAATCCCAGCCGAGGAAGAAGGGTCTTATCTAACGAAACGATCTGTCATTTTTTTCAAAAATAAAAATTTGTATACTTTTTAAGCACAAAAGCTCATGTAGCACTAGCTTTGGGATGCGCTAGCACTAGCTTTTGGGATCCACGCTGCTACAGATCACTAAGTTCATCGTCTGTGTACTCCGGCTCAAAAAGGTAGAGTATGTCGAAAAGCTCCATCTCATTTTCTCCTACAACTTCAGAATCGTCCGACATTGTTATACCTTTTTGTCTGTAAACAGCGTTTGACTTACTTGCACTTCCTTAGTCTTTCTTTGTTCGCTTTGTAAACACTGGGTCTGTAGTTCCGCCTACGTTCCATGTGACCTTTCAACGTGATTCAATAGTACGTAGCGTCGTGAACGCGCATCCCAGAGCCTGTGCTACACAAGCTTTTGTGCTTAAAAAGTATACAAATGTTTATTTTCCGGAGAAAAAAAAAAGACCAATCGTTTCACTAGATAAGACCCTTCTTCCTCGGCTGGGATCATTTAGAGTCCTTTGAAGCCACATTTAAACTGCATTTTGGAAGTTCAAAATCGGGGCACCAGTGAAGTACATTATCTGGAGAAAAATCCTGAAATGCTTTCCTCAAAAAACATAATTTCTTCACAACTGAAGACAGAAAGACATGAACATCTTGGATGACAAGGGGATGAGTAAATTATTTGTAAATTGTTGTTCTGGAAGTGGACTTCTCATTTAACAGCGAAAAACAGCATTGCATTTTTATGAAAAAACAAAACAAAAAACAATTTCATAAAAAAAAAATAAAAATAGTTACTTACTGATGTGACGAGAACATAGACTCTCAAGTCAAATTTTCTCCCTGTTGATAGATAACATATACATGTTACACACACCCTCACACACACACACATATATAATGTGATATACGTTCAGCAATAATAATAAAGCTTGAGCTAAATCAAAGCGCTAATGGCCTGCCTTGTTGGCAGAGGCTATTTACATTAATTCTGTCCATCAACATGTTATTGGTCAACATGACAAAAAGATGATTATCAAACATCAGCTCCAGTGATGTAGATGGTAAAGCGCGTGCCATAGTCTTTTTGACGCGATCAACCAGAGATCTTTTTTTTTTCTCCCTTTTCAAATCATATGTGACCCTGGACCACAAAACCAGTCTTAAGTCGCTGGGGTATATTTGTAGCAATAGCCAAAAATACATTATGTGGGTCAAAATTATTGATTTTTCTTTTATGCCAAAAATTATTAGGAAATTAAGTAAAGATCATGTTTCATGAAGATATTTAGTAAAATTCCTACTGTAAATATATCAAAACTTCATTTTTGATTAGTAATATGCATTAGTAAGAGCTTCATTTGGACAACTTTAAAGGTGATTTTCTCAATATTTTGATTTTTTTGCACACTCAGATTCCATTTATTCAAATAGTTGTATCTCGGCCAAATGTTGTCCCATCCTAACAAACCATACATCAGAGCTTGTTTATTCAGCTTTCAGATGATGTATAAAGCTCAATTTCGTAAAATTGACCCTTATGACTGGTTTTGTGGTCCTAGGTCACATATCACTCTGGAAATTCAATTCAATAAAAATTAAGGACATAATCAAAAAGTTACAAATAAAGTGTCGGGAAGGGTTAGGGTGTAGGGAGGGCTTTATTGTCCCAATAAGGTGGCATCCATTTAATAATTTGAATTATAATTATAATTTACACTCAATACGTTATTTTTGCATACAACAACTACAATACTGAGGTGCAGATAATTGTCACTATTTACACTTAGTGCAAATAGCCACTGCCTATATATTTTAGATACATACCAGCTATGAGGTAGGGATTCTCAATGTAGCGCTGAGCGACATAGCTCTCAACTTGAGCCTCATCTTTCTGTTCTTCAGAGCGGGACCCATCCTAAAACCAACCACAGCATCAGTGCACAACATAGTGAGTAAATAATCACAGAACTTATTTTTCTGAGAGTCAGTGTGTCAAATGTGTATTACCTTCTTCCAATCTATGATATCTTTGAGTTTTCGAAACAGAAAAATTCCTTTCCCTTGAGATCGTGCCACCTGTGTTGGGAAAGTATTATTATAATGGATGACCGGTTGATGATCAGTTTGGCAGTATTGTACACAGGGCACTGGTATAAACACTCACAGGCTTCATGATCCAGGTGCTCCCTGGGCTTCTCTTAAACTCTTCTACAAAAATGTGATACTCACTAGGCAGCACAAACGTACAGGGAAAAAAGTCACATTTGGCCGCCTCTAAACGCCCAGCTTCCCGCTCTAAAGTTTTTCTGTACCTCTTCAGGTTTTTTACCATTAGGTTCTTACGGGTCAGCTAAAAAATATAGATAGTTTATGATTATTTTCAATTGAATATTCTGCATTTACCTCATCATAATTCGCATAATACAGACCTCGTAATGGTTACGGAAGTGACATATCCGCACATGCTCCTCCATGTACGAGTGATCAAAGTTCTCTCTCAGCCACCCAACATCACACCAGTTAAAGTCCCAATCGCCATCACTGTATGGGTGAATGCATGATGCAACGATGATACACTAAACAGGGTTTAAAAACACATGCAGGAAAAGCACAGCACTTACTCTTTCACCTCTACCCAGCCTGGTCTCTGGTTTAGGACATCCTGTATAGTGTTGGTGAGGCCACATCTGTACCGTATGCAGCTCCTTCCTTCCCTGAGGTGAAAATAAACCACACTGGATTGCTAAACTACCTTTTATACATACATACATAAAAACAACTATTTAAACTTAAGAGAAACTTTAAAGCCCTTTTAAAAATCCAATTTGAACAAACACCTATACTACCAGTCAAAAGTTTTCTCACCAAGCTTGCATTTATTTGATCCAAAATACAGCAAAAGTAGTAATATTGTGAAATATTTTTACTATTTAAAATAATTGTTTTCTATTTAAATATATATTTTAAAATGTTATTTATTCCTGTGCTCAAAGCTAAATTTTCAGCATCATTACTCCAGTCACATGATCCTTCAGAAATGATTCAAATATGCTGATTTTCTGTTCCAGATGCAGTTATCATTCTTCTTCTTCTTCTTATTATTATTATTATCGATATTTAAAAAAAAAAAAACAATCCAAAGATCAGCATTTATCTGAAATAAAAAGCCTTTGTAACATTATACACTAAACCATTCAAAAGCTTGGAGTCAGTATTTTTTGATCAATTTTTTTGTTGTATAATGTATAATGTTACAAATGATTTCTATTTCAGATAAATGCTGTTCTTCTTAAACTTTCTATTTATCAAAGAAACCTGGAAAAATTCAATTCTACTCAGCTGTTTTCAGCATAATAATAATAATAATAATAATAATAATAATAATAATAATAATAATAAATGTTTTTGAGCAAATCAGAATATTAGAATAATTTCTGAAGGACCATGTGACTGGAGTAATGATGCTAACAGTTCTGCTTTGAAATCACTGGTATAAATTACATTTTAAAATATATATTCAGATAGAAAACAGTTATTTTGAATAGTAAAAATATTTAACTTCATTACTGTTTTAACTTTCATTACGATTTTATAAAACTAAAAATCAAAAAAATTTAAAATCTTACTGTTCAAAAACTTTTGACTGGTAGTGTATATTTTTTGTAAAATAATAAATACAAAAATACCCAATGAAGCAATGGATGACTTTTTTGTTCATCTTTAAGTATGTACACTACCGTTCAAAATGTTTATTTATTTATTTTAAATGTTTTGGCAGGAAGTCTCTTATCCTCACCATAAGAGCATTTGTTTCATCAAAAATACTATAATGTTTTATTGACTAGAAAGCTTTAATAACTATAAAGTTAACAAAGAACAGTTTTTATTTTAAAATTTAAAATTTTATTTTTTGTAACATAAATGTCTTTACTCCCACTTTTGATCAATTAATGCATCTTTGCTGAATAAAAGTATTAATTTCTTTTTAAAAAATAAACATAAATCCTTATTAATCCCAAACTGTAGAACAGAAGTGTGAAATACTTGAACACTTGAATGAATGTCATTGAATTAGAAACAAAAATTACAGACTTACCCTTCTTTTTTCCTTTGTGAACTGTAGGCCCCTTTATGTCCAGCTGTCTGCTGTTGAGGGTAAGTTTGTTACAGCAAACCAGGTTAAAGTGGAGCGTCACACAAAACTCTGTTGCAATGCTAATTTTAAAGACAGTTTGCAGCAATGGCTCCTTTTAATTAAATGCTTATTTATATCAGCGGTCAACCGTGGTTTTCAAATATAACACATAACACCATATAATTTAGTTGTAAAATGTGTTTGTTTCAAAAGTTACCCTCTTACCTTATTCTTGGACATATTAGAAACTAACCCTCTGATAAAAGCGGAACGTTTAGCAGCGTGAGCACTAGAACTGTAGTCTGTGTGTTGTCATAGCAACCACCGTGCGAACCAATCACCTCGCTGCATACCGTAGTGACGCAAACGCAGATATGACGCTACTACACTTTCACAAATATTATGAATCTTGAATTTGCTTATATATATATACCCCAACTATACCCCAGTATGTATAGTTTAGTATGTTAAATAATATTTCTAATGCATTTAATTCCTTAAAACACAAAAATATAAAAAATATTTAACTCTCTAAAATAAATAAATAAATCTGCTCTCAGTTACCGCATATAATAAGATTGTTTTTTGTTTTATTATTATTTTTTGTATTATTTCCTGTTAATTCACTGACTCATAAAAGACCGATACACAAATGGAGAAGACAAAGGAATGAAGGTTGTAATAACGTTTACGACGATTGAAATCTTCGTATTTTAGAGCTTCTTGGTGTAAACAATATGAATGTACACTAGGTGGCAGCATGATTTAAATAAAATGATCCCTAAGGAAACAAAGGGAGCATCTTCATGTGCACAGAAGCGTGAAAAGAATTGCTCAAATACGTGCCCAAATCAACGTAATCTGACAACACACGCTTTTTAATTACCGTGTTTTTCTCATATCTGACATATAAAGATGTCAAGAAGAATAAAGGCAGCAGTTAGATCATCTGTCAGTGGTTCTCAATCTTTCTTTACATAAAAGCCCTGTTTTTCTAACTTTATTCTGGATTTAATTGAGATCATTTTATTAAAATACTTAATATAATAACATACTTCAAATTATTTAAATTTAAATCATTCTTTCAAGCCACTTGAAAGTTCACTAAGGCCCCCTTGTGGCCCCTGATGCCTGCACAAGATCATTTGTGCATACCAGAACACTGCTAATGTTCATGCCAGTAACCCATAATCATATTTCATAACAACTAAAAGGTGTTAAGATAAAAAATAAATAAATAATAATAAAAAAAAAAACAGCATATGTTGGTTAGGTATGTTTTGAAGCAGGGCTGCTGGTTTGAGCTGGTCCTTAGTTGTTCATGAGCTGGTTTAATCTGGTTCTTAGCTGGTCATGTGCTTGTCCTAAGCAACTAGCTCCTGCTCAGGACCATCTTAGGACCAGCACATGGCCATCTTAAACCAACTCATGACCAGGTTAAACCAGCTAAGGACCAGCTAAAACCAGCAGCCATGCTTCAAAACATACCTAACCAGCATATGCTGAATTTTTCAGCAGGGAATGATATTTCAATATAACCGAGATACTATTATTTGCTTTATAATTAATTATGTTTGCATTTTAATATTTAAGTTTAATAATAGTTTTTGTCGTTTCTATAAGCTTTTGTTTTTTTATAAACATGTCGATATAGTTTTTATTTTAGTTATGTAAATTATTTTGCAGACCACCTGGCTTTGTGTCACGGACCCCCAAGAGTCTGTGGACCCCAGTTTGAAAACCCCTGTTTTACTACATCAAACCAAATGAGAAATGTTGCCTTGGCAACTAAACCTTATTTATTAAGGCATAAGTAAGCCTACGACTGAGACGTCCGGTTCATTGGGATGAATAGAGGGTATGCATGTGTCGTCACCGTCAGCTGGAGCGGCTGCGGCTCCGCCAACTGAGTGGCAGCATTGGTTTCAACGTGAATGCAGCGACAGAACACACAAAACACCTCTAAAACCAGAACGAGCTTTGCGATTGACTGTACAAGAGATTTGACAAGAAACCTGAGGTATATTTTTACAGACAGATGCAAGCTACTGAATAGAGAAGCAAATTAATCGCTGCAATTCAAAGAAACAAATGGTCTCCAGGCAGCGAAACGGATTTGCAGTTATCATTTCAATTCCACGTGAATATGTTGAATTGTGCAGTAAAATCATATACTATATATTGTGTTATAGTATATCGTATTGACAACTCACCAACTAAATATTTACCATCTTAAATTCTGCATATCTGGATGTTTTTAAATAAACACTGAAAAAAACTATATACGTTTTTCAGCTGGACGAAATGACGATATACATACATACATACATACATACATATAAATATATATATATATATATATCTGAGGGTTGTCCCTCCTAAAAATATCATTACAAGCCACAAGAATTGTCTAAGTAGTAAAACAATCTAAATGCAAAAAAGCGTTTTAAGTCCCCCCTCCCTTACCTCTCAGTGGTTTGGTCCACTGCCTGCTTTCCCCCTTTACCGATACACACACGAGGCCAGTTGGAGAGAGCAAAGTTCTTCAGTAGTTATATGTAAATAACTTAGGCTGTTAACTCAAGACTATTTTATTTACTTTAAACATCAGGTGAAGTGATTCTTTCTCTTTAATACTGATGCTGCTGGATCAAAAAATGATGTTCATCCAGCTGGATGATAAGACCGGAAGCCACACCCATAACATTTACAAACGGCCGCGCCCACTCTTACAGAAAGAAAAAGGTATTTTTTATTATTATTTCATTTCATTTCATATTTAGTTTTAGTTTCAGTATACAACTATAATAACCCTGGTATCTATATTCTCAAGATATGGTTTTGTAATACAGACAAACAAACAAACAAAATAAAGCTCCCTTTAATTCTTGTCTTCTCAGTCTAAACATATAACTCCCATAATATCGTCCAATATAATGCAAGAACTGGATTATTCGATTTTACTTTAAGACACATTTTATTAAAGAGATTTATGAAAACGTAAGAAGAATTTCTCCTGAAGTCCCCAAGTATTTGATTTTGATTTTGCAGTTTTTGATGAAACATCGCTTGACCTTGGTGAGCATCGATTGTGTGTGAGTGTGAGTGTGTATGTGATTGTTACGTGAGTTGACGTATCTCTGAGGCAGGGCATGTTGACCACAGCAGGCTGATAATGCACCGCAGCTGTTCAACCGATTCAACCTCTCAGCTCATAAAATCTTACATCAAAACACTCTTTCTCCAGATGGACAATTATCTATAAAAAACCAATCTGCCATCTCTTCAAAGCAAAGCAAAGCTCAGGGATGTCATGTACTCCATCCGTGGATCAGCAGAATCCTTAACCACACAGAGAAAGGATTACCTGTATAAATCCAACCATGGCCAGTGCTGGGCCGGTACATTTTTCCTCCTTCATCTCTCCTTGGGAGATATGGGAAACAAACACACAAAACATGTTGTGAAAAAGCTCCTTGTACTGTGGCGGTGGTCCAGAGTCCTCAACACAGAGCTTTGCTAAGCATTGTTGGATTCAACGAGGAATGTTGGCGTGGAGGGTAATTGTCTCTGAGTGGGACGGTAGTGTTATGGCCAGGATATGGCGTGCAGTCTTTATCCTGACAGCTCAGCCCCAAACAGGGCAAGATCCCAGCAGGGATGAACTTCTCATGCTGTCCTGTCCAGGTTTGAGGTTGTGGTTTTGGTGCTCTGGTCAGCGAAAATGTGAGAAAAACAACCTGCGTGTCTTTTGGAGTTCAGCAAGAAACAATTTTCAGCTTAGGGATATTGAATCAACCTCCAAATGCTCCCATGAAAAGCTGTGACTGATTTTTCCATTACTACTGCAGTGTTATCAAACGCTAGGACGTGGCTCCGGGCTCTGGTATTTGTGGCCAAAACCCTCTAACCAAACTTAATGCAATTTGACTCTCTCCTTTGTGGTTGGAAGGGACATCTTTACGTTCCGAGCCAGACTCTCTCCTTGAAACAGCCGTCTGAACACTTGCCAACTAATAACTAGAATGAACTGATAAGCAGAACCTCGCAGGCCTTATGAGTGTGAAAGTTGAACATGAGATTTATATCACAGTATACAAATTCTTTTAATAATAGGATAATGCACAGCTGACCTTTAAAAGATCAGTCAGTCAATAGACAAATGAGGACATCACAAACACAAATTAATTGTGGATGATACATTCACATTTAAGATTTAACAGATGCTCATTTAATTTCCAAAACGAGGACCAATCTGACCAAAAAAATGAATACAGATATTATGTTGGGTTCTTGGCTTTCCTAAAACCATGGCTGGGCGAAATTCATAATTGAACAACTGGCTCCCTTTAAATTCGTGAGTGTGATTTCAACCGAGTTCTCACAACTGCATATACGTCTGTTCCAAAGTTTGGGTTCAGTAAAAATTTTTTTGTAATTTATATTCATTTTTATTGCGGCGATGAATTAGGAACACATTCTGTGGCCACAATCACTAATTTGTTGCCTTGTTTTAGTTAAATCAGAAAGAGGGAATGAAATAGTACGTCTACCATTTACTACAAGGGAACAAATGAATAAATTATGGCCACATATAAACATGCTGTGGAAACGATAACTTAATTTATGACCATAATAGATAACAGATTTAAATAAATTGCATATATTTTGATAAAATAAAGAGAACAACGTGTTGTCTTGTGAGATAGATGTGTTTTTTACTTTCTTTTAGTGCTTGTACAATAATAAAAAAACATACTTTATAAAGTTTCAGTCATTAAAAAACAGCATGTATTTAATCAAAAACACGAGGTGCTGTGAAATATTATTACAATTAAAAATAACTCTTTTATTTTAATAAAACAGTTCATAAAACTGTAACCTGCTTCAATAACTTTTGGTATGTGGTATGTAACAGCCACTTTTCCCATCCAATTGATTCCTGATGGACAAAATCAGGCCCCTTTCTACATTTCCCACCTTTCTCACACAGAAAAAGTCACATACTGCACTCGCAGAAAAAACTGCACACAAATTATACAGTGAAAGACTTTGCTGTCACTTTTGATCAATTTAATGCATCCTTGCTGAATAAAAATATTTATTTTAAAAAGTTATGTTTGAAAGCTAGTTTACTTTAAATGGCTCACAAAATATACATATGGTGCCCTGAGTTTGAACTTCCAAAATGCAGTTTAAATGCAGCTTCAAACGATCCCAAATGCGGTTGTAAACAATCCCAGCCGAGAAAGAAGGGTCTTATCTAGCGAAATGATCGGTTATTTTCATAAAATTATACAATTTATAGACTTTTTAATGTCAAACACTCGTCTTGTCTTACTCTGCCTGAACTCTGTTTTTGTTCCGGTTCATGACAGTTAGGGTATGTCTAAAAACTCCCATCTCATGTTCTCCCTCAACTTCAAAATCATCCTATATCGCTGTTTTACCGTTTTTGTTAAGGGTGTTTGATCTTCTTTGCATGTTCACTTTGCAAAGACTGGGTCGGTACTTCTGCAGTGATGTAGGATGATTTTAAAATGATTTTTGAAGTTGAGGGAGAAAATACGTTTGGAGGTTTTCGACAACAAAACTGTCTTGAGCCACAATACACAGAGTTCAGGGAGAGAAAGGCAAGATGAGCGTTTAAGATTAAAAAGTATTTAAATTGTATTTTCTTAATGAAAATAACTGATCGTTTCGCTAGATAAGACCCTTCTTCAGCTGAATTTTGAAAGTTCAAACTCAGGGCACCATATCAGTCCATTATATGGAGAAAAATGCTGTAATGTTTTCCTCAAACATAATTTCTTAATTCCTTTACGACTGAAGAAAGAAAGACATGAACATCATGGATGACAACGGGGGTGAGTACATTATCTGTACATTTTTGTTCTGGAAGTGGACTTCTCCTTTAATTCACTCTGTCATTTCACTCTGTCTGTATAACTTTCTTACCATTGTACAGTGCCTTGCAAAAGTATTCATACCCCTTCATTTTTTCCCACATTTTATGTTGCTGCTTTATGTTAAAGTGCTTTAAATGACTTTTTTTCCCACATCAGTCTACACTCCATACACCATAATGACAAAGCAAAAAGAGATTTGTCACAAATTCATAAATGTATTTTAAAAAAAAAAAACTGAAATAAGTACACTGCATAAGTATTCATACCCTTAACTCAGTACTTAGCTGAAGCACCTTTACAGCCTCAAGTATTTTTGGGTATGATGTTACAAGCTTTGCACACCTGCATTTGGCAATTATCTCCCATTCTTCTCCTCACCTCTTCATCTCTCAAGCTCTGTCAGCTTGGATGCGGCCAGATGCACGTTTTCAGGTTTCTCCAGAAATATGTGATTGGGTTCAAGCCCAGGCTGTGGCTGGGCCACTCAAAGACATTCACAGAGTACTTAGGGTCATTATCCTGTTGGAAGGTGAATCTTCTGCTCGCTGTGAGGTTCTGAATGCTCTGGACTGGGTTTTCATTAAGGCTACATCTCTATATTTTGGTGTGTTGAGCTTTCCTTATACTCTGACGAGTCCCTCAGTCCCTGCCGCTAAAAAACAGCCCCACAGCATGAGGCTGCTACCTCCATACTTTACTTTTGGGACGGTACTGTGCAGGTGATGAGCAGTGCCTGGTTTACTCCACACATGATGCATGGAACTGAGGTTTATCAGACCAGAAAATCTTGTTTCTTGCAATCTTGCAATCCTGTCTCTGAGCTCTACATGCAGTGTTTTTTTGTTTTTTTTTCTCAGGGCTTAGTTTTTGCTCTGATATGCATTTCAGCTGTTTGACCTTTTAGTGTAGTAACATCTTCAAGCAATATGAATGCTCCTGAGCTAAATTTCAACTGTCCCTGGTATGAATACTTATGCAATGGAATCATTTCAGTGTTTTATTTATAATAAATTTGCAAATATGTTAAAAACCTGTTTTTGCTTTGTCATTATGGTGTATTAAGTGTAGATTGATATGGGTAAAAAGTACTTTAAAGCAGTTTAACACAAGGCAGCAACATAAATTGTGAAAAAAATGAAGGGGTATGAATACTTTTGAAAAGCACTGTATGAACAAAACAAAACATTATCAAATATGTACATAATATGTATGTTATGTTTTAATTATTGCACAAGCACTCAAAGTAACTAAAATTGACATGTTTATTTGTGGCCACAATTTAATTTGTTCCCTCATTTTGTTTAAATATATACAATCTATTGTATAAATTTATTATCTGTTATGGCCATGAATAAAATTTTTGTTCCCTCAGCATGTTTATCTGTGGCCATGATTTATTAATTTGTTCCCTTGTTGTAGTAACTTGTAGACATGTACTAGTTTGTTCCCTAATTTTGATTTAACTAAAACAAGGCAACGAATTAAAAGTTGTATGAATGTGTTTTTAATTAATGGCTGCAATAAAAATTAAAAAAATCTTACTGAACCCAAACTTTTGAACAGTAGTATATGCAGTTGTGAGATATGGAAACTTAAAGGAATTTTAAAACTTAAAAAAGGAATTTAAAGGGAGCCAGTTGTTCAGGTATGAAATTTGCCCAACCATGGTATTAGGAAAGCCAAGAACCAAACATAAATATCTGTTTTCATTTTTTGGTCAGATTGTCCCTCGTTTTGGAAATCAACTGAGCATCTGTTATTAATCCACAGTCAAGTCAAGTTTGTGATGTCTTCATGTGTCTATTGGCTGACTGATCTTTTAAAGGTCAGCTGTGCATTATGAAATGAAAGAATAGTTTTATACTATATAAAATTCATGTTCAACTTTAACACTTATAAGGCCTGCAAGGTTCCGCTTATCAGTTCATTTCGGTTTTAGTTAGCAAGTAGCTATAATTAAAATAAAACAGTTATTTTTAATTGTAATAATATTTCACAATATTACATGTGTTTTTGATTAAATAAATGCTGTCTTGGTGAGCATACAAGGTTTTCAAAAACATAAAAAACAAATGATCAACCCCAATCAGTCTGTAAGGCATAACTTTTATTTTATTCAAGCCAACATTTAAAGTCTGCCTTAACAACTTGGCTTTTCTAGTTAAAAATGAGTCATATGAGTTTATTTCATATCATTTTTAAAATTCATTTTAATTCTGCTTCCATATATTTAAATGTTTCCTTATATTCAAACGTATATATATAAGTTTGATACCTTTTTAATTCAATTCTGAATGACGTACAACTCTGCTTAAAACAATTCAACGGATAGTATTCAAAAGAAGTTGTTTTCATAATTTTTAACATATATAACTTTGTCCAATAACTTGGCTTTACTGTGGTATGTAACAGCCACTTTTCACAATCCAGATGATTAAATAAATCAGTCCCTTTCCTTACATTTCACCTCTTAAATACCCTATTTCAGATAAAAGCTACAAAACTGCCCTGGGATGGTTCTGTGTACTCTTAACGTACTAATATATTGTTTTAAAGTACTAATATGTAACATTTAGGGTAATAAGGTACAAAGATCTACTACATTTTTGCTTCTGAACCTTAGTGTACCACCTCAGTGACAGCTTTGGACCATTTTTCTGAAGTAAACTGGTTGCAAACATTGTTTTATTTTGGCTGCAATACACAGCGATGTCTGATCAGGACCAGAGGGAGCAGTGATTCATTACTGTCACGTCTCACTAGAATTTCTCAGTTAACAGCACTCTCACAGTAAACACTTACTGTTTACACCATTAACACTGCAGTATATACAGATTATGGATCCATAATCTGTCTTTCTAGTACACCTTACCATCGTATTTTCGGTTTACTTGTCTAAGACCGTCTCATAAGATTATCTATCATAGGAACGCTTGCAGCGTGCATCTGAGGACCGGAGACTTGTTATAAAACTGCTCCAGTCAGCTGCTTCTGGAATGAATTTGATAGCTCCCGCCGCAGAGGCTGTCGATCATCAAGACAACATGCTTAATTGTCTGTGAAAGATTGCCACGAGGGGATCAAAAATTCCCTTTATGCCTAAAAGCAATTACCTTGCCCTTGTTTTTAAAACGCTCCACTTGTGCACTGGTGCATGGATGAAAACAAGAGGCATGCTGGGGCTGGAAACTGCAAGAGGACTGTGATTGAGCTCTGTCGAATTAATCAATATATTAATCAAGTCCCTATAAAGGAAACACTACCATAGATAATAGCATAGTTGATGAGTATGCAAAAGACTACAGATGTGAAATGCTTTCTCTGTTGCTAATAGAACTGGATCCACTTTAAAGCTCTTCATCCAAAAACAAATGTTTTAGAAACTTAAATGCAGAACAGGTGTGTTGTTGTAATATAGACAAACTTTACTGATTAAGCCATTTAAAAACATCTAAAGCTGCAAGCATGTTGTAAAATGAGTCATCTAGGTATGAAAAATATTTAAAGACAACTGTTTTAAAGTTTGGGTTCAGAAAGATTTTCAAAACACGTAATATTTTTATTCAAGAATGCATTAAATCAAAAGTGATTGTAAATACATAATTTTTTCAAAGATTTGTATTTCAAATAAATACTGTTCTTGTCAATTTTCGATTTTTCAAAGAATCCTGAAAAAAAAGTATAAAAAATTAGCGAAAATATTAACCAGCAATACAATTTTCAACATTGATAAGTGTTTTAGAGCCCTATGATTTCCGCGATGCGGAAAACGTGGATGGAATCGCGAATCCAGTCATAAAAACGGAATTTACGGAATTTAATAACACGGAATGTCACGGAATTTGTCAAAGTTTGAATGAATGAATCAAAAGTAGGTCATTACACTTAAATCAAACAGCAGTATGCACTAGTATCTGTAAATATTACGGAGCAAAAATACCGTTAAATTGTGAATCCTGCATGTTCTGCGTGTTTCTGTTTCAATTAATGGAGCAGACGAGCGGTTTTATTTAATACACACACTGAAGCGCGCGACACTCGCAGTGATTTCAGCGTCTGTCCTCTCACTAAATGAGGACGTACATACATGAACAATATCTGCTAAGAGTCACTTCATGAGCATTTGACCGTTCCATTTTAGGAAAACTAGCGTTAGATCATACACACACAGAAATGTAAAGGTAGACACGGCAACCTGTCAAAATAAAAGTCTGCTTTAACTAAAGACATTGTGCCAGATATATATTACTACTATTACTATTAAAATGAAACAAACATTATTTTTTAGGGTATAATCACACAACATTTCTTTCATGTTTTAATTTTAATAGTAAACCCCCCCCCCTTTTTTTTGCTTAATTTTCAATAATTAAAAGATAAATGAAATTAATGTTTTATTCCTTCATTTGATAACCAGAACATTTTAAATACACAACACAGAATTTCTGAGGGTAAAAAAAGCTTTTATAATGCTATTTTAAGAATAAATTTGAATAAATTAAGTATGCATTAAAATAATTAGACATGCTAAAACACAGAACTTGAACACAATAAAACATATGGTGAGGAAAAATAAAACATTTCACAGAGCCCTAAACATGTCATTTTTCTTAAACCTTTATTAAATTGATGTGAAATTGTATAAGTTTCATGATTTTAATTAATTAGACACACTCTTTAATAAAATTTAATTTAACCATTAAAAAGGAGTTGAGAAAATGGGAAAAAACAGAATCCAGAAAAATTGAAATGGAAAACACATAATTTAGAAAAAAATAAAACGGAATTTGGGAAGAAATAAAACAGATTTCATAGGGCTCTAGTGTTTCTTGACAAGCAAATCATCATATTAGAATGATTTCTAAAGGATCATGTGACACTGAAAACAATGCTGAGTAATGATGCTGAAAATTCAGCTTTGCATCACAGGAATAAAACACATTTTAAAAGCTACAAAACATTTATTCAAAATTGTAATACTATTTCACAATGGCTCAAAAAGCTTAAAAGAAGAAATGTGCAGCTTGTAATTTTGTAAAATAACTTCTATTAAGTCCTTTTTTTAAAAATTGTTTGGCTGTGTAAACTTCTATTTTTACAAACTGAGTGACATGCATGTCACATTTTCCTGTCAAAGATTTTATTTAACCCAGAATATCCTTTGAACTTACTAAGCTGCAACAACACAGCAGCTGGACTCTGAACTATAAATATTCAGTGACAAAAATGAATTTTTATGTAAGATCCTCACAAAATCAGATGTTTGTGTTCATGGATGGAACGTCGTTGAAAAACAGCATACCATCAGCACATTCTTTGCTGTAATTACAATTTCTCAGGCAAAACTATATTTCATCCAACATCTTTAGCATTTATAGCTGTTGAAACATTTTGGTTATTGTAGGATTTTGTAAACACTTTTTGGGGCCTCCATATCTGACACTGTGGGGCTTTGATATGTGTGACCCTGGACCACAAAACCAGTCAGAAGTATCAATTTTATACATCATCTAAATAAATAAGCTTTCCATTGATGTATGGTTTGTTAGGATAAGACAATATTTGGCTGAGATACAACTATTTAAAAATCTGCAACCTGAGAGTGCAAAAAAAAATAAAAATAAAATAAAAATATTGAAAAAATCTCCTTTAAAGTTGTCCAAATGAAGTTCTTAGCAATGCATATAACTAATCAAAAATTAAGTTTTGATATATTTACAGTAGGAAATTTACAAAATATCTTCATGGAACACAATCTTTACTTAATATCCTAATGATTTTTGGCATAAAAGAAAAAAATTGATCATTTTGACCCATACAATGTATTGTTGGCTATTGCTATAAATATACCCGTGCTACGTACGACTGGTTTTGTGGTCCAGGGTCACATTTGTGCTAAGAATGTTATGCATAATGCAAAGCACACAATTTACTGCCTAAACCAAAAACTCAAGTTTCAAGAAAAGCAAGGCCATAGAGGGTACTGAGAAAGTTTTATATCACAAAGTCCAATCTCTATGTAAACTATGTACAAAACTTACACGACATGAAAAACATTAAAGAGTGGCAGGTGAAATCACCAGTTAATATTAAAAGAAATAATGAACAAGCCAGTGATGAAACAGACTGAAAATAAATAATGTTTTAAATAGAAAAACTGTATATAAAAACATTATATAGAATGAATGATCATCAAATACTGTACACAATTTGTAATATTCAACAAATAGTATCATGTGAAAATAAACCAAACATTTAGGCTGGGTCATATGCTATGTTATCATATCATGCCATGTACCTTCAAAGCTAGACTGGCATTATAAGACCACACAAAGACCCTTATGTCAGTAAACAAAAATAAACTGTCTTCTTTGTATTTTACAAAATGTATGCCTAAGTTACAGAATATTTTCATTTACATTCACACTTCTGCAAACACTATTAGTCTGAGGATGGCTCACACCTTAAAGGAGAAGTCCACTTCCAGAACAACAATTTACAAATAATTAACTCACCCCCTTGTCATCCAAGATGTTCATGTCTTTCTTTCTTCAGTCGTAAAGAAATTATGTTTTTTGAGGAAAACAATTCAGCATTTTTCTCCATTTAATGACCTGCTATGGTGTCCCGATTTTGAACTTCCAAAATGCAGTTTAAATGTGGCTTCAAACGATCCCAAATGCGGTTGTAAATGATCTTAGCCAAGGAAGAAGGGTCTTATCTAGCACAACGATCTGTTATTTTAATAAAATAATACAGTTTATATACTTTTTAATGCCAAACGCTCATCTTGTCTTACTCTGCCTGGACTGTTTTTTTTTTTCCCGGTTCATGACAGTTAGGGTATGTCGAAAAACTCCCATCTCATGTTCTTCCTCAACTTCAAAATCATCCTATATCGCTGTTTTACCTTTTTTGTTAAGGGTGTTTCATCTGTCTTGAGTCAGAATACATAGAGTTCAGGGCGAGCAAGACAAGACCAGTGTGTGAAATTAAAAAATATTTAAATTGTATTTTTTTTAAATAACCGATCGTTTCGATCGTTTACAACCGCATTTGGGATCGTTTAAACTCTTTTGGAAGTTCAAAATCGGGGCACCACACCAGTACATGGGCGTTGCTAGACCCCATTTACTGAGGCACGTGCCCCAGTAAAAATCTGCTGTGCCCCAGTAAAATCTCAAGTTTGAGTTATAATTTACTTTATTAGTCAGTGTATTAATTTAGAATGATAATCCCGAAATAAAGAAATTAATCTATATGTAACAACCGAAACAACGCTTGTAAAAGCAACACAGTTTAACGTAGACAAACTGGCCCGTGCGGGCAGAAATCCATGCCCGTGCCCGTCTGTATATTTAAAAGAGAACTCCACTAGAGATCACGTGACGTTTCATACGTGATGGCTGCAGATCTTTAGAGCTCCTGGCACGCTCCCTCGTTTATTAATATTTAACAGGTCAAAGTATTCAAATTGAACATTCTAAATATACCTTTCAACAAGATGGATGCTAACACGAAAGCTGCACCCTCGCCCGTGAAAACCCCGACTGGGAAACAGATGAAATCTTCAACTGGCAGTGAAAATATGGTGGACGCCATTTCGCTAGCACTGACGAAGCAACAAACTATGTTGGAAGAAGCTGTCCGGAATGCAGTGCATATCGCGATGAAAGATGTTACACACTGCATACAGTCTTTAACTGCGGAATTTCAATCACAGATGGCAGTCGTGCGCGGGCTTATCGACAAGGTGGACTATGTTCAATGCGAGACGAGAGGCCTGAAACAAGATGTTGTCGGCTGCAAATCGGATGTATCTAAGCTTCCAATAAAGCTGGCAGAATTGCAAGATCGAGAAAGACGCAATAACGTTCGAATTGTTGGTCTTTGACCAAACCGTGAGGGAGGTGACGCAATACGCTTTCTCCAAGAAATGCTTCCAAAGTGGATCCCCTCGCTCTCAAACAAGCCGATAGAGATCGAACGAGCCCACCGCATCTATGGACGGCAGAGGTCCACGGAGACGGGTCGCACTATGATCTTTAAAGTGCTGAGATATCAAGACCGTCAGGCTATCTTAGACGGAGCCAGAGAGGTAAGCAAGATGGGACCAATTCTGGATGGTGAGAATAGGCTGAGATTCTTCGCCGACTACAGCGCTCACACCTCGCAAAAACGGAGAAGCTTTGCTGATACACGAAAGGAGTTGGGAGCAGCAGGAATCCAATCTTTTCTGATTTACCAAGCCATCCTGTGCGTTATGCACAACGGGGAGAAACTGTCTTTTTCTTCGCCACAAGAAGCAGAGGAGTTCCGACTGCAGATCGCCGATACTTTGCGTGCAAGGAGGCAGCTGACTTTCGCCGATGTCAATCCATACGAGATGGACACGAATCGACCTGATAATTAACCAGCTATCATTACTGGTAGGCCTGTTCGTGGAACTTTGTGATTTAGGACAATTCACATTACTTTGGATAAACCTGCCAATGGGTTAAAATGCTGCTTCATCTTTAGGATCGTTCCGTGACTGTTATTAAGTTCTATATAGCGTTCAGGATTGCTTTCCTTGTTCCTGACAGACACCACTAGTTTTGAAATGTTTAATGCAGAACGGCGTGCTTTCAGTTGAAAGTGTATTTAATAATTCTGTTATTCCTGTTCATTTTTGTTTTTTTATGTTTAGACATGGGAGGGAGCAGGTGGGTCTCAGATCAGTGGGACGTATGATACTGTCACGGTTCCGATACACAAGAGGGGGAATAGCCAGCGGTCGGGGGGATGGGGGAGGGGAGAGCTTCGTCCAGCCATGTATTTCTTCCTTTATGTTAATAACAAAAGGTGCTTTTATTATAGGTGGCCTGGACTTGGGGGACCGCTGGGGGGTGGGGGCGGGTGGATGTTTGAAGGGGTTCAGAGGGTCAGACTGAGCTGTTTTTTTTGTAAAGAAGCAATTGTATACAATTGTATATGACCCTTTCTATGCAAAACCAATAAAAAATTGATCCCAAAAAAAAAGAGAAGTCCACTTCCAGAACAATTTACAAATAATTTACTCACCCCCTTGTCATCCAAGATGTTCATGTCTTTCTGTCTTCAGTCGTAAAGAAATTCTGGTTTTTGAGGAAAACATTTCAGGATTTTTCTGCATATAATGTACTTCATTGGCGCCCCAATTTTGAACTTCCAAAATGCAGCTTCAAAGGGCTCTACACAATCCCAGAACAAAGCAGAGGAAGAAGGGTCTTATCTAGCGAAATGATCGGTCATTGTTTTCGAAAAATAATAATTTGTATACTTTTTAAGCAAAAGCTTGTGTAGCACATGCTCTGGGATGCACGTCCACAGGTCGTTCTTGAACAATTCGTTAATTTTGAATGAATCTTCAATGTGACTAGGTAAGAACGAGTCGTCTCGGGAGTCGTCAGTCGCGCATGCGCAACATACTATTAGGTTCTGTACTGGAATTAGTTCACCTGGTCACGAAATGACTAGAAAAAAGATTTGTTCATTTTGCTGAACGAGACTCAAAGGTACGAGTCGGTAATGATCCGAACTTCTCATCACTACTACGAATCATGTCTTCAAATCACCACAAGTTCATCGCCTGTGTACTCTGGCTCAAAAAGGTAGAGTATGTCGAAAAACTTATTTTCTCCTACAACTTCAGAATCGTCCGACATCGTTGCACCTTTTTGTATGTAAACAGCGTTTGACTTACTTGCACTTTCTTAGTCTTTGTGTGCTCGCTTTGTAAACACTGGGTCTGTAGTTCCGCCTACGTTCCATGTGACCTTTCGACATGATTCAATAGTACGTAGCGTCGTGAACGCGCATCCCAGAGCCTGTGCTACACAAGCTTTTGTGCTTAAAAAGTATACAAATGTTTATTTTCCGAAAAAAAAAAAGACCAATCGTTTCACTAGATAAGACCCTTCTTCCTCGGCTGGGATCATTTAGAGTCCTTTGAAGCCGCATTTAAACTGCATGACCTTCCTATGTGATTCAGTAGTACTTGAACGCACATCCCAGAGCCTGTGCTACGTGAGCTTTTGTGCTTAAAAAGTATACAGATTTTTATTTTCCGAAAAAAATGACCGATCGTTTCACTAGATAAGATGCTTCTTCCTTGGCTGGGATTGTTTAGAGCCGTTTGAAGCTGCATTTTAACTATATTTTGGAAGTTCAACATCGGGGCACCAATGAAGTCCATTATATGGAGAAAAATCCTGAAATGCTTTCCTCAAAAAACAATTTTTTTCACGACTGAAGACGTGACAAGGGGGTGAGTAAATTATTTGTGAATTGTTGTTCTGGAAGTGGACTTCTCCTTTAACGGCAACTGCAATGCACACGACGTGCTACCATTTACGCAGAAGTGTCAGCATGCAGTTGAGGTGGGCTATAAAAAAAGTCAGTGCTCGAACGTGGGCTGGTACGCACCTGTACACTGTAACATCACGTTTATTCTTTAACCCTTAGCGTACCATGAATTTTTCTGCTGTTCCGGGCCGCTGGTGTTTGCTGCCCTGTGCCCTCCCAAATGTCCTACCATCACCCGAATGCGAAGCACTGGACAACATTATCAGAGCCAAGGTCTGGTCTTATCAGGTCTCAGACATCAGATGAAGAGCATTAAATCCCAGGAAAATCTGTCAAATCTATGCCTACCGCAGCAAAAATAAATATTTTTTTTTTCTTATGAAATTAACATTTATTTATATGAAAAAGTAATGTGAGTAATAGGTGGCCTGTGCCTCAGTAGAGTTTTAGGTCTAGCAACGCCCCTGGGTGAGTACATTATATGTGAATCTTTGTTTTGGAAGTGGACTTCTCCTTTACAAAAATACAGAGTTTACAAAAATAATGTACTAATGTACCGTGAAATACTGTTTTCTAGTTAACAAAGCAGATAAAAGAAGTGAGATAATGCTATAAAAATAATGTTGTAAGCACTGATAAAACGCTTATGGTTTACTCATAGTTTTACGACTGCTTTTTCGTCACCAATCGTTCACCCGTTTTGTATTGTTATTGCTAGTAGTGTAGGCCTAAGTAGGCTTAATGAACTATGAGTATTATTTTTCCGCGTTACCTGCAGATATCCCTGCTTATTTGTCAGCGAAAGTCCGCCGGATGATGTAAACGCATAGTGAGCGTTGACTTCTGACAGCACCGGGGCTTTTGTGAAAAACTACAGATACGTCGTCCGCAGTTTTTTATTCCCGCTCACGAATAGTCTATTCGAGCCCAGTGCATTGTGGGTATTGTAGTTTTCCTACCTTTTTCAGTACAACCCGTTTTATGTAGCCTTGTAGCACCGAAAGTTGCAAACAAAAACCGTTTGTGCTGCATAGGCAGCTAGCTTTATTAAAACCCCATCTTGCCAGCGATGAACTATCCCTTTAAAGGAACTAACTAAAGCAACTTGTAGGCTAACGTTAGGTAGTTTAAAAGCGAAACAGTGGTTAAGGATAGGCTACCCTTACGAAATTTAACCATGGTTTTATTATAGTAAAAGTGTAGTAACCATGTTTTTTTTTGGTGCACTGATTACCATTTGTATAACCATAATTTTACTACAAATACCATGGTTAAACTATAGTTTGTGTACCAAGACCATGGCTAGTTTGTGGTTACCATGTTTTAATTATAATACCATGTTTTTTGGTTTTATTTGTAGTAAAACCATGGTTAATTTTCATAAGGGTATGCTTTGAATGATACAGAACTGTTAAAAAGTAACAATGAAGCTTGTACTTAATAACATTGACCATATAATAATTAAAAGTGTTTACAAATACAAATAATATCAGTTAAAATTAAACGATAGTGAAACTAAAGCAAATCATTATTGCTAATAAGCCATCCAAAGGTGTTTAATGCAAGTTTTCTTTATGTTTTGGTGAATAAAGTATTTAGATACCTCCTGCAGGTACCTAAAACTCTCAGGTTATTGTTTAATATATTTGGCACAGTATTAGAGTATGAGACCATTTAGTTTAGTATTCTGCGTTCAGTATATTGTTCTCAGTGGACCCATTATTTCATGCATGAATAACAACATTTAAACTCAAAGCCATCTGAAGAATATAAAATGTCATATCTTGTTGTGAAGAGGGGATACATTTTGCTGGAGTGAGCAAAAATGTAGGAAATAATTTCAGGAGGTTGAAAATTGCGGCGGTTAATTTGGTAATCTTTCTCTCCGGAGACTTGGAGTTCCTTACAGTTCATCCACAATAACACTGTTAAACGTTTAATTTTCTGCTATCAGCCAAAGTGAAGGAGCCTCAGCACACGTAAAAATTCAAGACACACTTCATCTCCATCTTCACACAGTAATCCCTGTGTGTGCTCTCTGAAAATCAGCCCACAAAGTGGAGATAATGAAGAGTGTATTTTACAGGTCTATTTCCAATTCCGCAAGGACGTCCGCTGAATATTTGTATTAGGTCTAAAGTCAAGCTGAAACAAGTGGACGTAACCCTTGAAGCAAGGACGTGGGTCCCACACAGATATGCTTCCGAAATCTGCAAAGAGTTTTCTAAAGAATTCACTTGTTACCGTGGACCAGATGAGTCAAGGGCGTTCCAGGAAATATAACACTGTGAGGAATGTGGGGAAGGTTTTGCTCCAAATCTGTGAAAATCCAAAACCTGTACCTAGTTGGGTGCCCAGTTTGATGCAGATCATCTTAGAGGCTTGAGGTGTCACGTGTTTTTACCCAGGTGAACGTCCTATCAATCTTCTGTCCGGCACATTCTGTCTTCTTCGTAATTCAAAACAGAACCATAAAATAGCATCACACACAATGATGGAATTGGAAACAGAAAAATATATACTATTATATTTCACCCTGTAGCGTCTTACATTAGTGATTATACAGTAGGATACATTCAGCTTAGTTTTGCTTAGTTGTAGCTAATGAAACAAATACAATGCAATAAATAAATACAGATTATTTTGCTTGTGACTTTTTGTGTACCTTGCATTACAGAAGTTGTAGCACTGGGTATCACTGTGGTCTGCACATGTGCAGCGATGAAGTACCGTCCCATCTGTACCACTGGAGCGTTTCAGTCGCTGAGGGCTGCGGTAACTGGACATGCCATACGGAACTGTGCGTCTGCAGACAGAACAGACATGAACTCTCATTTTTGGGCATCTTATGATTTTTAATAATTCCTTAAAGGGATAGTTCACCCAAAAATGAACATTCTGTTATTGTTTACACACCCTCATGTTAATCCAAATGTATAAGACTTTGGTTAGTCTTGGAAACACAGATTAAAATATTTGTAATGAAACCTGAGAGGGTTCTATCCCTCTACTGAAAGTCCAAGTCCAGTAGTTTTTCAACACCTTTGTGTATTTGAACCCTTTCCAACAATGACTGTATGATTTTGAGATCCATCTTTTCACACTGAGGGACTCATATGCAACTAATACAGAAGGTTTAAATGCTCACTGATGCTCCAGAAGAAAAAACGATGCGTTAAGAGTCGGGGGGTGAAAACTTTTTGAATTTGAAGATCAGGATAAATTTAACTTATTTTGTCTTCTGGAAAACATGTAAGTATCTTCTGTAGCTTCTGAAGGGCAGCACTAAATTAAAAAAAAAAAGGTATTTAGGCAAAATAAGAAAATTATACCCGTTCATTATTTTCAAAAGTTTTCACCCCCGGCTCTTAGTGCATCATTTTTCCTTCAGGAGCATCAGTGAGTGTTTGAATCTTCTGTAATAGTTGCATATGAGTCCCTCAGTTGTCCTTAATGTTGAAAGATGGATCTCAAAATCATAAAGTCATTGTTGGAAAGGGTTCAAATACACAAAAATGCTGGAAAACGAACGAGTTTGTGAGACCTGAACAGCAGACAGTTTAACTGTTAAGGACAAACAAGGGACTCATGAACAACTATCAGTAAACTAAACACAGCTGTGGATCATTCAGGTAACAACACAGTATTAAGAATCAGTGGGGTTGTAAACTTTTGAACTGGGTCATTTTTATAAATTCAACTATTATTTTCTCTTGTGGACTATATGTAAACATCTTTTTGTGAAATATCTTATTCAGGTCAGTACTAAATAAACAATAACATGTATTTTGTATGATCCCTCTTATTTTGATAAAATAATTAACATTTTGCAGATTCAGAAAGGGGGATGTAAACTTTTGACCTCAACTGTATTTACACTAACTTTGCCCACCAACATGTTATTCGGATAGTCAACACTACAAAAGATGATTGTTAAACACTGGCTCCAGTGGTGTAGACGGTAAAGCATATGCCATAGTCTTTTTAATGCAATTGACCCAAGTTTGAATCTGGCTTTTACTGAAGTTTTTTTCTCCCTTTTTATATCTCACATCACATCAGAAAGGCATTTATTTTAAATAAAAATGAAGGAAATAATCGAAAAGTTGAAAAGAAAGTATCGGGTAGGGTAAGGGTAGGTGTTGGGAGGGCTTTATTGCCCCAGTAAGGTGGCATCTATTTAATAAGTTGAATTAAAATTATAATTTGCACTCAATACATTATTATTTTATACTGTTTTATAATGTATTACAATTCTGAGGTGCAGATAATTGCCACTTTTTGCTAAAAGTAATATAAATAGCAGAAAATCCTGCTATTTTCACATAGTATAAACAGAATCCATTGCTATTTACACTTAGTGTATTAGCAAATTAGAAATAGCAAAGTGTAAATAGCCTATTTCAAATAGATGCTGCTATGAACATTTCCTGATAGGTTAACCACCCCCATGTCATCCAAGATGTTCATGTCTTTCTTTATTCAGGCGAAAAGAAATTAAGGTTTTTGTGGAAAACATTTCAGGATTTTTCTCCATATAGTGGACTTCAATGGGGGTCAGCAGTTTGAAGGTCCAAATTGCAGTTTCATTGCAGCTTCAAAGGGCTCTATACGCTCTCAGCCAAGGAATAAGGGTCTCTACGCCATGCATGACCTTTCCAACGTGACTACGTAATGTGTGACGTCCAGCTAGTGCATGATGAGCATTTGTGGTTAAAAAGTATACTTTTAAAAAAAAATAAATAAATAAGACCCTTCTGAAAAAGACCCTTAATCCTCGGCTGGGATTGTGTAGAGCCCTTTAACGCTGCATTGAAACTGCAGTTTACACCTTCAACCCACTGATCCCCACTGAAGTCCACTGGAGAAAAATCCTGTAATGTTTTCATCAAAAACATTAATTTCTTTTCATCTGAAGAAAGAAAGACATGGACATCTTGGATAACATGAGGATGAGTAAATTAGCAGGACATTTTCATTCTGGAAGTGAATTAATCCTTTTATTTGTTTTTCCAATATTAAGCAAAGTCTTATGGGTTTGGAATGACATGAGGGTGAGTAATTAATGACAGAATTCTCATTTGAGAGTGAACTGTTCCTTTACATCAAAAGAGAAAATATATTGAAATGTTTCTTTGGTTCTGAAATGACAAAATTATAGAGTAACACTTAATATTTGGTCAAATATATTTAATAAGTGCGTTAAACATGTTGCCGTCTGTTTCTTGTTTACTTAGAGGTCAAAACGTTGCTTTGGAAATCACTATGCCAACCAAACAAATTCAAGACTGACTCTGGAATGATTTAAGGCATTCATTACTGGATTTAAATGTGGTTGTCATTCCTGATACTTTCCAGTGTGAATGTGTCCTTTCTGTTCAGTTTGTTGCACATGAAATGTGCTGTAGTTGCCTTTCATCTTAAAAAGAACATTTTGTTGTTTAATAAAAAAATGTGCTGTCATGACAACTTCAGTCTGCCAATGAATAATATATTAAGGCATTGTTCCCTTTTCTCCTGTGCACAAATATTTAGAGCCCTCTCATTTGGTTGGAGTGAAGCTTAAGAGGCATGGCACTGCTTTTGAGACAACAGGTGGGCTGGTAAATCATGGTGAAATGTAGTTTTGATGGTGTATAAGCACTAAAGAGAACAAAGCCATAAAAGATAAGCCTGATTTTCACAATCATGCCAAACAGATTATTAAAATTTAAATCACACCACATATGGCACATGTTGGGCTGAACTCATACAGTAATTGCACAAAAATTTCAACTGATTTCAAACACAGACTCCAATAAACTAGCAAAAACACAAATGGTGCTTTGACCACAACTGTTTCAAGAGAACATAGACTGTGCTCACCATATATTTGATCAAAAGTAAAACAATAATATTGTGAAATGTTATTACAATTTAAAATAAGTGTATTCTATTTTAACATGTGACCCTGGACCACAAAACCAGTCTTAAGTAGCACAGGTATATTTGTAGCAATAGCCAAATATACATTATATGGGTCAAAATTATTGATTTTTCTTTTAGGCCAAAAATCATTAGGATATTAAGTAAAGATCATGTTCCATTAAAATACTTTGTAAATTTCCTTTTGTCGATATATCAAAACTTAATTTTTGATTAGTAATATGCATTGCTAAGAACTTTATTAGGATAACTTTAAAGGGATGTTCTCAGTATTTAGATTTTATTGCACCCTCAGATTTTCAAATAATTGCATTTCGGCCAAATATCGTCCTATCCTAACAAACCATACATCAATGGAAAACTTATTTAGCTTTCAGATGATGTATAAATCTCGATTTCAAAACATTTACCCTTATGACTGGTTTGTAGTCCAGGGTCAAATATATTTTAAAATATCATTTATTTCTTTGATGCAAAGCTGAATGTTCAGCATTGTTCCTCCAATCTCCAGTCACATGATCCTTCAGAAATCATTCTAATATGATAAACTTCTGCTTAAGAACTAGTATAATGTTTAATAATATTTATTATTATGCTGAGAGCAGTTGTGCTGTTTAATATTTCTGTAGAAACTGTAATTCAAGTTTTTAGGTTTCTTCGATGAATAGAAAGTTCAAAATAACAGCATTTATTTGAAATATAAATCTTTCGTAAAAAAATATACAGTACAAGTGACTTTGCTGTCACCTTTGATCAATTTAATGCAATCTAACTGAATAAAAGTATTAATTCAATAAAAAAGTTACCTTTAAAGGGGTCATCGAATGCCCATTATCCACAAATTGATGTGATCCTTTAGGGTCTTAAAGGAGAAGTCCACTTCCAGAACAACAATTTACAGATAATGTACTCACCCTCTTGTCATCCAAGATGTTCATGTCTTTCTTTCTTCAGTCATAAATAAAATTATGTTTTTTGAGGAAAACATTTCTGCATTTTTCTCTGTATAATGGACTGATATGGTGCCCCGAGTTTGAACTTCCAAAATGCAGTTTAAATGCGGCTTCAAACGATCCCAGGCGAGGAAGAAGGGTCTTACCGATCGTTTTGCTAGATAAGACCCTTCTTCCTCGGCTGGGATCGTTTACAACCGCATTTGTGATCGTTTGAAGCCGCATTTAAACTGCATTTTGAAAGTTCAGAATCGGGGCACCATACCAGTCCACTATTGTAACGGGGAGTGAGAGGCGAGAGGCGAGCGGATCCATATGCGAGCCTTTATTTAAGGGACGAGACAGATACATGGTCGAACAGGCAGGGTCAAACAGGAGCAAACAGGTAAAACGCAGGCAAGACGTAGAGAGAAATCCTTATAACAAGCGATAGTCCAAAAAGGCAGGCGGCGAGACAGTCGACAACGAGATAACCAGGCGGGAGAACAAAACACTGGGAACTAGGAACTCGGGAACAAGGAAACTAGGGAACGCTAACAATAGAACACAACAACTCAATACTCCGTGGCTTGCATGGGGAAAGTCCGGGGCTTTTATAGAGCTGCTGATTGGTCACGGGTGTTGACGCAATCAGCGTGATGGGCGATGGGAATAGTAGTCCGGGGTGTAGAACAACAGTCAATGTGCAACGATAGGGAGAGAGTGACATCTGGTGGTGAGCGGACCGCGGGACACCGACCAGATTCGTGAAACCCCAAGGAGCAGCTTCCAGACGCTCCAACCGAAAAACAGTCCTGGGGAGCAGTGGGAGGGCCAGGAGACTGAGGCAGAACCGGCAGGGCAGAAGCCTTCCAGGGCGGATCCGGAGGCGGAGCAGGAGGTGCAGGAGCCCTCCAGGGTGGAGCAGGAGGCGGAGCAGGAGCCCTCCAGGGCGGAGCAGGAGGCGCGGGAGCCCCCCAGGGCGGAGCCGGAGGCGGAGCAGGAGCCCTCCAGGACGAAGGCGGAGCAGAAGCCCTCCAGGGCAGAGCCGGAAGCACAGGGGCCCTCCAGGACAGAGCAGGGACCCGCGTCAGGGACTGGGACCTGGGAAGAGCAGGGATAGAGGAGACAAACAGAAGAGCAGGAGGAGCAGGGGCCCCCCAGGGCAGAGCAGGAGGCGCAGGGGCCCTCCGGGGCAGAGCAGGAGGCACCGAAGCCCTCCAGGGCAGAACAGGAGGTGCAGGGACCCTCCAGGGCAGAGGAGGAACCCACGTCATGGGCTGGGACCTGGGGAGAGCAGGGACAGAGGAGGCAGAGAGAATAGGGAGAGAAGCAGAGAGACCAAAGGATAACGCCGCCTCCATAGGAGGATCTACAGCCAATGCTGACACCTCTGGAGGCATTGGCGCAGCTTCTCTGACGGAAGAGGCCTCTGGAGCGGACCTGAGATCAGACGGGGCCTCTGGAGCAGACTTGAGACCAGACGGGACCTCTGGAGCAGACTTGAGACAGACGGACCTCTGGAGCAGACTTGAGACCAGGCGGGACCTCTGGAGCAGACTTGTGAACAGACGTGACCTCGGGAGCAGACTTGAGATCAGACGGGAGCTCTGGAGCAGGCTTGTGACCAGGTGGGAGCACTGGAGCAGGCTTGTGACCAGGCGGGAGCACTGGAGCAGGCTTGAGAACAGACGTGATCTCAGGAGCGGACTTGTGAACAGACATGATCTCAGGGGTGGACTTGTGAACAGACGTGACCTCCGGAGCGGACTTGTGAACAGACGTGACCTCCGGGGGGGACTTGTGAACAGACGTGACCTCCGGGGCGTAGTGTGCGGCCCACATACTGAGAATGGTGCCATCCTGATAGGCCGGATTTTGGGACAAGCTCTGTCAGACGAGACGTGGACTTGGCTCTGGGCGGTCAGACGAGACGTGACTAGGCTCTGGACAAATAGACGAGACACGACGAGGCACTGGGAGGACTGATGAAACATGGGGAGGCTCTGGGCCGTCGGGCAGGACGTGACTTGGTTCGTGGAGATTGGCTGTGACTTGACTTGATTCGTGAAGATCAGTAGTGAACTGACTTGACTCTTGGAGATCAGCGGTGACTTGACTTGGCTCGTGAAGATCAGCGGTGACCTGATTTGACTCATGGAGATCAACGGTGACTTGACTTGGCTCATGGAGATCAGCAGTGACTTGATTTGATACGTGAAGACCAGCGGTGACTTGGACGGGCTTGTGAATCAGTAGTGAGTGACTTAGCTCATGAAGATCAGCAGTAGCAAACTGGTTTGCCTTGATAGCCAGCTGTAACTTGGCTTGGTTCGCGGAAATCCCAGCGTAACGTGACTGACTCCAGGAACAACATGGCTTGACTCAGGAACAACAGCTATGCGTGACTTGACTCAGGAACAACATGGCTTGACTCAGGAACAACAGCTGTAGCGATGACTTGACTTCGTGGGGAGCGGCTGTGACTTGGCGCGGCTTCGTGGGGAACAACAGCTGTGTCTTGGCTTGACTCATGGGAGAACAACAGCTGTGTCTTGGCTTGACTCATGGAGAACAATAGCTGTATCTTGGCTTGATTCATAGGGGCAACTGTGTCTTGAAAAGCGACTCATGAGAACAACAGCTGTATCTTGGCGATTCGCGGGGAACATGTAGCTTGACTCTGTTGCTTGACTTGACTCTGTTGCTTGACCGGACTTGGAAGCTTGACCTGACCCCGGGGTAGCAACCGCGACGTGAAGGAGCGCCATTTTAGCTGCCCATACAGCCATTAGGGGTGAGTCCAGCACATGGGCCATCATGACCACAGGCGGCGTCCGAGTGCTGGCCGAGAGTTCTGGGATGGCGGCCATCTTGTGGCATGGCTTGGAGACAGCGGTCATCTTGTGAACAGGCTTGGGGATGGCGGCCATCTTGTCAGTGCTTGGCTCAGGAAAGATGGCTGTAACTTGACTTGAGACAGGAGCGATAGCTCTGACTTGACTTGACACAAGAAACACAGCTTTAACCTGACTTGACACAGGAGCGACGACCGTAGCTTGACTTGACCCTGGAACAGCAGCCATAGCTTGACTTGACTTGGAAACTTGACTTGACTCAGGGAACACAGCTGCAACTTGACTTGACTCAGAAACTTGACTTGACTCAGGAAACACAGCTGCAACTTGACTTGACTCGGGTATGGCAGCTGTGACGTAACAGAGCTCCGTTTTCGCCGCCATTTTGTAAACGGGCTCCGCCGTCGCCACCATCTGGTGAGCGCGCACCGGCGCCGCTGCCATCTTGCGAACAGGCACCGCAGTCGCCGCCATTTTGTGCACGAACTCTGTTGTCGCCGCCAGGGTATGAACGCGCTCCGGCGCGGCCGCCATTTTGTGAACGGGCACCGCTTTTGCCGCCATTAGAGCAGCGCGCTCCGACACGGCCGCCATTTCACGAGCGATCCAGGCGGTCAGCGGTTCCGTGGCATCGCGCTCCTCCTCCGCGACACCCACGGTAAATGGAGAGCCCACACATAACAGAGCAAAGTCCAAGAAAGCAGCCAGAGATGAGCACGGGCCCTCGCATCTCAGCCTCGCCTTTAAAGGCTCATTTATGCCGTCACAAAATATTTCAATGATTGTACAGTCCGGGAGGGTGGAATAATTTGCAATGGCCAAAAACTCACGGCTGTGTTGTTCTAGAGTGCGTGGTCCTTGTTTAATCCGAAAGAGTATCCTGTCTGTGTCCATATCTGTCGATTGTCCGGGGGTGAAGCTGCTGGATCCTGTAGTGACGGAGTATTCTGTAACGGGGAGTGAGAGGCGAGAGGCGAGCGGATCCATATGCGAGCCTTTATTTAAGGGACGAGACAGATACATGGTCGAACAGGCAGGGTTAAACAGGAGCAAACAGGTAAAACGCAGGCAAGACGTAGAGAGAAATCCTCATAACAAGCGATAGTCCAAAAAGGCAGGCGGCGAGACAGTTGTCAACGAGATAACCAGGCGGGAGAACAAAACACTGGGAACTAGGAACTCGGGAACAAGGAAACTAGGGAACGCTAACAATAGAACACAACAACTCAATACTCCGTGGCTTGCATGGGGAAAGTCCGGGGCTTTTATAGAGCTGCTGATTGGTCACGGGTGTTGACGCAATCAGCGTGATGGGCGATGGGAATAGTAGTCCGGGGTGTAGAACAACAGTCAATGTGCAACGATAGGGCGAGAGTGACATCTGGTGGTGAGCGGACCGTGGGACACCGACCAGATTCGTGACAACTATATGGAGAAAAATCCTGAAATGTTTTCCTCAAAAAACATAATTTCTTTATGACTGAAGAAAGACATGAACATCTTGGATGACAAGGGGGTGAGTACATTATCTATAAATTGTTGTTCTGGAAGTGGACTTCTCCTTTAATAAAAAGTCTATAATATACTTTGGTTAAAAATTCTTAATGGTAGTTACATTTACAAATTAAATTTACAATTTACTAAATTTCCAAAGTATTTTAATGGAACATGATCTTTACTTAATATCCTAATGATTTTTGGCCTAAAAGAAAAATCAATAATTTTGACCCACATAATGTATTTTTGGCTATTCAGCTCTGCAAAAATCATCCTGTTCTGGCCAAGGTTGCTTTTAATGTTAATGAGCTCTGCTCGCCCCGCCCCTCTCTTCTCTCTGTGGAGTGACAAGCCTGTTTACTTTAGCCGTGTTTAGCCGCTAAACTTGCTAACTAGCACGTTATTAGGAAAGGTGGTCGCAAAGATTCATTAAAAACCCTTATACTCACTTCTGCTGTAAGTGAAGCTGGATCCCGAATGATTCGCACGAACATAGATGGATATATGTAGATCGGGAGGCGCTTTCCCTTCACAAACAATCGTAATCTACTGCATCTTCAGCAGCTCAGATGTCAGGAGTAAATGATGACCACTACGTTCATTATTACCTCCAGCAAAACAACACCTCAAATGCTCAATCTGAGATATTCTTGTCTAACTTACATCCCTGCATCCAAACAAAAAAGGTCGGACAGTTACAGCTGATCTGAGGTAAGATGCTCACGTCAATCAACTATTGTGGGAGCGGCCTCTGTCGGTGTGACACCACACAGGCATCTGAGAATGGCTTGATTTGAAAAAGGGGATATTATTTTTACAGATTAATTAAAAACCACTTCATGGATTTTTATCATTATAGGGTAGATTTGTACATACACTGCCAACACACATTATTGTTCAAACATGTAAAAGTGAACTTTGCATCCGATGACCCCTTTAAGCTCTTAACAATGTAAATTCTGTCATCATTTACTCACTCTATGTTGTTTCAAACATGTATGACTTTCTTTCCATATGCACAAAACAAAACAGTGAGACATTTCTCAAAATATCTTCTTTTATGTTCCAGAGAAGAAAGTCATACATACAAAAAAAATATGTTAGCGAAAGAAACCTGTTATATTTAAAACAAAGCTGAAATTGCATTGACACTGAGTTGGAGATAAACCACAAGAGACTGCCTCTAGTGATGAGTTGGAACAAGGGCCAAAAATCTTTCTGCAGTCTCATCTGGGAAAGCGTCCATGCACTTTATATGAGCTTCTCTCTGATCTCCAGCCACTCTCTTCAGTACTCTCTTTCTGAACGCATGCCTCTCATCTCACATCACAAGTGTTTGCTCTCACGTTGACCATTTGGTTTCAGCACGGAGCCAGAGGTCCGAGCTGAATTCCTGAAGGATCGCCTGTCAATATCAATGGTGAGTGATGTGCCGCAACACATTGTAAGTCATTGTTTAAATAGCGCAGCGTCAATCTCAATCACTCTACTAAAAGTCCTGTGGTGATCTCTCATGTATTTGGCTAAATAGCAATAACTCATTCGTGGTTGCATGTTGTCATATTTATACTTTTCTATATATCTATATTTAAAAATGTCTTTTAATCATGTGTTTTCCGGCTGCGGAATCATATTGATTTAAGGAGTGTTGGGCATGACCTCATTTTAATATTTTTAGGTATTCTGGCGAATCAAATAGGAAATTAAACCGGGTTTATTTTAAATGATATATATATATACTGTTTGTGCTGGCTGTCAAAAAGTGATCATATTCAAACTCTAATTTTTGAGAATCCTGTTCTTCTATTGCATCAGCACCATGGACAGTAACCGTCACCATGGAAACACAGTCACATCATGAAAAGCTTGTGGTAAGTATTGCAGAAATGTAAGCTGGACCTCTACGTACAATATAAAGAGCAGACACTATTAAATCAATGACACTCATTCATTCTGCTCAATCAGGTTTAACTACATGTCAGTCAAATTACTAAACTTTATTAAGTCATGGCTTAATTATAATATATCATATATGTTTCAAAAGTTTCAAAAGTTTAGTAAACGTTATTTGACCCACTTTTGACACAAAATACAGCAAAAACAGTAATATGGTAAAATATTTTTTTAATATATTTTAAAATGTAATTTATTCCAGTCTTTAGTGTCAAATGATCCTTCGGAAATAATTCTAATATGCTGATGTGATGCTCAAGAAACATTTCTTATTATTATCAATGTTGAAAACAGACCATTTTTTAAGTTAAAAAGAACAGCATTTTAAGTTTTAAGGTAACACTTTACAAAAAGGTGCCATTTGTTAACATTAATGTAATTACTAACATTAACAAACAATTAACAATACATTCATTACATTATTAGTTAATAAAAATACAGTTGTTTATTGTTTGTTCATGCTAGTTCACAGTCCATTAACTAATGTTAACAAACACAACTTGTGATTTTAATAATGCATTAGTAAATTCTGAAATTAACATTAACTAAGATTAATAAATGCTCCAGAATTATTGTTCATTCTTAGTTCATGTTAACTAATGTAGTTAACTAATGTTAACTAATGAACCTTATTGTAAAGTGTTACAGAAATTAAATAAATTAATACATTTATTGCGCAACGATGCATTAAATGGATAAAAATGGACTTTTTAATATATATATATATGGGCTGTACTGCATTCATTTTTGTCCTTTTTCCCCTGAATTACAACTACTCAGTGTTCTATGACTCTTCATGGATAACAATATTGGTGTAATACAGTGAAATAGAAAAACAGACAGAACAACCTGATCCAATTACTTTTAAGTGCCTCACAGTGCTTCTGTCCTGAATATAAAGGTCACTGGGTTGATCATTCATCAAGCTACAGGCCTAAACAACAAACTTTCAAAACAGATTCTTCAGCATGACTGAGAATCCTTGCCCTAATATCATGCATGCAATGTATTACTTTACCAAGGGTTCATTTTGTTTACCCCTCTAGAGACCAAACCAACAAATACTACATTTACTACAAATGTGTGTTTCTGGAGAATCTTCTACCTTGTAGCAATAAAAACTTGGTTTGTTGATTGGTAAATAAATTAAAATTACTATTTTTAGTAAATTGTAACCTGTTGTTAAAACGTGTTTGTGTACAGTTTATAGAATGCATTTTATTTTTAATTTGCATTTTGTTTGGGAAACAGACTATTGAACAAAATAAAAATAAATAATTACTTGATTATCAAAATATTAAAGAATATATGAGATTTTGTGAAATACTCATTTTTTCACTGTCACTTCAGCAGACATATTATTCATCATTTGCAGAAGATCTTGAGAATGGTGATGAATGTACTCACTGTGGGGTGTTGATCCAGATGATGCCCAAGTGACAGTAATAAACACATTCCCTGTCCTTAAAGGAGTAGCAGGTGCAGCGCTTGGATCTTGTGCGGGTGTGTGATGATGAAATGAGCTCTGCTTTCGTCTGTGGATGTAAAACACTGTTCGGACCATCGGAGAAGACTGGAGATGAGTGCAGGTCTTCTGTCTTGGATAATGATGCACCTTTAATTTGAACAATAATCCATTGTTATCAAAGAGCATAGCTAATGTCAAAGCACCAAATCACACTGGAATTGCAATTTACAAATGTGGGAGAAAAGGTCCAAAAAAAAGGTCCAGGCACAATTAGCACATTTCAGGCACAATTATAGTGCAAGTACCATTATTCTCATTAGTGATTCTCATTAGATCCTCATTACTGACAGAATAATGTAATACAGTGTTATTGTTTGTTTCGATGCACAAAAATATTAATAACAATAACAACAGCTGATATTTATAATGCTATAAAAATTGTATAATACATTATTTTGTATAAGAATATTATTATTATTATTTTAAGTAATGGTGAAAATAATGGTTACACTGTTTGGTGTTCTTGTTACAGTGTAATTATACATTTAAGTACTGAGTAATATTAATGAACTAATTGTACTTACTATATGGTTAGGGTTATAATTGGGTTTATAATTTAGGGTTACTTGCATGTGATTATGCATAATAATTGTTTTTATAATAGAAAGTACATGTAACATGTAACAAGGACACCTTAAAATAAAGTGTTGTAACAACGAGCAATACTTTTTTTTTTTTTTTTACATTATCTTTGTTAATGTTAAAGGTAAAGGTAAAAATTCTTCTGATCATTTTTAGTTCAATTTAGCTCTGGTGCATTAAATAATATTACTTTGGATTTTCATAATGTATTAGTAAATACTGAAATTAACATTAATTAAGATTAACATTTTAACCTTATTTTAAGTGTTACCACTACTATTTAATTACAGTATTGAGGAATATTAGAATTTTAAAGAAAATGTGCTTAATTTTCATGATAATAGGTCTAATGTCAAACTGCAAAAAGACGTAAAATAAGCTTGAAATAAAAAAAAAAAAATGTGTTGTCTTGTGATCCAGTCATGTTCTTTACAGATTCACCCAACAATTAGCCACATAACAGTTGGTAATGAGGAAAAATCATACGAACTGAATGACAGTAAAATACGTAGGCTAAACAGAACTTAAAACTAGTTCAATAACATACTATTAATGGCTTCTATAAATTAAAAACCCACTTTACTCATGTAAAACTCAGAATAAAATTCAGTCTAGCTGGAGCACTTACCCACGGTGAAAACGTTTAGCAAACTCACAATTAACAAAAGAACGTCAGGAAACAGTTTTGCCATTTTGCCAGCGTCCTTTTAAAACGCGCAACCAATTTTTATACGTGGAAAAAGTTGTCAGACGTGGTATCCGAGTTTCTAAATAACAAATGTCTTCCAAAATAATTCCACTTCAGTCCACAAACCAATTCTGAGGATCATGTTCTTCACCTCTGAAAAAGCTGTGGTGAAAAGGAAAATGAGATTTTTTTCACGGTCAGACAAAATATATATTTATAGCGCGTGTTGACACCACCCACTGGTGACCGCGCTCACACACACACGAGTGTAGTTTCAGAGGAGAAACTAATGCTGTGAAACATGACAGCTCATATCAGCCTGATATTACAAAAGTAGCGCACTTTGGAATTTGGATTTGTCCCTGTATAGTTCGATCTTCTATGTATAGATATATAGCCTACTAAAACAGTCCGTTATTTACACTCTATTGTCTCTTTTCACTTCAGGAATTTTAGCAACTAATCTCTCTCAGCCTTGAGGAATTTGCTCACGTTGATAGAGTCCGTTATTTATTATTTTACCTTCATAGCTGGAAAACATTAAGGTTGGCCTCTTTTGAAAACCAATCATGGTTTCTGGTCTACCTCAAGTTTATAAAACTGTAGAATAGTAAATTGTGGCATTTTAAAACTTTCACTTTTAAATTGCAATGATCTTGTGTGCACAGTGACTTTTTCTTTTTGGCAATGTTAGTTATGTGGTAATATAAGGCATTTTATAAGGTTTTGGAAGGTAGTAAATAGGAACTGCAGGAATCCACTTTTCTTTACAATATAATGTACTTTCCTACGTGTTACTTTTATTATAAAAACCCGAATTTTTTGAAATCCAAAAATAACCTCTTTAGGTTGATTCAGTGACATTAAATGATATGTAGAAGTTAGTTCACATTAATAAATTATATTAAATATAATTCAACCAAAAATGAAAGTTACCTGAGAAATGACTTATCCTCAGGTCATTCAAGATGTGGAAATGTTTGTTTTTTAATCAGAACAGATTTGGAGATATGTAGCATTACATCACTTGCTCACTAATGGATCATCTGCAGCGAATGGGTGCCGTCAGAATGAGAGTCCAAACAACTGATAAAAACACACAACTACATTCTATTAGTTAACCATCTTGTGAAGCAAAAAGCTGTTTGTGCAGTTGAGGTCAAAAGTTTACATCCCTCTTTCAGAATCATTAAAATCTAAATTATTTTACCAAAATAAGAGGGATCATACAAAATGCATGTTATTTTTTATTTAGTACTGACCTGAATAAGATATTTCACATAAAAGATGTTTATATATAGTCCACAAGAGCAAATAATAGTTGAATTTATAAAAATTAACTGGTTCAAAAGTTTACATCCCCCTGATTCTTAACACTGTGTTGTTACCTGAATGATCAACAGATACACACGTGTGTGTGTGTGTTTTCCCGTTTTTTTAGTGAAAGTTGTTCATGAGTCCCTTGTTTGTCCTGAACAGTTAAACTGCCTGCTGTTCTTCAGAAAAAATCCTTCAGGTTCCACAAATTCTTTGGTTTTACAGCATTTTTGTGTATTTGAACACTTTCCAGCAATGACTATATGATTTTGAGATCCATCTTTTCACACTGAGAACAACTAAGGGACTCATATGCAACTATTACAGAAGGTTCAAATGCTCACTGATGCTCCAGATGGAAAAACGATGCATTAAGAGTTGGGGGGTGAAAACTTTTTGAAGTTGAAAATTAGGGTAAATTTAACTTTTTTTTTCCGTCTGGAAACATGTAATTATCTTCTGTAGCCTCTGAAGGGCAGTACTAAATGAAAAAAAAAAAAAATTAGGCAAAATAAGAAAATTGCACACATCTCCATTCTATTCAAAGGTTTTCACCCCCAGTTTTTAATGAATGGTTTTTCCTTCTGGACCTTCTGTAATAGTTGCATATGAGTCCCTCAGTTGTCCTCAGTGTGAAAAGATGGATCTCAAAATCATACAGTCATTGTTGGAAAGGGTTCAAATACACAAAAAACGCTGGACAACCAAAGAATTTGTGGGACCTGAAGGATTTTTTCTGAAGAACAGCAGACAGTTTAACTGTTCAGGACAAACAAGGGACTCATTAAAAACTATCACTAAACAAAAAAAAATCCAGCTGTGGATCATTCAGGTAACAATACAGTATTAAGAATCAAGGGGATACAAACTTTTGAATAGGGTCATTTTTTTATAAATTCAACTATTATTTTCTCTTGTGGACTTTATGTAAACATCTTTTATGTGAAATATCTTATTCAGGTCAGTACTAAATAAACAATAACATTTTTTTTGTACGATCCCTCTTATTTTGGTAAAATAATTAACACTTGTACTGATTCTGCATGGGGGGTGCAAACTTTTGTCCTCAACTGTAAGCTGATGTTTGTAAGAAATTCATCAAGACTTAAAATATGAGTCTTCTTTCCACAATATTGCTTTCTCCAGTGGATGTTTTCATCAGCTGTTTGGACTCTCATTCTGATGGCACCCATTCACTGCAGAGGATCAATTGGTGAGCAAGTAACGTAATGCTAAATTTCTCCAAACCTGTTCTGATGAAGAAACAAACTCATCTACACCATGGATGGCCTGAGAGTGAGTACATTTTAAATTTTTGGGTGAACTGTTTCACACCTAATTATTTAAACGTTTTCTTTTGGGGAAATTTTCAAGAATTTAAAAATAGTAATAGATTTATTATGTTACATTTGAAGGTCTTACATTGACCTAAATCAGAAGCTTTTCTGCGGGATGCTAAAGGGTAAAACTCTTTTTCCTTTAACCCTCAAAGTACTACAGAAACACTTCAAAGCAAATAAACATTTAGACTGCCCACCTCTGTGTCCTGGTGACCTCAATTTCCTCTTCAGTGTAAAGTTTGATGGCCAGTATCCCTCTGAGAATTTCAAGCCCTTTGTAAATATCTTCAGGGTCTGCCGGTGTTATTTATCACCTAAACTTTTGTCATTGAGGTTACATTATTAAAATGCAAGACACTTCTGTGATATTTAGTTCAGAACGTACCAGGAGGTTATACAATATTTTGTTTTTATTCTGCACTGTATCTAATGTTCTATTCCTGACTGATAAAATAGCCTATTAGACAGACGTGCTATTACTTTAATGGAAAATGACACATTTACTTATCTGAATTTCATGAGGGTCTTGGCAGAAGCTGTATTTGGGCATGAAACATGTCTATCCCTAAACCTAAATCCAACCCACAAACATCAGAAAGCTTTCCCATCCAGCACCCTGGTTAGCTGCAGTGGAGAAAGAGGAATTCAACACCAATTATATGGGGGAAAAACACGAACAGAAACAATTCACTCACAAGCATCTCTCATTTTTGCGGACAGTGGGAAATAAGGAGTTTTTCATATAATTTTGCAATTATTGCACAGCAATTGCAATTTAGAAATACCCATAGACTGACTGCACATTATTTCAGATCAAATGTATATCAAATATTATATTATATAACCAGTTCATATTGTACCCATTAAAATTGCTATATCCTTTGTGGATATCATTTCCAAAGGTGCTTATCTAACAACAAACAATGTTTTCATAAGCACTTTGAGTTATTATGATGAAAAACATTTTTGGAGCCAAACTCCTGGGGACATTTATGCATGCGCTGCCTGGAGGTATGAGTATTTAAGAAGCTCTACCTCAAAAGCCACTAAGTACATTCAAGGAAAATATATGTTACATCAGTGTTCAAACATATTGTGTATGCATAAAGCAAACACAGTTTGATTGTACAGCCAAGTAAAACAACACGCACTTGAAGCTTTGCCCAGAATCAGCTGTAAAACTGTGCAGAAAATCTAGTTTAATCACTTTCCTGACCCTACCATGGCACGACTTGAAATAAATATAGGCTATGGTAGAAGTGCTCTTTCTATAAATTAAAATTCCACGTGGGAAAAAAAATATGTGCGTAGGAAATGTGCAAGCATTTTTACTAACCTATTTAATATTTTACAGAGGTTGTAGTATTAGTGTAGAGAGATTATAAAATATAATTTGTTTAGGAAAGATATGAAGAACTAAAATCTTAACTTCCAATGAACACACTGGATATTTTCATCAAAAATAATTCCACAGATTCTTCTGTTTGTCAAATAAATGTCCCATGATTTCAGAACAAACAAACCTGTAAGGGAAAGAATGTGGGTCTTTATTCAATTCAAAAACTGCTAATAAGCTATGAGGAAGAGATTACCTCTTGAAATTCATAGAATTCTGAAAAATCCAGCATATAGATCAGTAGTGTGCTGTGGTGTTCTGAAATGAGAAAGCGAAGTCCTCTTTTTTTTAATCAAACGTGAATTCATGCAACATTTTTTTGGTTAAATAAACTACACTATCAGAAAAAGAAAAGAAAAAAAAATATATGTTATATTTTTACATTAACAATGTAATCAATATGTTATTTATGAAAGGAATACTCCACTTTTTTTGAAAATAGGCTCATTGTCCAACTCCCCTAGAATTAAACAGTTGAGTTTTACTGTTTTCGGATCCATTCAGTCAATCTCCGGGTCTGGCGGTAGCACTTTTAGCATAGCTTAGCATAGATCATTGAATTTGATTAGACCGATAGCGTCTCGCTCAAAAATGGCCATATATAATGACGATATTTTTCCTTTTTAAAACTTGACTCTTCTGTAGTTACATCGTGTACTAAGACTGACGGAAATTGAAAAGTTGCGATTTTCTAGGCTGATATGGCTAGGAACTATACTCTCATTCCGGCGAAATAATCAAGGAATTTTGCTGCCGTACCATGCGTGCAGCAGGCGCAATGATATTACGCAATTTGTGTAGATGCACTGTTGCAGGCAGCAGAGTTTACGGCTGCATAATATCATTGCGCCTCCTGCACACATGGTACGGCAGCAAGGTTCCTTGTTTAAAAAAAAGGAAGGAAAGGACGTGACGTGTGGCCAAGTATGGTGACCCATAATCGGAATTTGTTATTACACCGAAATGAGAGTATAGTTCTTAGCCATATCGATCTGGAAAATCACAACTTTTCATTTTCGTCCGTCTTTGTACACGATGTAACTACAGAAGAGTCAAGTTTTAAATAGGAAAAATATCAAAACTCTTTGGTCATTTTTGAGCCAGATGCTAACGGTCTAATTGAATTCAATGATATATGCTAAGCTATGCTAAAAGTGCTACAGCCAGACCCAGAGATCGGCTGAATGGATTCGAAAACGGTAAAACTCAACTGTTTAACTCTAGGGGAGTTGGAAAATGTGCCTATTTTCAAAAAAGTTAAAGTATGAATCTCATCAAGTTAATAATTTAAATAACATTTATTTGTGAACTTATGTTCAGCTATTTATTTCAACTTTAACTTTCAACTGTTTTTGATTTTTTTTTCCGGAACATCAGTCATCAAATATTGGTCACAGACACAAAAATTAACTTTAAAATTCACCAAGCTTATTACTCACTAAAACTTTCACAGATCATGTTTTCATGCCATTCCATGTCTTTATGTAACAAAGATATATTTTCATGTTTATATCTAGTGCGTGAGTTGTTTGTTTACTTTTTTTAAAAATGAGTCTTCCCATTATCACCTTTATATTGTTATTCAGACTGAATCGCGAACGCTGCATGCACAAGAGGCGGGATTTGTCGCATGAACCAATCACAGCCGATCCTAGGTAGTCATATCCAATCATATCGCGTGACTTTCTTCCGTCCACTCTTTAGGGGGTCTGTTAAAACACAGTGGGCTCATGGGAGTCGAGAGAGTCGCAGACTTCTGCTGTAACTTTATCTGCTGGTGTCGCTGTTGGACGATGTTTCTTGTGAGTGATTTGTAGACTTTTCAATGTTATAATTTGTATTGTTTTATTTTTGTACTACGATTGTTTCTTCTCATCCAATATTATCAGGCACTGCTTCTCTTGCCTCCTCAGAGGAAGCATATTGTACAGTTATAAGTAACTTACATAGATGTCCTTATGAAATCATAACTCTGATTTCAGTTTGTTATTGGCATATATGGCAATATGGATATATTTTCAATAGCATGCACTGCATAAAGCTTCTAGATCACATAATTATTTAACAAAAAGTTTTTGGAAAGCAATTTCATCAGCTGAACAAATTTGTTGTGTTGTTAAACAACACACATTGTAGTTCTCTGCCTGTCATGCAGTCAAAAATTAAATATGGCATTACCCTAAAACTCTATACTGTAGAAATGTACAACTTACCACTAACTGACATCTGAAAAGAACAAAATAGACTTTATTTTCTGCAGTTAGCTTTCACTGCAGTCAACACATCTTTATATTTACAGACCAGATGAAATTTCACAATTTTCCACAGATGGTACATTGAAAAATGGATGCCAAGCAACTTCCTTGTGCTATAATCCAAATCTTTGTATAGGCAGTTCAACTGTTATATCATCCTCTACAGTCTCTATGAACAACATTCTTTCACTTAATAAATATAATAATCTTATTCAAGATGCTGGATGTCCAGATGTCTCCATAAATGAGCTGCAGGTCATTTTAAATGCAGCCAGTGTTCAGAAAATTGAAAGGGCTAAATATCAGTCCAATAATATCATCACTCAACTGTTTATGTTAGTTATAAAATACTTTACTGTTCTATTGTTGGGTTTGAAATGTGCTATTTTTCATACAACTGCTTTGGATGAATAATTTTTTCTAAAAGCACTAAAAATTAAAGTGAATTGAATTCAATTTAATAACAATGTTCCATGCAAATTCTTCACTCTTTACAACATCTATCTATTATCTATTTATCTAACCTATCTAAATATCATTTTGGCTGTTTTCTCTGAACAAGAAAATGGACATAGAAAGTAAAAGATTAGGTGTGGAATGGAGTTTTCATTGCCTTTCATTACTGAATTGTTCTCTAGATAGTCTAGCTGACTGATATGAGATGAAGCCATCAAAATACGTGAATGAAATCAAACAACAAACCACCTACCTGTGAAAGAGAGTTGACCAAATGAAAAGGCTCTGTGACCCGAAGCTACAGTGAATAGAATCTGTTTTTACAGCACCATTACAAAAGAAGTTCCCGTAGAGTGGATTATTGTGTTGAAGAAGCTTTGTGTGCTTCTAATGTGGTCCTTTTCGGTAAGAGGTCTGAGTGTCATTGAATTGTTGGTGGCAATTTGAACAACTAGATGCCCGTTGTTTGCATAATGCATTTTAGTACAGCCCCTAAGATACTTTGAGTTTCAGAGTGAGTGTTTGGAAAAATGGCAGTACATTTCTCGCTATATTGAGCCTGAATCAAGCAGGCATCTGGGGAACGCCAAGTTCTGCTTCAATTCATTAAAAAGAAATACATCAATGTAGACTTGAAATTGCATCCAAGACACTGGAGAACACTCAGGATGGTAAGATTCAAGGCATTGGCAGACGATATTGAAACTTGATTAGTTCATTATGTTGGAAGCCTTTATTCCCAGATGGTTCACAGACCAGGGCCTTGTGGACATATACTAAATTTGCTTTTTGGTATTTTACGGTTTATATTCAATTATGAAATTAGTTTCAGGAGGACGTGCCATTGAATTTTCACCACTCAATTTGAATTTAATTTCGAACGTCCATTACAAAGTAATACAATTCATCCTTTTAAACACACTATGCACTGATCTGATATTTGAATACTCCTGTCTGATATAACACCTTTAAAATGCTCTGATGGATTACACAAGCTCAGCTATACAAGAATGCCTGTTTCTCTACCAGTACACGCATACAGAGATGATACAGCTAGAATATATCAAACTTATCTCCTGCAGATCTTGCATGATGAACCTGGCCTTCATATCCTACATTCCTGAGACACCCAAACTGGTTCATGTAATATTTGCAAAGTCCAGGTTAATGAAACACATACCTGAGGGATTTTCCAAATTATCTGCCTGTTTGAATGAACTAACTGACCACACTACAGGTGCATCTCAATAATTTAGAATGTCGTGGAAAAGTTCATTTATTTCAGTAATTCAACTCAAATTGTCAAAAATCTTTGGTTATTTTAATTGTGATGACTTTGGCTCACATTTAACAAAAAAACACCAATTCACTCTCAACAAATTAGAATTCTTCATAAGATCAATAAAAAAACAAAAACATTTTTAGTGAATTGTTGGCTTTCTGGAAAGTATGTTCATTTACTGTATATGTACTCAATACTTGGTAGGGGCTTCTTTTGCTTTAATTACTGCCTCAATTCGGTGTGACATGGAGGTGATCAGTCTGTGGCACTGCTGAGGTGGTATGGAACCTGGGTTTCTTTGACCGTGACCTTCAGCTCATCTGCATTTTTTGGTCTCTTGTTTCTTATTTTCCTCTTGACAATACCCCATAGATTCTCTGTGGGGTTCAGGTCTGGTGAGTTTGCTGGCCAGTCAAGCACACCAACATTTAACCAACATTTGGTGCTTTTGGCAGTGTGGTTAGGTGCCAAATCCTGCTGTAAAATTAAATCAGCATCTTTAAAAAAGGTGGTCAGCAGAAGGAAGCATGAAGTGCTCTAAAATTTCTTGGTAAACGGGTGCAGTGACTTCGGTTTTCAAAAAACACAGAGGACCAACACCAGCAGATTACATTGCACCTCAAATCATCACAGACTGTGGAAACTTAACACTGGACTTCAAGCAACTTGGGCTATGAGCTGCTTATGGGCTTAACAAGAGGAATACGACAACTGTAGCCAAATTCCTAACACGTCTGTGTGGTGGCTCTTGATGCCTTGACCCCAGCCTCAGTCCATTCCTTGTGAAGTTCACCCAAATTCTTGAATTGATTTTGCTTGACAAGCCTCTCAAGGCTGCGGTTCTCTTGCTTGGTTGTGCATCTTTTTTCTCCACACTGTTTCCTTTCACTCAACTTTCTGTTAACATGCTTGGATACAGCACTCTGTGAACAGCCAGCTTCTTTGGCAATGAATGTTTGTGGCTTACCCTCCTTGTGAAGGGTGTCATTGATTGTCTTCTGGAAGACTGTCAGATCAGCAGTCTTCCCCATGATTGTGTAGCCTACTGAACCAAACTGAGAGACCATTTTGAAGGCTCAGGAAACCTTTGCAGGTGTTTTGAGTTGATTAGCTGATTGGCATTTCACCATATTCTAATTTGTTGAGATAGTGAATTGGTGGGTTTTTGTTAAATGTGAGCCAAAATCATCACAATTAAAAGAACCAAAGAGTTAAACTACTTCAGTCTGTGTGCATTGAATTTAATACATGAGTTTCACAATTTGAGTTGAATTACTGAAATAAATGAACTTTTCCAAAACATTCTAATTTATTGCTATTCTAATATAAGCGTATGCTTAAACCAAATGCCGTACCATCGATTTTCCCCACAAGGAGTCTAAAGACCCCTGATATCGTCATGACAAGCGCCAGCATGTTTACATCGTTTATAAGCTCTTTCAGTAGCTGTGGTCTACTAAAAGTCTCAAAGCCATCAGAGCTAAAGTGGAAAGAACAAAGACATGGGTCTTTAGGGAGTTTTATTCGTCCATAGGCACCTTCTTTCTTCTCTTCTTTCTTCTCTTCTTATCGCTAAGAAAGCAGTGAAGACTTACATCACATGCCTTGTGTCCTTTGACTGGAAATTACAACCAGAAGGTGCACAATGTGGCATCATATCAGTATTTTATTTTTAAAGTTGCTTATTCCAATGTGTTTCGGTAAAAATATCAACAGTAGTGTCAGTAACACTCGTGTCAGATACTAGAGTCAGATAGTGCCAATAACCCACTAAGTGCAACCGTTTTTACGTAATCGAAATAATTTCACTTTAGGAGCACCATAGTATTACGACAGGCTACAATTTAATGTGTTAGATCTGATACAGTACATACACTCTAAAAATAAAAGTTCTTTAAAAGGTTCTTCACAGCGATGCCATAGAAGAAACATTTTTGGTTCCACAAAGAACCATTCAGCCAAAGGTTCTTTAAAGAACCAATCTCTTTCTTGCCTTTTTATAATCTGACAAACCTTCTTTCGCCACAAAGAAACTTTTGTGAAACCAAAAGGTTCTTTAGATGTCAAAGGTTCTTTATGGAACCATTTAAACAAAAAAGGTCATTCTATGGCATCGTGAAGCACCTTTATTTGTAAGAGTGTAGACCTAACACATTAACTCAGCAGTTCCAAGAAGTGTTATTAACATGTTTTATTTGAATATTTTGTTAATTTTTCAAGTGTAGCAGGTGAGTTTTATATATATATATATATATATATATATTATTATTATTATTTTTTTTTTTTTACTGCGAGACACTGTAAAAACATTCTGTGGTTTAGTCTTATTCATACGATTGTCATCATAGGCATGAATAATTAATACGGTTGCATTGTTTGCTATATTTATTTACATTATTGTTGACTTTGATATCACTTTGTTGTCTTGTGATATCTAGATCTTATAATTATTTTTTGAGTTTGCTGGTTGTTCCCCATGTCATGTACCAAGTATTGAGGTCTGTATTTTATATTTTTGTCTAATGTGTATTAATGGTATGAATGTTCATGTTATGTTGTTAGCAGTTTATGATAACAAGGACTTTTCTCCTTTTCACTGTTTTTGCATGCAAGTTGATACAAAACAATTTGAAGTTAAAAAAAACATCTCATGATTGATTTATTTCTTACAAAGATGCAGCTTTTCACTTCACAAGATGTTAACTGATGGACTGGAGTGGTGTGGATTATTGTGATGTTTTTATCAGCTTTTCAGACTCTCATTCTGACGGCACCCATGCATTCATTGCAGCATCATTGGATGGCCTGAGAATGAGTGAAAATTAAGCATATTTTCATTTTAGGGTGAGCTAATCTAGTCCAATATAAATAGGTAATTGTTACAGTTTTGTCAGATGAAGTCAAGCAAGATGTCTTCTTGCAGTATTAATTGAATTTAACTTTAAAAACACGCAGACCGTTCATTTTAGTTAAATTCCATGAAAAACAATTTTTCACACACTCATCAAGCATGATATTCTCAAGAGGAAAATTTGCAATATCATTTTAACACAGCAGGAATAATGCACCCTCTCCCTCAGATAAATGTGTAGGTGGAGAAAGTGAAACACAGAATCCTATTACTAAAACAACTCGATGACACAGTCCTGTCCACATTTGACCGGTTGTTAAATTTGTCCTCCCTTTAAAGCTAGCGTTGACAAATTCCCCTATTTTTCCACAAATTCCCCTATTTTTCCACAATATGCACAATGAGTAAGATGAACCGAAGAGGTGTTTTATCTTTGTATGAGACACGTCTTCCTCCCTCAATCCAATCTTCAAACCACCACTTCATCAGTTACTGTGACCTATCACAATCCAGATAACAAGTCTTGCTGTATCAGGGATGGTGAATCAGCTGATCTGATTTAGTGTTGCACAATATTGGAATTTCTAACTTCGATACGATACCTTAAAAAATATTGATATTCAATACCATTTTCAATACCACAGAGAAATAAAACTGCCACAATATTAAGGGGTAATTTCTTTTTAAAATTTAAAGATAAATATAACAAATCTAGAACATGACAATGAGGTATATTTTACATGAACAAAAATATCTTGAGGTACTACACTGCTACAGCCCTGTTCAGCTATAGTTTCATTTGAGTTTGCTTCATACTTTCTTTGCTGTTCAAATACAGCTGGTAGTGTAGGTTGTGAGCGTGTTGTTTTTGTTGCAGGTCGAGTCTCATCTTCTTTCTGGTGCTACAAGAGAATGCCAAACTTTAATAAACTTTTTTGTTTGTTTGTTTGTTTTTAGACCACACTTTTAAAATTAACTGAACTAATCTTACAACTTAAGCTAATGGTAATAGATATGTGTTAACATTAGTTAACATGAATAAACAATGAAAAATACTTCCAAAACATTTATTAATCTTAGTTAAAAGTTAATTTAAACTAACATTTACTAATACATGAACTAATTAAAATCCAAAGTTCTATCTGTTAATATTTTTTCAGTGGACCAGAGCTAACATGATCCGTTGTGTTTTTATTACCTACCGTTATCAAAGATTAAAATATACTGTAACAAATGCATTGCTCATCGTTCATAAATGCTGGGTAATACATTAAAATTATTTGATGAACAGATTTTAATGCCAGATTCACATATAATCACCGATCCACGCATGCAAACATGCGTGCATCACACGCAAAAACAATGCTCAGTTGCTCACTGGATCGACATAAAGACAAACTGCAGAATTTAAGTAATATTTTTTTGAATAAAGTTAAATAAGCACAAATTAATTTACATTTGGCTACAGTTAAAGTATTTACTTGTCCAAGATTCCTCAGTCAGATTATATTAACTTTAAGAATTATGGTGAAAAAACAAGTCAACACTCATATCAGCAACAATACTAGGCCATCTTGGTTAATGATTCAGTAATGTTAAAATGAGAGCAGTTACCAACATCTCAAAATTCTTTATATAGATCCGGGTGTCTGTCTTTCAGGTGCTTTGCTAAATTAGAGGTGTTAGCGCCTTTTGTTAGCACTGCTCTGTAGCAACTCTTGCATATTGGCTTACTTGTGTCCTTCGGCTTTCCGTGTTCATTTGCTTCATATTCAGAATATTTCAAGATAGCACTCCTGCTGTGTTCTTTATAAACCAAAGCCGGTCGCGGGGGGGCCGCACTCGCCATCTTTCTATTTGCTTCACTTATGCTATTTAACCCGAGCGAATGATACGAGACAGGCACTGCGGTCACTTGTGGTGTTTGTCAACGCGCATTTGGAGAAGTGAAGGTGACAGCTCGGCTAGTATCGGTAAATCGATTCTTCGGGAAATTAGTATTGGTACCGTTCAGATATTTCAGTATCGATATTTATCGAAATATCGATATTTTTGACAACACTAATCTGATTTCACATTGGACATCAATGTGGCAGCCCAACACTTTATGCAAAAATTACTTTAATGTATTAATATTGCCATCAGGCCCTGCAATATGCAAAATTATTAACCTGACACTAGCTAAAAAAAGGAGTAATGACTGTGTGTGTGTGTGTGTGTGTGTGTGTTTAATGTCTTGAATTGTTTTTCATAGTTCCATGCTCTCGTTATTTAAAACAAACCATATTTTCCCTGTAAGTGAACTCATTTTAAATGAAGTCTGGGTTGTATTTTGATTGAACTTTGCATACTTTTGTTCATCGCTTGAGAGGAAGAGGACATCTCACGCAACCTGTCCATGTTGGCATCTGTCTCACTTGGCTATAGCGTCTAGAAAATGTCAAATAAATTTGAATCAAAATACCACTGGATGCTTTTAACATCAGCAACAAAAGATATGGTAAGTGTTTTGTCCTCAGTTTTAAAGGCTGCAAAACAAATGTACTTTATGCAAGTGGTATTTTGCATCTAGCACTATTTTCCCTGCTGTGCACAAAACCCGTGTCTCATATTTTGGTTGCGACGCACCGCTTTACGTGGCTTTTGAGTAATGTTATGGTGTTATGACAAACATCTCACAATCCCGATTTCTAGTCCCCAACTATCAGATTTTATCTCCAACATGTCAAATGAACTTTTCTTGACATTCTCTCCAAACCACAAAGGACTGAAAACAAGGGTGTTGTTTCCCACTGAAATATGCATAATGATGGTAATTACTCGAAAGATCGCCCTCATCGCCGACAATGATTTTCCCACATGCTCTGTACATATGGGAGTAGCGTATTTCACATCAGGCCACTGTGTACAAAACACAAAGGCTTGGGAATGAGCCATTACATGGTCAGAAAAAAATAATGCTGCCACCCTCTGGTTGAAATATTAACAGCAACAGTTCTAGCTGTACCAAACATATGTATTATGTAGGTATTTTTATTATTCCACTCTCAGTTATTGATTTTTCATTAGTTAAAGAAAGTTCAGTGTTTCTCGACAAACAACAAAAATATCTGCTCTTTCTCTAGAATAATGACCTTAGACATGACCATATACACACACTTGTGTATGTAAGGACTATCATTTGTACACTCTGCTGTAATTTTCTCAGCACGCACACTCATTTCCTGTGCTGTAATTACAAATGCACTCCCACTACAGAGCACGTTTCCCATCAGGCAACAGCCTCACTGTTTAATATGGCTGAATATGCAGTAATACTCCAGAAATAACTGTGATTATTTGTATAGATAAAAAAAAAATATTTTTCAGATGTATTTGAGGTTCTAAATTTGGAGCTCAACGAGATTTTAAACTTTTATTAAAAAGAATAAAAAATAGGAATTCAGGCAGCAGGCCTTTATTAACACCGTGGTGATTGAATGGACATTTAATAACTCTGCGATTACATTCAGTTTCATCATTTAAGTCTGTTCCCTTAATTCAGAAGTGAGGGATATCTGTCAGCAGCTGTCTGTAGGCACAAGGGCTGTCAGTAAAGCGGTTGTGCACACTGGGGTTTTTATCTGTTTGCGTGGGGTTGGGATGCTTTCTTTGCCATGAGATGTTTGGATTTCTGGAGGAGGATGTGGATTCGAACATGCTGAAATAAGTTTAAAGGTGTCCTCTTTCTCATCACTTTTGCTTGACATACATTATGGACACATTTTTTGTTCATTTGTGTTTCTGAGGTATTCTCAGGTTTATCGTAGTATTAGTTTGAGACTAACTTATCTCAGATTCAGTTAATTGATTTCAGAAACGAAAATTCTTTTATCATTTACTCGCCCTCATGTTGTTCCAAACCTGTAGGACCTTCATTCTTGTGTGAAACGTAAAAGAAGATATTTGGAGGAAAAGTGTGTTTTTCTATCTCTGCAGTGGAAGTCAATGGTAACCGAATCTGTTTGGATACTACCGCTTTTTGAAATATCTTCTTTTATGTTAAAAGAAAGCAAATGAATAAATAAATAGATTATAAAATCTAAAAAATACTACTGCTACTATAATAATAAATTAAGGAAAGAAGGAAAGAACATCGTTTTGAGGAACAAAATAAAGATATTTTGAGAAAAGTGTTATCAGGTTTATCAGTATTATTTTGAGACTAACTTATCTCAAACTATTTAGCTAATTTAACTATTTTTTTAATACATTTTTACTAATTTCAGAAATTAAAATTCTTTCAATATATACTCACCCTCATTTTGTTCCAAACCTGTATGACTTTCCTTATTCTGTGAAAAAGAAAAAAAATACATTTTAAGGAAAACAATTTTTTGGGTCTGTACAATGGAAGCCAATAGTAATCAAAACTGTTTGGATACCAACACTCTTAAAGGGGTCATCGGATGCTAATTTCAATTTTACATGTTGTTTGAACATTAATGTGTGTTGGCAGTGTATGTACAAATCTACCCTATAATGATAAAAATCCATGCAGTTGTTTTTAATTAATCTGTAAAAATAATATCCCCTTTTTCAAATCGAGTCATTCTCAGATGCCTGTCGTTGTGGCGTCACACCGACAGAGGCCGCTCCCACGATAGTTGATTGGCATGAGCGTCTTACCTCAGATCAGCTGTAACAGTCCAACCTCCACTGTTTGGATGCTGGAGCAGGGATGTAAGTTAGACAAGAATATCTCAGATTGAGGTGTTGTGTTGCTGGATGTAATAATGAACATAGTGGTTGTCATTTACTCCCGATATCTGAGCGGATGCAGTAGATTACGTTTGTTTGTGAAGGAAATGCGCCTCCCGATCTACATATATCCGTCTATGTTAACGTGTATCATTTGTGATCCAGCTTCACTTACAGCAGAAGTGAGTAAAAGGGTTTTTTTCTGAATCTTTGCGATTGTCTTTCCTAATAATGTGCTAGTTAACAAGTTTAGTGGCTAAACGCAGCTAAACGCGGCTAAAGTAAACAGGCTCGTCACTCCACAGAGAGAAGAGAGGGGCGGGGTGAACAGAGCTCATTTGCATTTAAAGCAGCCTCGACCAGAATGGGATGATTTTTGCAGAGCTGATTTTGGCAAGGTAAAAAGGGTGTTGTTTTACACTACCATTGAGAATTTTTAACCAAAGTATATAATAGACTTTTCATTAAGACCCTAAAGCAGGGGTGCCCAACCCTGTTCCTGGAGATCGACCTTCCTGCAGAGTTTAGTTCCAACCCTAATCAAACACACCTGTCTGTAATTATCAAGTGCTTCTTCAGATCCTAATTAGCTCGGTCAGGTGTGTTTGGTCAGGGTTGGAGCTGAACTCTGCAGAAAAGTCGATCACCATGACCAGGGGTTGAGAAACCCTGCCCTAAAAGAATCATATCAACTTGTGGAAAATGGGCATCCGATGACCCCTTTAAAAATATCTTTTTATGTTAAAAGAAAGCAAAGAAATGCAATAAATAAATAAACAAATAAACAAACAAATTAAATAAATAAATCTATAAAAAAAAAAACTACTGTTAATAATAATATAGGAAGGAAGGAAAGAAGGAAGGAACTTTGTTTTGTGGAACATAAAAAGAATTTTTGAAAAAAGTGTGTTTTGTTTTTGTCCATACAAAGATAGTCATCGGTCACCAAAACTTTTTGGTTGCCAACAATATTGTGTGAATATTACATGTATTTTATTTGTACATTTGCTTTTTTTTTGTTAATTTGTGTTTCTGAGGTATTAATTCTCAGGTTTATCACAGTATTAGTTTGAGACTAACTTATCTCAGTTCTTCAGTTAATTCATTTCAGAATTATTTACTCACCCTCATTTTATTCCAAACATGTATGACTTTCTTTCTTCTTTGAAACATAAAAGCAGATATTCTGAGGAGAAGTGTGTTTGTGTTTTTGTCAATGGTAAACAAAACTGTTTGGATACCAACATTCTTCAAAATATCTTCTTTTGTGTTAAAAGAAAGCAAAGAAATAGAAGCAAAAAAATATAAAAAATTAAAATAAAAATAAATAAATAAATACATTAATGCTGTCAAACGATTAATCGCATATAAAATAAAAGTTTTTGTTTAGATAATATATTATCTATATATAAAAACACTCATGCATGGATATTTTTAAGATAAGTATGTTATGTTTATATATTAAATATATTTATACATAATTTTAATTAAATGAATACAAACATGTAAATATTTTCAAAATACACTACCGTTCAAAAGTTTGGGGTCAGTAAGACTTGTAATAGTCTTTAAAGAAGTCATCAAGGCTGCATTTATTTGATTAAAAATATAGAAAAAAAAAACAGTAATATTGCAAAATGTTTTTACAATATAAAATAATGTTTTTTTATTTTAACATACTTTAAAATAGAATTTATTCCTGTGATGAAAACCTGAATTTTTATCAGCTGTTACTCCAGTCTTAAGTGTCACATGATCCTTCAGAAATCATTCTAATATGCGGATTTATTATTAGAATGATCAATGTTGGATAATATCAACAGTTGTGCTGCCAAATATTTTTTGGAACCTGTGATTTTTTTTTTTCAGGATTCTTTCATGAATAACAAGTTTAAAAAGTACAGTGTTTATTCAAAATATAAATATTTTATAACAATGTAAATTATTTATTATTAACTTTTAATAAACTTTAATTATTAACTTAATACATCCTTGGTGAATAAAAGTATTAATTTCTTAAAAAAAAAAAGAAAAAAGAAACAATAAAAATATACTGACCCCAAACTTTTGAACGGTAGTGTATATTTTATGTGTGTGTGTATTTATATATACACAATAAATATAAATATTATTTGTGTGTATACTATGTATATTTATTGTGTATATATATAAATATTATAAGCAAGCATATTATAAGCATATTATAAGCAAAGACTTTTATTTTGGATGTGATTAATCATGATTAAATACATAAAAAGTAATATATATATATATATATATATATATATATATATCTGCAGAACATAAAAAGATATTTTGAGAAAAGTGTGTTTTGTTGTTGTCTGTACAAAGAAAGTCAATGGTCAACAAAACTGTTTGGTTACCCATAATATCTCTTATTATATACATTCATTAATATGTATGTTTATTTGATTGTTTATATCTTTGCTGCGTTTTAATATTTATTTATTTATTTAAAGAAATATTTTTTTCTAAATTTATTTAAAGAAATATTATTTTTCTAAAATTGTTTAATTTTAGTAATAAGGTCCTAAGATACCTCTAAGTGTATCGTTAAAAAATTTGACAACATAATGCATCCAATAGAGAGTTAATAATATTTTCACTTTTTAAAAACTCAGTCATTTAAATATTACCAAATGAAGCACATTTTTGTCACCTGACAAAACATTTTTACCTTGTATTTGAGAAATTTGTATAGGGACAAAAAGTACTCCACCAGTTCTATTCTGGTGTATTTTTATTGTATTAATTGTTACTCACGTAACTCTCACAATATATCGCCTACAGATACAGTTAACTCTAACATTTATGTATGTGTTTCTTCAATTGTCCACTAAATTACAGGAATAGGCTAGTGTATATGGACGGACATAACGCGGAATAAAGTCTCGTAGCTCATCCGTGATGATGAAATCGGCGCGTGTTCAGTTGAGCGCTGCTCTCTCAGCGGTGAGGAAGGAGTTTGGTGTATTCCAGCGCGCATACGCCCCCTACGCTCCTCTCTTCTCCTCTCCTCCTCCTCTTCTTCTCTTCGCCTCATCCATCCACCCGAGAGAGCTGCTCTTCCCCCTCCGTCCGCTGCTTCCCTCATTCATCCTCGCGGACAGTCTCCATCCTTTGACGGAGAACAGAAGCAGCAGGGCGGTGGCAATCGCAAGCCCTCAATGGTCGGCATTTGGACGGAAATCCCCGCGTCAAACCTGGAGAGACAGGTAGGGCTCTTTGTTGCGATGTCATCCTGTGTATGCTCACTATCCGTGAAGTGTGCACTGTAAACAGGCTGAATGTGTCCTCTTAGCGCTTGCAGCCTATATGCCCTTGTGATGAGCCCTTAAATCTTGCGTTATTCTGGCATTTGACATTTTCCGCGGCAGGCCGGTCTGTTAACAAGGGGTTGTTACCGCTTTTGCTCATGTGGTCATTTTTTAACATAAAAACTGGGTTTAGTGAAGGGGATGCCGTTGTTATACTGAACAATACGTGTAGATGAGCTACGCTTTCCTGTCAGTGCAGGTAGACTAACCTTTTTCACTTATAGAGGAGGACAGTGCTGATATTTAACCCTTATATGTTTCATATATTGCATAAAGAGAAATATCAAGCTTTCAGGATGCTGTTTCTTCCCAGTTGGCCGTGTTACTGTATCACGTGTAGAATAACATTTATCTTCGCTGTCTCAATAGGCTACCGGGGGCTTCACTATAATTTAAACGTTGCTTATTGGTGACTCAGATCTAAGTGAGGTGTCAAGGCTGTTTAATGAAAAGAGGGTGTGGCACCGGGGCAGTCGTGCGCGCTTCGTGTGGCTCCAGAAGCCAATTAACTGGAAGCTGTTGAGACTTATGGAGAGCGGGCGCGTACATACGCTCCAGTGCGCACCATGTTAGTTTGCTATAATAGAGCTGAAGGAGCACGCTGCGAGAAAAATGAACATTTGCCAACGCTTTTCAGAAAACAACTGGACTTGTTATGTATTTGTTGGCGTATTTGTGTGGCTTGTTTATACTACAGCACCCATGTGGTTCATGCCAGATTTTTCTGCTGTGTTTTGCTTGAAGAGGCTCAGATGAGTATACAAAGGTCTCCCACAATTGGAATACAAAGTGTAGTTGCTTTTCAAAGCTGAAAATGTTGGGGAGTTTTCAAATGGTGTTTTCCAGGCTTGGAAAAGTAATGGAAATATATCCATGGAACCTTTCCATTTCACAAAAACTCTCTTAAAAATAAAGGTTCTTTATTGGCATTGATGGTTCCACAAAGAACATTTAACATCCATGGAACCTTTCCATTTCACAAACGGTTCTTTAGAGTGTTGTTTTTGAGATTATTGAAATGTTCTTCACACAAAGAAAATGGTTCTTTTATGGACTGGTCACCAAAAACTGGGAATCAAAAATGGTTCTTCTATGGCACCCTGCATCCTTTTGGAACCTTTATTTTTAGGAGTATCAACATTTAAATTGCACAAAACACTAAAGATTCTTTGTTAGCATTGATGATTCCATGAAGAACCTGGAATCTTTCAGCTGCACAAAACGTTCTTTATAAGGTGCTTTTGCACTGCATAGTTCTAAGAACTTAGTTCTAGGAACTAGCCAGCATGGTGGTTCCTAGAGAACCAATTTTTCAATTTTTGTTCCTGGTTGCATTCACACCGGCAGCAGGAACTCTGAAGCAGCAGACAGCGACGTCTTTATTTGCGGCATTTACAAATGTCAACAAATGGTGAATGGAAGACGCCGTGATCAAAGCTTTTTTTGTTGTGTGTCGTAGGTTTTGTGATAATGGAGATGGAATCTAAACAGACAATTTACAGGACTAAAAGTGCATTAAAATCTGACAAAATCTCCCTGTTACATATCACCGAAGATGAGAAATGAACACACTGCTGCAGACAACAGGTGAATACCATTATTGCTGTTTTCCACGTTCGTGGAGTAAATATTTTTACATGGCTTTTAAAAAATGCTGGGTAGCCGTTGTTTCGTATGCGTTTGGCAAATTAGTGTATACGTAAGTGCATACACTTGCATCACTGGTAGTTCCTATAGAACTGTTTTAGACCCTACTCTGAGGTAGGAGCTAATTTAGTTCCCCCAAATGGAGTTCCTATACTAAATAAGTTCCTAGTTTCTACAGTACGAACATTGCAAAAAAAACGGGAACTTCTAGTAATTCTAGGAATTATGAAAAGGTTCCTCTAGTGTGAAAGCCCCTATAGTGTGAACCTTTCCATTTGCACAAAACACTAAATAAAAAATCGTTCTTTATTCACCTTATTCTTCAACACGGAAGTAAACCTACGGGCGAGACTTCCAGTTCATTAGCCGCTATAGGGAAATAATGAGAAGAATAACAGCATGCAGTAAACGGTAAAACTGTGTGCACTACACAGCCACTGTGTTCATAAAGGTAATACATTAAAATAATATGGTAAGACACACCTATTTGCAATAACCATGAGCAAAGCTGTTTTTTGCAGCTAAAAATAGCTGGAAGCAGATAAGACCGGAAGCCACACCCATAAAATTTACAAATGGCCGGGCCCACTCTTATGGGAAAAATACGGTGGATATAAAAAGGTTCTTTAGATTGTTAAAATGTTCTTCAGACTAAATAAAAAATGGTTCTTTTAAGAACTGTTCACTGAAAGGTTCCCAAAATGGTTCTTCTACAGCATCAATGCCAAACCCCCCTTTTAGAATCTTTATTTTTAAGAGTGTATGTCTATTTCAAGTGTACGTTTTCATCTGCATCTCTAAACCATTCCCTGTCAGATGTTAAAAAGACATTCAGATGTCTTAGAGACGTATATAATTTAGTATGTGACTCGGCTCTCTTTTAAAAATGCCTATTAGATGTTGTACACAATAATTAGATGTTTTCCAGATGTTCAGAGCTCTTAGAGATGTGCTGGATGCTTACTTGGAAGTCATGGAAATTTCTATAATCACCACACACGTTCTCTAGTTATATTTAGCTGTGATAGATTTAATGGGCTATATATTGCTTTTGGGAAAAGTCAGACTTGCTTGGTGATTTCAGATTTAAAAATTCTTATCCAGCAATCACAAACGATTGGAAAAGGTCATGGGAAAGTCAAAAAGAGCCTTGGTTTATTAATCAAAAAAGATGACAAAAAAGATGTCCACAGCAGACACATTTAAGTAAACCATAAAAAATCTGGACACACATTTAGCTGAACAATAGCCCATCTTTCCTATAAGTAGAGAGTGGATCTGTTGCCAAACCACAGAAGTGCATTGGTCTGCATAGCCATATCATTTATCACACATTTTGGCATCATTCCTGTCCAGATTAAAGTTATTAACAGATGAAAGATACCTTCATTTTGAACCTTTTTGAACAATTGTTCATTTTTTGGACAATTTTCATTAGGCTTCTCACTGACTTTTAACTTCACTGATTTTAAATACACTCTGAAGAAAATGTGAGTCCTACTGGCCATATAAAAACCCACCGCTATAATGCTACAGGCTTCTCATAGGCTCCTAGAGCTTTGTTACTGAATGTGGTTGCTGAGGTATTCAAAAAAGCCCACTCACAAGTCTCTGATCCCTCCTTTAATGTAAGTTAGTGGGATTTTATCATCCGCCAGGCGAAAATAGTAAGTCTGATCACTCAACCCTTGTGCGTACAGTCACACCGGTTTTATTAGAACGTTCAGCGCATCACATGATCAACTGCTATATTCCAATCTGCTTTCACGCTCTGGCGCTGAACCAGAGAGAGACTCGCTCATCGCTTGTCGTATATCACAGCTGTTCAGTGCTTTCACCCACATAATGTTTATGTCATATTTCAGACATTTAAATACACATAAGTTCTAACAGAAACACATTAATTGTTTGTGAAATACCCAATGATGTCTATGGAAATCTCTCTACATTTGTCATGTGACAAACTTGAACTGTAGCCAAAGGTGATACATTCTAAAATAACAGTGTAACTCACTCTGGGGCTCAGCTTGAATATTTTAAACTTACGTGTGAGAGGGTTAAATAGGCAATAACACACCTCCTCAACAAGCCGCAAGATTTGAGATATCATTTTTTAGCAAAAAACTGTGGATGAGTAATGCACCAAAGTGTAATACATTAGAGGTTTGTTGAATTCTTTTTGAAAAAAAAAAAAAACCCTAGGAATGAGCAATAGTAAAAGCAGCCGTTGATAATTAGCCGAAAACCAACTGTTTAATTCATATCAAGGCTGTAGCAATAGAAAGTGGCAAAAATTCTGCAAGCTATTCCTGTAGCACGTTGTTTGGACTAATTGAGCACAGCGTGCTATTAATGGCAAACTGCAACCGTCCCGTCCTACACACGCCTCCAACATGCTCTCAGCGTTCCTATATAACGTCCCATGAGTTCCCCTGATGTCAGTATGCTGACATGCATTGCATTGTGCTGCATTTGCCAGTTCTGTACTGTGACTAAGATCTTGTTTTCACAACCCTTATTCCCATGAGCACAACTGAGGGTGAATGCATTGCACAGGTAATCCAGAGGTAGCCAGACAAACGTGTGCTTCTCAGTAAACCAAACACTTAGTCTAAAACCGAACGTACAATGGCTGCTTTGTTGCCTTAGCGGCCAGACAGTCAATGGCTCCGTCTCAAATGCCAGCTTAAGCCATTGCGGTTCATCTCAGAGCCCACATTTTGGTGATGTAATGTTGTATAAACTGCCAGGTGTAGCGTTCATGCAACTTTTATGTCCAACGTGAGTTCACATCAGCTTGGACCTGGCAAGGGTGCTTGTGAGAACTTGAGAATCAGAAAATGGTAAATGGGACACTGTGCTGTCTCTTGGACTTCACAGATGGTCCATCGCAGGACGTCAAGATTCTGACAGGGCCTATGACTTGAAGGGATAGTTCAGCCAAAATGAAAATTCTTTCATTTACTCACCCCCATGCTGTTTCATATGTACATTATATGACTTACTTTCTTCAGATAAACACAGCTTTTGCAAGAAGCGTCCACAGTTTCACAATGCATAACATCACGCTTCACAACTGCGTGAACTGCATGCTAACGCTTACAGCAATTGTGAACTATTGAGCCCATGTGTGACTGTTGGTTTGAAGACATATTTGGTTTGAAGTTATGGTTTAAAAACGTAAAATTTATTAGTATTTGTTTCACACACGGCTACCATTTCATTTTAGAAGACAGTGATTCATCAAATTGGGCTGTTTGGATTACCACTGTGTTCATTTTGTTTGTTTTTTAAGCATCAAGTTTGAAACTTATGTAGCATGGGTATATTTGTAGCAATTGCAAAAAAATACATTGTATGGGTCAAAATTATTGATTTTTCTTTTATGCCACAAATCATGAGGATATTAAGTAAAGATCATGTTCCATGAAGATATTTTGTAAATTTCCTACATTAAATCTATTTAAAAAAAATGGACCCTTATGACTGGTCCAGGGTCACATTTATGTTCATCTGAAGAAATTAATAAAGTACATGTGGGACAGCGCGAGGATAAGTAAATTATTAGAAAATTTTCATTTTTGAGTTTAGTATCCTTTTTAAGGATTTTTTTTTTTAAGTATATAAGTCAGTATAAGTCAATATCTGCAGTACTGACTACAGAAACAAAATCATATATGATGTAGTGTAAAGTCTGATCCTTGAGAAAATATAAAGGGTCACTAACTTTGTAAATTCTTTCACTGGTTTTTTTTTTCGCATTTTTACTGAATTGTACCATAAACTTGTCACATGGTGTGACATAGCAAAAATTAAGAAACCCCCCTCCCCTCTTAATAATATACAAATAGCATTAGAGAGATGTATCTTCATTGTTAGGTACATATTTTCATATAGTGCTATTTATTTAATATGAAATTATAATTAACATTATTTTTTCCCCATGACTTGTTGGACAATTTCAAGACAAACTTTGACAATAAGACAAACTTTGCTGTCATCTGTTCAAAACTGCTGAAAATTATGCCATTTTAAGACGAGTGATATTTATATGTCCCCTATTGCAATACTCAACTGTTTTTTTTCTGTGGTTCTGTTATGTCACACCATAGGACATTACGACAGTCTAAAGAAGCGAAATAGTAGTTATTAAAGTATTTCAATTTAATTTTGAACATGTCAAAGGAGAAAGAAAGTTTAATTTTGATGCAAACAATATTAACATGTTTTTTAAACAAAACAAAATCATTTTTTATCAACAAAATTCAGTCTCTAACTCAATTAGTATGTTACAGAAACTTTTCTAACACCTCTGCTGCATGTGCGGCATGAATATGCTATCGATATTCAAACTATATTCATTAAGATGTGAATTAATTAATTAACTAGATGGCTATGCTTTTAAAGGCATCATTTTGATTCTGTTTACTTTCTGTATTGTTCTCTTAGGATCTCCTGTTAATTTTCTGCCCATATTTCTGTGTCCTCCCTCTTCCACTTATTTCCCTCCCTCAATTCTTTCTGTTTCAAGTATCACATTTTATACTTATTTTCATGACACTTTATAACAATTTTCTGCAAAAACATCAGAAAATAGTTTAATTAATGTAATTATTGCGTTTTAGATCACTGAAAATTATCGAAAAAGGATAAAAAGGAGTTAAACAAATCTTATTGCATTATTTAAAATGCTTCTTAAAGAGACCTCATCCTCTGATGTGACATCTTTGTGCTGTGGTTTGACAGTACAGACGTCACACCGGAGGACATTATCTGTCACACCATAGGACATTTCAGCCTTGTGTGTCAATTAATGACTTTGCTATTCCGAGCTAACCTGTCATTAACGGTTAACAAGACGCATTTGCATAATCTTCCATGGTTATGTAGTTTAAAATGCAGTTTTTAATTAAAAGATATAATTTAGGGGCGTCACACCAAAGAACAACAAAATGTAACACTTTTGTAGTGGTTCGAAAAAAGTATATAAGTAAATATTTGAACAATTGTGAGACAAAAATTGACCATGTGCACATGTCATGGGCTTGACAGGGGGTTCAGTAACATGATCATGAATGGGGTCCTTCAACTAATTAAATTTTTCTCTGGAATTGGGTGATTTAAAATCAGGATATGGTGTCACACCAGAGGACATGGTTTTCAGAGACAAAATGTATAAAGTTCCTACGCTTTCAGAAATATATGGATGAAAAAAAAAGATTGCCACTTACTAAAATAGACACTTGACGGCGCCGATAGCTTTTCCTGTCCTTTCTGATCTGTCCTGTCCATAATAAAGGCAAAATGCCAAATAAATAAATAAAAAAATAGACACTTGTACAATTATGCAGGTATTTAATAACATTTTTATGCTTTTCTTTTTCATTTATAAAAGTGGTAATTTATTGAACCATGCTTGAGACAGTCACACCATAGGACAATTTTGATATTTGGCTCAAAATGTAAAAAAAGGGTCTTTTTTAACAACAAGTCCATATAGGACAAACAAATGTTTAATGATTTACTGCATTTTAAATAAAGACAACGTTAATTATATTACTTTTAATCTTGTTGGACAGTGAAAATGGCATATCATGTCAAAAAAAATGTATATACTATTTTAACATTAAAAACAATGTTATTTTATTAGCATTGAGATACTATTATTATTTTCAGTAATAATATGAATTAGACAGCATGAGGATGAGTAAATTATGAGAAAAGTAAAAAACTTTTTGGTTGAGTATCCCTTTTTAATACACTTTTTAAGGAAAAACGTTGTAAAATGTGTATTAATCTGATGATCTACAACAAATTTAAGTGAATTCTTTTTTTAAATCTGCAGTAATGGCTATAGAGCATAGAAACCAAATCATAAAAATCACAAAAACTATTTAAAACAACTATTTACAATTAAAAAAAGACAAAAAATATTATATATATATATATATATATATATATATATACACACACATTTATATTTATATAATATTTTACCAAAATATTTGTTGCCAAACTGCACAAGTGTTATTTTAGTTTACCACTTTCATTAATATTTTAAAATTAGTTTTATATTTTCCATTTTAGTCAGAGTTTTATAAATTTTGTTTTTGTCAATTTTTTTAACTTAATGAAAATAAGAATGTTGTAGAGAAAGTATGAGAATGTAAGCTGAAATAAGTTGTGTGTGTATATATATATGTATTTTATATTTTATATAAAAATGTATATATTTTATATAAAAACTGCATATTGTTGAGATCCATCTGTGCTGCCCTCAAAAACAGATCAGACAGAGGTTTCTGAATAGACAGGATGTTGCACTATGACATAACGCCTTCATCTTTAATATAAGCCTCTTTTTGTGGCTTTTTTTTTCCCTCTCTAGGCCATAACCCAGTAAGATCCATCCTCTCTGCTCTGTGTGCTCTTATGGCCTCCAGGGCCGACAGACTGAAAAAACGACCCCCTCTTTTTTCTCCACCCCCGTCGCAAGGCTCAGAAAGCGCAAATCACTCTTCATTCATGTTTAACAGCGTCCCGTTTGCTGTGTGTGTCCGAGAGGCGAATGTCTGTGCTTCAGAGTCAGGGATGGGCAGGTTTTGATGCTCACAGAAGGAGCGCTGCCTCCCACGGGAGCTTATTTGCCTGTATATGAGTCAGTTGTATGTATGAAGTTCTGCCCTGATCGTACAGAAGAATGTAAATTATTCAGAAGGCAGTTAAGCTTTGTGGTCTTGTGGGTGACAGCATGACTCGGTCTGATTGCTGTGAGTCAGCGCAATTTTCTCTTGCCGCTTCATCAGACCCCCTTTCACATTCATTGGATTCACTGACATCTTTTAAATGGACACGAGGCGGAAAATGAAGGGGTAGGTGGTGATGCCTTTCCAGGAGGCACTGATACCTTGGAGCTAAAAAGCGGTTTTACTTCCCGCAGAATTGAATCTGGCTTTGCCTTTGTTTATTTCCTAGGAGAGCCTTTTATGCTTTCCATCATGATGAAATATAGAGTCACAGACCTCTCAAAAAAAGGTCATTGCTGTTGTTGTATCGCTTCGTTCCTCTTCTCAGTTGTAATTAGCGGTTCTTACTAGGCGATCACTGTTATTATTGCTCATAGTTTGTTCTAAGCCGTAAGTGTTAACTTCGGTGTGTAACTCATCCTGTTTGTGCTACATGAAAAATATCTCAAGTCGTGGGATTTTCTAACTATTTCCTTTTTTAACCTTTGTCACAATTAATTTTTTAAGGTTTTGTGGCACAAGTGATCTTCCATAGGATCTTGAGCAATATCTGTTATTATTGTTAAACTAAGACTACTGAATGTTTTCATCCTTTTAAATAATGATAAAATAAAATATAAGTGTTACATGAAAAACTAAAAAGAATGGCAACACTTCACAAATACAATACCTCTACAGCATTTATTGATCTCAGTTAATGTTAATTTCAACATTTACTAATGCATTATTAAAATCACAAGCTGTTATTTTTTATGAACTACATTGACTAAGATGAATAAATAGTGTAATAAATGTATTGTTCATTGTTCATTCGTGTTAGTTAATACATTAAGTAATGTTCACAAATGACACCTTACTGTAAAGTGTTCAAAAAAAGAAAAGAAAAGAAAGGTTGCCTTAAAATAAGTACTTAAATTAGTAAAATAGTAGTTAAGTACTAATATTACTCAAAACTAAAATTCAAAATGCTAATAAAATAAAGTGGTAACAAATTAAAGCTAAATAGAAACAAAATCATAATGATCACAAAATAATAATAAAAAAAAAACTTACAATAAAACGTATGTATTTTAAAATAATTATTTATATAATATTTTAAAAAGAAAGGAAATGTTTCCTTAAAATAATCTGAAGTACCAAAAGTAAAATAATGCAAAGTATTAACATTACTCAAAACTAAAATATTAATTGCTAATAAAATAAAATGGTAATACATTAAAGCTAAATAGGAACAAAATCATAAAAATCACAAAAAAAATCTAAATAACATATTACAATTAAAAATGCATATGTATTTTAAAATAATCATTTATATAATATTTTAAAGTACAAAAATAAGAAAAGAAAGGAAATGTTGCCTTAACATAATTACAAGCACCAAAATTAATAAAATAATTTTGAAGTACTAATAATACTCAAAACTAAAATACAAAGTGCTAATATAATAAAATGGTAATAAATTAAAGCTAAATAGAAACAAAATCATAAAAATCACACACAAAAAAAATCAAAACAACATATTACAATTAAAAATGTATATGTATTTTAAAAATAATCATTTATATAATATTTTAAAATATAAAAATAAGAAAATAAAGGAAAATTTGCCTTAAAATAATTACAAGTACCAAAATTAGTAAAAATTACCAATATTACTCAAAACTAAAAATACAAAATGCTAATAAAATAAATTGGCAATAAATTAAAGTTAAATAGAAACAAAATCATAAAAATCACACTAAAAAATCAAAACAACATATTACAATTAAAAATGTATATATTTTAAATAATTATTTATATAATATTTTAAAATATAAAAATAAGAAAAGAAATGTTGCCTTAAAATAATTACAAGCACCACAATTTGTAAAATAATTTTGAAGTACTCATATATTACACAAAAATTAAAATACAAAATGCTAATAAAATAAAATTGTAACCAATTAAAGGTATATGGAAAAATAAAATCACAAAATAAAAACAAAATAACCACTTACAATTAAAAATGTAAATATTTTGAAATAATTATTTATATAATATTTAAAAAAATATATTAAAAAAATATATTTTAAAAAAATGTTACCAGTATTTCAAATTATTTTATATATTTAAAAAAATTACCATTTTATTTTTATTATGGCTTTTAGCTGGTTTATATATTAAAACCGCAACTGAAATAAAATAAGTTACTGAAACTAAAATAAAAAAATAATTATTTTAATTAAAATAAACATGAAAAAAGCACATAAAAAATTTACTTAAATTCAAATTAAAATGAAAAAGTGAAATATAAAAATAAAAGCTAAACCAAAATATTAAAAATCACTATAATATACAAATAATACTAAAAGAACACTGATTGATGGCTTCTTTTGACTAAAGTCATTAAGCAAGCACCTATGCACACAGAACACATTACCATTCGCATATCAATGGTCTGACTGTGAAATCTGCATAGACGAGTTCGGCAAGCACCTCTGACATTTTGCTTAGAAAAAATTAGGAGCTTTATTAAATTTAAACTATAACATTTTGATGTAATATTGCATTGCGAAGAAACAAAATTCTTTTTTTTGCAGGCAGAGATAAAAATCTGAATCTGAATTAGAAATGTGTCACTGTCAGTGTGGACAGGTGTGTTTGTTTGAAACCAAAAACCTCATTTGCATAACCCTAATGAGTCTGTCTGCCTATGCGCTCATTACAAAGTCCATTTGATCTCCCAGTCTGGCAATACATCTCAGCCACTGCTGAGACTGTTGAATCGGTGAGGTAAGTAGGAAGGATGTATCGATAAGTGAATGAGGCTGGCCAAAAGAAAGGCTCAATCATTTGAGAATTGAGTTGGCTACTTTGACAGCCATTTTAAGAAATTAGTTTAATCAGTAAATGAGCATTTCGTTACTCCAGGCTTTCTGCCATTGCGCCTCGCAGGGACTGGCGAGGGCTAATCTATGAGCTTTTATTGTACAAATCATACAGTCGGTCTAAAAAGCAGACGTCCTTCTAGATGCGGCTTATTTACTTCAAACCCTTCCTACTTTGAAAATCATAGGCTTATATGTAAAATTTCAGAGTTAGATGTATTAAGTTCTTTAAAATTCATCCTCGCGTGTCTATTTCAAGTTCCTCTCCATTAGAATTAGCCATCTTCTGTTGTAAAAAAACTAGATGATTCCCTTGATGAGTCACAAACTCATCAAGTCACTAGCAATGCTAATATCTGAGGCTCGTTTTAGATTATTGCGAGAATTAAAAAAACGACCCAGCTGATTAACCTTTAATGTCAGTCATCAAGAGGATACCCACCGGCTCAACTCGCATTTCATTTTATATTCGGTGGCCACTTTCTCCATAGACAGTTCGTGTTTGTGTCACCATGGCAACGGAACTTTACAAAGAGCACTCGTTTTTTTTTTTGTTGAAGATCTCTTTACCTCGACGTTGCATAGCTTTTTGCTGTCATTTTCCTGTCTTTAGAAAAGGGTTTATAAAACAGGCCTCAATCAGCGTGTCAGACTGAGAGTTTGTCATTGTGTCACGGAGGATGTTTTAAAGGAGCTTCGTGACAGTGACGGTTGTGGAGGTAGTAAACACATTTTTGTCGCTGAAGCACGATTTGAATAGCCTACATTGGATTGAAGACAAAGTGCAAAATGATTCAACCAGTAGCAGAGGTTCTCAAGTTAAAGGGATAAATGTGGATGGACCCAAAAATTAAAATTAATTACTCATCTTCATTTTGTTCCAAACCCGTAAGACCTTGCATAGATAGCAATGTGTCAGTTGTGTTACTGTCTATGCAGGGTCAGAAAGCTCTCAGATTCCATCAAAAATATCTTAATTTGTGTTCCGCAGATGAACAAAGGTCTTATGGGTTTGGAACGACATGAGGGTGAGTAATTAATTACAGAATTCAAATTTTTGGCTGAACTATCCCTTCAACCCACAACACATGTAAAGGTCCAACATTTTGTGAGATATTTTATAATTCGGTTGTAGTCTACCAAGTACAGATTTGCATGTACTTGTGTTTGAGCTTAGAGGAATGTCAATTTTTTATTACATAGTGGTTTTGCAGCATTGATCAATGTAGCCAATCACATGAGGAGCTCATAACTGCAATATCCAGCCACAGTATGCAACTTATGGAGTCTGGAGTCAACAATACTTGCCAAAAATCAGAGCCAGTCTGCAGTTATTAGGCAGTCGAAGTACATGACAGTCACAGACTCAGGGTTTTTTTTTTGCTTAAGGGGGTCATCGGCCACCATTTTCAAGTTGATATGATTCTAAGGGTCTTAATGAAAAGTCTGTAATATACTTTGGTTAAAAATTCTCAATGGTTGTGTAAAACAACGCCCTTTGTACCTTGTCAAAATGAGCTCTGCAAAAATCATCCTGTTCTGAGGGATTGTTCCTTTAAATGCAGATGAGCTCTGCTTGCCCCGCCCCTCTCTACCCTCTGTGGAGTGACGAGCCTGTTTACTTTAGCCGCATTTAGCGCGCTTAGCCATGAAACTTGCTTATTAGGAAACATGTTATTAGGAAAGGTGATTGCAGAGATTCATAAAAAAACCCTTTATACTCCCTCCTGCTGTAAGTGAAGCTGGATCACGAATGATTTGCGCGAACATAGACGCATTTATGTAGATCGGGAGGCGCATTCCCTTTACAAACAAATGTAATCCACTGCATCTTCAGCGGCTCAGATGTCGGGAGTAAATGACGACCACTATGTTCATTATTACATCCAGCAACACAACACCTCAATCGCTCAGTCGGAGATATTCTTGTCTAACTTACATCCCTGCTCCGGCATCGAAACAGTGGAGGTTGGACTGTGACAACTGATCCGAGGTAAGACGCTCATGTCAATCAGCTATTGTGGGAGCGGCCTCTGTTGGTGTGACACCACACAGGCATCTGAGAATGGCTCGATTTGAAAAAGGGGATATTATTTTTACAGATTAATTAAAAACCACTGCATGGATTTTTATCATTATAGGGTAGATTTGTACATACACTGCCAACACACATTAATGTTCAAACAACATGTAAAAGTCAACTTTGCATCCGATGACCCGATGACCCCTTTAAAGGGTTGTTATGATGTCGCAACACGGCCCATTTGAATATCATTAAAATAAATCCGCCTACAGAAATTCAATTCAACTGGTTGGGGGGTGGTAGGGACGAGGTGGGGGATTAACCTAACTTTAGCAAAGCAGCATGGAGAGCCGCTTCTGATAGCCGCTTTTTTTCTGTAGCTGCTTTTGTAAGCATTATAATTAGTAACTTACAATGTTTTTATTCACTTGTTTTCATGTTAAATACAAATTCAGTCATATTAAAAACATTTGGCTGCTTTTAGCCTTATGCTGGAGCTGGTTTCGGGCAATGAAACTAAGTATGTAAATAACTGAATAAATTAGCATGATAATATCGGTGATCTCACTTACTGTAGTGTCAAGTATTCTTAACTATAACAGAGCAGACAGTGTTTCAGTACTGCCACGCTGCCATGGCAAGGGGTGTGTCAGTACTGGAACACTGTCTAAGCTGTTCGCCAATCGCAGTGCAGTGGGACAGCTAACCAATCACAACACATTTCTTTTTTTCGAAAGCGGACCTTCATCAAAGCCGGAACTATTCGAGCCATTTGTTCCAGGCTGGGGAGGAAGTGGGGAGAAAGGTATTGTAATAATGTAAATTATGTGAAAACTAATTCGTTTTTCGAACCATCAAACATGAGAGCATGTTCTTGTTCAACCCAAAAACAAAATTAAGACTTTGTAAAAGAGCATAATAGGACCCCTTTAAGCCCGGGATACAACAAGCCGACGATCGGCCATCGGTCAGTGTTGGGCCTTTGGGCTAGTCTGTTTGGTGTGTTCCACTCATTGGGTCTCGTTGGGCTAATCGTCAGCGGGACTTTGCCCGATTCAAAAAGTTAAATGAAGGGTGGCACAAACGGAAAGGCTGTTTTCATGTTACGTGATCTTTCCCAAGCATTCCAATATGCAAATAATTTCATAACAACATAAGTCGCTTAAAATAAAAAAAGGTCTCAACCAAACTGATATTCAAAATAGTAAGCAAGCACTGCTTTGTTTACATTTTGTATATCTGCATATATCTGGTATATTATTGTTTTGGTTTCTCCTTTTAAATGACGAATGTATACTATTAGAAGCTGCTGATTAAACAGATACATCTTCTCACGCAAGCACAGAATGCAGTAGTTTGCAGTAGTTGACAGCAGTAGTTGCTGTAGGCTGTGCGCTCTGTTCAAGTGCAGCTTTTTGGTCCAGATGCTCCCGATGCAAGGTGGCAACACCATCGGCTTTTGTCACTGCTAGTACTTCAAAGTCGGCTTGGTGTGTCCCGGCCCACAGAGTTCACGCTTTCACTGCGTGATGTAGTCTGTTAAAATATATTCAGAATATGTACATTTGTATTATCACCATGATTGCAAATGTGATATTGATTTTTTTAAAAAGGTCCAAGAAATAAGTTAATATTAACTGACAGTTCATCCAGGTGGATGCTGCGCACTGGTGGTGGTTGAGGAGATACCCCATTCTATGTAAAACGCTTTGAGTGCCCAGAAAAGCACTATATAAAATGTAAGGAATTATTATTATATTATATATTATATATATATTATATATTATTATAGTTCCTGTTTTTGCTGTATTTCGTCAACAAAAGTAGTTTAAAACAATGCCAGTGTTTCGTTACTGAATTATTGCATTGCTGAATCAGTCAGCCATTTGAATGAATCAGTTGAATGAATGACTCAGTGACTCACTCATTCAGTGATATGCTGCAACCTATTGGAGATTTTAGGTTTATGTTTAAAGTATATTTTACAATTTTTCCCCCAAATCATTTCAAATATCAGTATTCTTAACTTTTTGTTTTAACATCAAAACATTAATTATGCATTTGTAACTGCAGGATAAATGCATTCATGTCCTGCATTAAACAGTCTGTGTTAATGCATCTAAATGCCTCTTAAGATGCAGATTTTGTGCCACCTCTGCATTGCAAACTCAAATTTTGTTGATACGGATTTCATTTGAGTGGTAACAGCTCTATAGTGTCTAATTGTTTGAATTTATTAATCAAATTTAATAATTTGACTCAAAATATGATGCATACAGTCAGCTGTCCACAGCAGTCCTAAACCTGCCAAAGTACCAGCGCAATAACACGCTCAGCAAAATATTGTCTAATTCAGTGGTTCCCAAACGTTTTCTGTCGAGCCCCCCTATTGCAGAATAAAAAATCCCCATATAAACATAAACACAGTTTCAGAAGGATTTATTTGAAGCGTAATAATTAAAATTCAGTGTGTGACAACTTACTGAAAAAGAAAGAAAGAAAAAAAAAAACTAAACAAAGGAACTAGTCACTTTTACTGTAGAAACATTAAAAGTAAAGCATGCAGCTTTTTCTCATATTTTCTTCACTTTGTTGTAGTTGCGATCTTTGAAGTAGATTCATCATCTACCTTACGTTTACCTGGCACTTGTTGTCTTTTCAAAAACTTGTCCATGATTAGAGCAGAACTACTATGCGTCATTAATTCATAATTTTACTCGGCTAACGGCAGTTCTCATTTCTGATATCAATTGCACCCTCTTTATTTTACGACAAAAACCGCCACAACTAATAACAGACAGCTTGCAGCGGGAACTGCGAGTCGTCTTGAGGTAATAAAATATAATGAAATTCATATTTTGTGTTAAATTATTTACATATGTGGCAAGTAGCCGTATAATAAGCAAGATAATTTCACAGTGGGGTCGTGTATCACCCTGAAAACATTTCTTTTCACTTTTGGCATATACCGAAATGAAAATTCTTGGATGAAACTGAAACTGCTTTGTAATATTTATTTATTATTTTATTAAATAATATACTCATTTTGTAAGACTTTTTAATTTAACTCAATAATTTTAATGATACTGAATAATAAAATAAAATAAAATAAAAATCACAAGCCAATAAAATAAACCACGTTTATTGAAAGTAACAATAAAATTGGACAGAAAATATGAATGAATATTAAATCTCAATATATTATTTTTATTCAGTTCTATGAAAATGATCAGATATAACCTTTTTTGACTAATTATCAAAATAATGTACAGTCCTACAAAACTATTATTATCAGAGCATGTGAGCAGAGCATACTGTCATGAGAGGGTACGTCATTTTACCAGCGTTGTCCAGTACAGCAGCACTACAGCATGTTACAGCACAGTATGCGACGCTTTTGCAAACAGGAACAAGTATACATAGACATTTTTTGTCGGTGAGTTATTTGAGCGGACTTTGCTTTTCCGTTGAGCATAAGCGGTACACGAGTGGAGCATTCATATGGGCCGTGAGCAACTCAACGGAACGCACATTCATAGAGCGGAATATTGAGCGGAGCGTCACACATTGAGTGGTGTGCGCTGAATACTGCTGGGCGGCGCGGCAGATATTTTCGGCCGTTAATCTCTTTCAGATCTCTATAAAAATCGGCTGACCATATACTAGCCTTGCCGTGCCCCCCTTATCATAACTCCGCGCCCCCCAGTTTGGGAACCACTGGTCTAATTATTGTTATCGACAAAATTCCAGAAAATATCAAGATATAATTTTTTTGTTGCACAGCCCTAACTCACTCTCCACTTGTGTCTTTCCTCTGAAAAAAAAAAGATATTCTGATCCCCCTATAGATATTATGTGTTGGTAGCCAAACAGTTGACCTTTGACTTCCGATATTTTGAGCTGATTTTTAATTTAATTTTTCATGCATCTTCTAGCAACAAGATGCATATTGTTGCGTTTGCTGGAAGTGGTAGTAGTGTGTGATCCTCAGTAATTTAGTGTATATTTTTCTGTTTCTATTAACAATGTCGACAACTATATTATGCCTAGTGTTTTAAAATCTGTTTAAGTTTTAGCCTTCAGTCAAAATTTAGTCCGAATTTTCGCAAGAGTGCAGAAGTTTAGTTAGTTATGCTGAAGTGAAGTGATTGAAAGCGTCAGTGATTTTAAAAGTAGCAGTCTTTCTGAATATTATCCATTTACAATTTGAATAAAAGTTTTATTTTTCATGCCACTAATAGCACCAGCAGCCAAGCACACAGTGCAAAGTGTCAGGAATAACAAAAATGACAAATAACACTGCATAATATTTAGGCTTCTTTTGAATGCAGATTATAATAAATATACGTTCACATGGCATTACCGATTTCCTCCCATGGCCGGCGGTAATTTGTGATATAGCTAAATTATATGACAGAATTGTCACCTTCTAATTATTTGTGTCCTTATCTGTTTGCGAATGCCATAAAGAGCCACATTTCATTAGGAATTTACGGCGCGTCCTTGAAAGAGAATCTATGTCTAATTCAATATGCAGCTATCTGCATGCCCTTGAACTGCTCAGTGATGCGAGATGGCACGTTCTTAAAGGATGATGTCTGCATCTGTGGATTCTCACTTTTCCTCTGCAGAATTCTCCAAAAGGAAACGTCCATGTTCCTTCTGGCGTTAATGTATTTATCTACGGTAGGGATAAAGGCAGATGTTGTAACACAACAAAGGCTGTTTCACAGGATTTTTCAGGGATGGCCTTTTCCTCAACTTACTGTGATGCTCCTGTGGCTAGAGATGTTTGTTCGCAGTTTTACTGGACTGCGTTTTTATCACAACCGAGCAATAAAAGGCCTCTCTGGTTGAGGTTTTACACTCTCACTGAGAAGTGTACATGCTTGGCAGCCATTCAGTTTAACTCCTGTTGCTTCATAGGATTCTTTTCAGAAACTCAGGCAACATCCTCCAAGTCAATTTGAACGGGTTTTAGCTTTAAACCGTCAACAGAAAAGTCTCATTCTTGGGACAAGGACGTTTCTGTGCTGAACTGAACGCTGTTTCGTTGCATCAGCCAAATTTCTCTCAGGACAGATTGATGGATTGGAGGGAAACAGCATTAATATGAATGCTCCAATTAATTTGAGAGGGGCCGTGTATGATGTGCATGCTAACTAGGGGCCCTGAAGAAAACCTGCTTTCCTTTTCTCCGCCTCGCTCCTCCCTTTTGCCTGTACGCAGCTCTCACAGACTGATTGCACCGGTGACGTCAGCACTTCCTTCTATATGCCACCATTTGGGGACTCATTGGCTTGGGGCTACAAATGAATCTTGGGTTGATATGTTTTTCTTGCACATGAGTGCCTGTGTTATTGTATTTGTTTATTTGAAGGTTGTTCTGTGCATTATACTATTATGCCAGTGCTGTTTGAACAGATTCGTTCCAAGATTGTAAGTAGATCTTGCAAAACTTAACTGTCAGTTTTTTCATAAACTCACTCAGTTGATATAAGACTCAGCTGACGTTTGCTTGTTTTTTCTTTTTTACAGTGGAGCGCTTTCATGCATTGAACAAGGGGGGTTTTGTGCCTTTTGAAAGGGCACCACAGCTCCCTCAAAAAGAAGTCTTGCCATCACCGTAGCTCTGTTCCAAAATGTAGTGAGCTGAATCTGTAGGTTACATTTTTAAAGCATTATAGATGATCCTGATGCAAAGGCTGTTTCAAAATGTAGTCACTTGGCCAAATCCAAAGTTTCCAAAGTCCTAACTATTAATATACAGCAAATTAGGAGTTTATTGAGGCAAAAGCCATAGTTAATGGATTGTTAATAGCAAGAACTGTAAAACTGAAAAAAATCAAAGCTGGAGAATTAGAAAATAGGACAATGTAAGAGAAATGTTGATTATAAATGTAATTAATTCAATACTGAAAATGAATAGTAATAATACAAATACAATGCATATTTATGCAAATTAAAGGAATAATTTACCCCAAAATGAAAAGACATCATTTACTCACCCTCATGCTGTTCCAAAATTGTATTTCTTTTTTTGCAAAAGAAGACATCTAGCATAAGTGAAAGTGGATGAGAACAGTTGTGGGTACCATTCACATTCATTGTAAGAGCATATTCATTGTAAGCTTCTGCTTTTGTATTCTATCTACGCAAGGAAGAAAGTCATACAAGTTTGGAATGACACATAGTGAAAAAATACATTTTCAGAATTTACAGATTTTCATTTTTGGGTGAACAATGCCTTTACCCCAATATACAATTTCTAATTGCTCTAAATCATCAATATTTTTACAGATTTTTAACTGTATAGGTACCAGAAACTGCACCATATTGCATATGTATATATTCTAGTTATATATAACAAATTTAACTTTATATTCTACCATATTATTTTATTTTATTATTCTATACTATATTCTACTATATACATTTATATTCTACTATATATGAAATATGAAAATCCTAATGTATCAAATACTGATACTCAGAAAAAAACATACACACTTAATTAAATTCAATAAATAAATAAATACATTTAGAATGTGGACTGAAATTATGTGTCTTCCTCCCTTCTCAATAATTACTGTTTTTATTGAAGAACATATCATATGCGGCATATGTGGTTCATAAGTTTTATTAAGTGTATATCCGCACTCCTGGTTCCTTTTAAAGGAGAAGTCCACATCCAGAACAAAAATGTATAGAAAACGTTCTCACCCCCTTGCCATCCAAGATGTTCATGTCTTTCTTTCTTCAGTCGTAAAGAAATTATGTTTTTTGAGGGAAACATTTCAGGATTTTTCTCCATATAATGGACTGATATGGTGCCCCGAGTTTGAACTTCCAAAATGCAGTTTAAATGCAGCTTCAAACGATCCCGAATGCAGTTGTAAATGATCCCAGCTGAATAAGAAGGGTCTTATCTAGCGAAACGATCGGTTATTTTCATTAAAAAACACAATTTAAATACTTTTCAATCTCAAACGCTCGTCTTGTCTTGCTCTCAATGAACTCTGTGTATTTTGGCTCAAGACAGTTATGGTATGTCGAATTCGTATTTTCTCTCTGAACTTCAAAAATCATTTCAAAATCATCCTACATCGCTGCAGAAGTTCTGACCCAGTCGTTGCAAAGTGAACATGCAAAGATCAAACACCCTTAACAAAAAAGGTAAAACAGTGATATAGGACGATTTTGAAGTTGAGGGAGAACATGAGATGGGAGTTTTTCGACATACCCTAACTGTCATAAACTGGAACAAAAAAAGTCCAGGCAGAATAAGACAAGATGAGGATTTGACATTAAAAAGTATATAAGTTGTATTATTTTTATTAAAATAACAGATTGTTTCACTAGATAAGACCTTCTTTCTCAGCTGGGATCGTTTACAAGTGCATTTGGGATCATTTGAAGCCGCATTTAAACTGCATTTTTATATCAGTCCATTATATGGAGAAAACTGCAGAAATGTTTTCCTCAAAAAACAATTTCAAAAATCATAATTTCATAATTGAAGAAAGAAAGACATGAACATCTTGGATGACAAGGGGGTGAGTACATTATATGTGAATCTTTGTTTTGGTAGTGGACTTCTCCTTTAAGGTTCCTAATATTGTTTTGTGACACGCAAGGTCAAAAAACGCTTTTGTTTTCTCAAAATATACATTTAACATCACTTCATTTTCCAGCGATTCTCAAATGGTTAATTTGAAGCTATTCAAAGATTCAGTCTCTCTAAACCCCACCTTTTCATAAGCCTACTCTGCTCTGATTGGCCAGATGGCCCTAGCTTTTCTGACTGGTCTACCGTGTACTGCGGGTCAGAAAAATGACGCCCATTGCAATAGTTCCATATTTTGAACGCACAGAATAGAATATAGAATAGAACATATAATAACATCAACTATTACTCATACTTACAGGTTGTGATTCAGTGGAACCAGTTGGTTCAAATAAACTGTACTGAGCCATCTTTCAAGAGCAAGCATTTTGTTTCACGTTGAACTCCCAGAGATTAGTGAAGCAGTCGACAGTAAAATGACAGGAACACAAAAAAGATTTGGGTTGTACTGCTGTGGTACAATCGGGAAAAATGAATTTTAACCACTGATTCTTCGCAGCCTCATTATTTGGTAGTGAAAATAAAACAAATTTACTTTCACAGCATCTTCTCAACATGATGTTTACCACACTAACAAGCTACAGTGTTTGAGGGCGGGTCAAGTCATTCATGGCCGGCCACGTAGAACATAGGCGGGTGTTATGCAAATATCTTACACACAGAAGTGGGTTTTGAATTACTGACAACTTCGTTTTGCCTGTTCAGAGTCGATTCTTTCTTTTGGGAGACAAAAACTTCATTTATTGTGCACTTTTGGCTTTACAATTTTGCAGATCGTTTGCATTCATTTACAGCTACATTACACACTGCATGAAAGGCAATGTTCGAAATGGCATAATAGAGGCACTTTAAGACAAAGAGCACAAAGAGCATTGCAGAAATACCAGAAAAAATATCTTTTGTGCTGGACAATGAGGGGGTTTACGAGCCAGAAAGGTTGAAAAGCACTGTTTTAAAGTATTTTATCATCTCTCTTGTTTCTCCAATACTAAAATGAATCAATGGCACACAGAGTTCCTGCATGTGCAGAGCATTCCGAATCCATCCCTAATGAGGTTCCATTGTTGTTAGGATGCAACCTAGGATACTGTGTATGTAGGCAGTAGGCAGCCTGCCAACTTATGGACCATAGCGCCTGCCTTCATGCATGAGAAGAGGCTTTCCCTCATTGCTTTTTCCTCATGCACATTTTGTCATTTCCCTGAAATCGTTTTGTGTGAACTGTTGACATGTTTGTCTTGAGTTACTAGAGCCTCTGCCCTGCGCCTTTCTTCTGCTAGCATGCGTTCTGCCATAAATGATGGATTCCTTTAGCAGATTGCACTACAGATGAGTGATTGTGCTCCGAGCTACGGAGAACTGGTGGCCAAGTGTAGATCCATTTTCCAACAGCAAGGCTGCAGGGAGAGAACCAAGGGGAAGATACTTGATGACAAATGGCGTAGTACGGCCGTCATTTTGCAGGAAATTATTCCCCATCATTTTGCTGGCTTTGGGGACATTTATCTAAGCAGGCCGGGATCCTGAACTACACTCCAAATAGCTGCTATAAAAAGGTTTTAGTATTTGATTTTAGTGAGTGTTATGTGCAAGCATGGTGTCGTAAAAATTAGATTCTTTTAATTTTAGCTTTAATTACACTTTGCAAGTTAGCACAGAATGAGATAGACAGGCTAATTGTGAAATGGCAAGTGAGGATAAAAATAATACATGCACAGTGATAGCATGTGGTAGAAGATGACGTATAAGCCGAGGACACGGGTTTGAATCCAGCTTTTGTAATGTTACGATCCTGTTAATACATAACTGGAACTTAGATGTCGATTTGGCCTTACAGAAATTGGAGGAGAAAGATAATTGCCCCTGCAGAGAAATTTAGCTTGCCATTTTGCAGTCATTTTGTGAACATTTTGACATTTTAAATGTTTTGGACTGAAGCAGACATTTGTATTCCCTGTTGACACTGGCAAGAGTGCAAAAAAAAAAAAAAAGCCTCCCTGCTCCAATTTCAACCTTATGATAACATGTCAGCCTATTAAAAAGATGTAGCAGCTGTGCTTACTTAACAGTGTGTCAATAAAACAACGTTTTTATATTTTATTAAAAACTGTGAGCGACGCTTAGCGTAGGGCATATATCATATATGTCAAATAAATCATATACAAATGGAAATGTACAGGAGGGGGATCATTATATTTAGTGGTTCGAAGCAAAACATTTAGTTAAACTCTTTATCTATCTCAAAAAATCCTTTTGCCAAAGGATTGTCACAGCAAAGGTCAGTGTACAGCAATTTTGGACATACAGTAAAGTACATGTTTTATGTTTATCTGGTTGTCCTTGAGTGTAATGACGTTGCTGTCAATAGCCATTACTTTTATTACGCTGTCCACCTTTTTGCTTTACCCATCAGAAAGCTACTAATTTCTGCAAAATCCAACACTCTCATTCATTAAATAGTTTTTTAAATCCAAACATCCCCTGGTCTTTGTGTGCTTAATAAATATTTTAGATTTTGCTTTCAGCTAGTAATATGAGTGTACTTCGGTTCACATTCCCTTATTAACCCTGTTAAGCCTAACATATAAAATAATAGTCAGAAAAATCTTGTTTTTTATTGCAAGTTTGTTGAACCTTCAGACAAAATTGTTTTGAAAAAAATCTTAATGTATGGTTAATAAAGTATGATATACACGCATATTGAGCTCACACTTGAAAGGAAAAACACCTCAGTTTTATTCATAAGCCCAATCTGAGCAAAATGTGGTGCAGTTGCTGATATTTATTTGGCCAAAAACTATAACATTCTGACAGCTTGTATACTCAAAAAAGATTCTTTAAACTAACAATTCAATTATGGACAGTGGTTTCACACAGCCAAATTGTTTTTTATTAACAGTAATGTATTTTTTTTGAATCTGTGCAAACTCCTTGTGTTGTGACAACACAACTGAATGAGGAAGTATCTGTGAAATTATAATGTCCAACCTAATCAGTTAATTAAAAAATATTTACACTAAGTGCAAATAGCAAAAGATTCTATTTACACAAAGTGAAAATAGCAGTATTTTTTAGCGATATGCTATTTATACTAAGTGCAAATCACTATGGATTCTATTTAAACTATATGTTAAAATAGCAGGATTTTCTGCTATTTATACTGCTTATTGCAAATAGTGGCAATTATCTGCACCTCAGTATTGTAGTACATTATAAAACAGTATGCAGTAATAACGTATTGCGTGTAAATTATAATTTATCATTCAGATTATTAAATGGATGCCACCTTATTGGGACAATAAAGCCCACCCTACACCTACCCTAACCCTACCCCTCATTTTTATTGAAAATAAATGCCTTTCCAATGTGAGATTTGAAAAGGAAGAAAAAAGTTCATCAAAAAGGGGGTTCGAACCCTGGTCGATTGCATCAAAAAGATTTTCTTACATGAGTTGATGATTGATAGCCATATTTTGTATTGTTGACTACACCAATCACACATTGGTGGGTGGAGTTAGTGAATAGCCTCTGCCAACTAGACAGGCTATTTGCACTTAGAGTAAATAGGCAGTCCGTTATTGAAAACTGCACTGTAAAAAATACTCTGTAAAATTTACGGTAAAAAATATGACAGCAACATTTTATGTTTTACGGTTTTCACTTAAATTTACAGGTAAATACCGTAATTTCATTAACTGATATAATGTTAATGTACCAATCTACTGAAGTACTGAAATCTGTTTTGTACCTTTGTAATACACTGATAAACACCAAAAGCAGGTGGTGATGAGAAAGTCACATGATGAACCAAAGCTCATCACAAACAGCTTTTAAATATTAACATGTATAGAAGGTGCAAAGTGTAATTCACACAAACACTGAACACCATCATAGTAACACACATGAAACTGAAATAATGCAATAAATATTAATTCAACAACATTAGATGTAACATACAACCCTAATGTATAAAACAACAAGAAAAAACTAAGACGAAAAGGTTATTTCAACAAAAAAAACCCCCATCAAATTAAAAAAAATTCTGGGAATGTCAGTTTATGGTTATTCACTGTCTTTTACTGTTAACCATTTAACAGGTTTTACTGTAGCATTTTTACATTTCACTCAACCCACATAAGGAGATTTGTTTCAAACAATTCCTTTTAATTTAAAATTCAATTAGTTCTAGTTTCTTTAACTCAGTGGTTTCTGTTTAAAGTTACTCCTTTCAACAAAGCATTTTTTATGTTTGTAATTGTCTTTGAGTCATAAAAAGACATGTCACAAATGATCAAACTCTATTTGTTAAACAAGAACAATGAATACAGTTACATACAGTTAAATGCAGTTGAAACCACATTACAAAATTACACAAACTGGCAGAAATGTCAAACTACTGTCATTTCCTTATACTTGACATTTAAAGGTAACCAGTCAAACCTTATTCCAGGAACAGTCCTTACTCAGACACGTCAAAGAAGAGCTTGGCCTTCAGTCTTTGCACTTTTTTGGATGACTTGTTGCCATCTAGCTTTAGAAATAACTGCAGTACTAAGTCCATACAGTATATCAGTCCCAGAAACAAGGTATTGTGTATACTGCTAAGGTCCTCAAGAACTTTTCAGCTTCCAGTACTTCATCTGCTGGGCTCTCATCAATGTTTGCACCTTCAAATCTTATGACATAATGTAAATCACTGAGATCTTTACTACAGTATAGCGGACTACATAAAATACTTATAAATATCTGCTGTCACTCTTTAGTTCTAATCAGGGTTGGCAAACGATTAATCGCGATTAATCGCATACAAAATAAAAGTTTGACTGCGCCTAATATATGTGTGTGTGCTGTCTGTAATTATTATGTCAATATAAATACAAGCACATATATATTTAAGACATATTTACAAGTATATGTATTTTTTATAATTTTGATCGAATTTATATTATATATAAATCAAAATATTTTGTACATAACATATTTCTCTTAAATATATACATTTATTTGTGTGTATTTATATATACATAATAATTACACGCAATACACACACATACATTAGGCAAACTCAAACTTTTATTTTGTATGCGATTAATCGCGATCAATCATTTGCCAGCCCTAGTTCTAATAATATGTCTTAGTAAGATGATATTTATGTAAGATGATATTTTATGATCAAAGCTCTTTAGTTTTTTTGTGAGGGCAAATACAATGCAATACAATGATGACTGAGAACTGTATCCTTATGCATCATATTTGATACATTTTAACATGATTTGTGTAAAATTGATATATATGTATAATTAAGTAAACCTAAATTGCTTCAGTTCGGTTAATATTCATCTTGAAATATTACTAATAATATATACTATGTGGTCAACACTTTATTTTTAAGTCCAGTTCTCCCTATTAACAAACCATTAACTACGACTTTTGCCTCAATTAACTCCTAATTTACTACTTATTAATAGTTAATAGTAGATTTAGGTATTGGGTCGGACTAGGGATGTAGAATATGGTCATGCAGAAGATGTGCTATATAAGTACTAATAAGCAACCAATATTAATAATAGGCATGCTAATAGCAACCAATTAATAGTGAGAATTGGTCACTATACTAAGTGTTACGAGTTATTCTTAAGCTTACTATATAAAAATCAATAAAGAATTAGCAGCAAAAAGACATGTGAACCACAACCTGAAGGTGGACATATTTACAATTATGCTACAAGGTCTTTTACTTGCTGTAAATGTATCATTTAGAAAGATGATATGTACTAGATTGTGTTTAACAGATTTTGATCACAATAATTTGAAGGCCTTAGAAATCTGTGTATTAAATCTGATCTGTGTAGGCTTTAGGATTAAAGTTCTTTCCACAGAATTCTTCATATTTTCCCTTGCAAATGTCTGCCAAATATATGTACTATTCAACATATTCCTTCTTTCTGATTTGTTTATGCTTCAGCACATGAAGGTTGCTGTTCTAATAGCACCATGCGACTGATAGAAGTGTTCGGCTTGTCATTGGTTACATCAGGTTTATTTCTCCATATGTCCATATGGCCTGGGGCAGTGCCAGCTCACTACTGTGCTCCCAATGTGCATCATGGCAGAACTGGGAAATTTAGCAAATGAGACGACAGTCTTGTTCCGTAATTTCAGCGCTCAATAATCTCATGATCACTGCAGAGATATTTTGCAGCATTTGTTAGTTTTCACTACATCTGAGCAAACACACATAAACACACACTCTAATTAACTGCTATTGTAAGAGTCCAAGCCATCTTCTACTGCATCACTGAGCCGTTTGGATTATCCCTGATCAAACTTGACCTCTGACTTAAACAAAGACATGGTTACGTGTACAAACAACATTAGAGTTGCTGATCAGCTTGAATTCTGAGTGCAACACGATAAGGCTGCTTGATCTCTGTTTGGGCATTTTAATTATCCATCATCATCTGTGTCAAATGCAGTTTTGATCATGGTGAGCGCTTTAGTCGGAGGAAACACTTCACATGAAAGCTACTACGCGAAGGTCAAAGTGTGCATCTAATCACTGCTGTTCATTAAGAGGCATCAGGCAATTAATTATTTAACTTTTAACTTCAGAGTTGATGTTTTCGAAATACCACTTGTTTTAAATGGTTGGTTCATCCCAAAAAATGAAAAACATCATCTTCATGTGATTAACAAACTTACTTTTTTTATTGTGGGACACAAAAGGTGTTTAGAAGAATGTTAACACTGCTCTTTTCCATGCCATGAATATAAAATGCTTAAAATATAAAGCACATGTTTAGTAAAAAAGAAAGTCATGCAGGTTTGGGACGACATGAGGGTGAAATAAATGATGACAGAAGTTTCGTTTTTGGTTGAACTATTCCTTTAATTTCATTTATTGGAAATAAATTTAGCTCAGCGGTCTACTTTGTAACATGTCCCAGCTTAGTATTTTACTGGATATTCTACAACTGGCTCTGACATTTTGTGTATTGGATGAGAAAAGTGTAATACAGACTTAAGTTATTCCCAACAATGGTGTGAATTAGACACTTACGAACAAATAATTCACAAGACGAGAGAAATTATGTAAGCATCTTAAGCGTAAACAATCTCCACTGCTATTAGTTTCAAAGTGATTCACTGATGATCCATGAAGTATTGGCTAAATAATTTACTGTACAGTCTCGCAATGCTTGTCAAAAAACCTTGTTTTTTAAGTTCACACAAATCAAAAATGCCACTGATCTTAACAACATCCCTAATCGTGCAAATTTTAACACTCTGACTTCAACAAGCATATGAAAGAACTCTTTGAGGAGAAACATCTAGACAAGAGAGAGAGAAAAAAAGACAAGCAGAACCGCCCCATGTCTGATTCCTTATTATCTCTCCCGGCCTGCTGATTAGGTGTGTATTGACCAGAACAGTCATTCATGTATAACGATCAGGGGGTGAAACAGATGACATTAGAGAAACGAATCTCATGCATGTTATTTCATTAACTGAAAGGCCCGATCTCTGACAAAGCAATACATTTTATCTCGCCTTGTAATCCGTTACTCATTATTCTTTGATAAAAAGCCCTCACTTTGACATCGTATTTGCTTGCCTGTGTTTACAAGAATGCGAATTAAGGATTCTCCATAAACCTGCAGTACAGTGACTTATGGTTGGCACTTATGGAAGGCACTTATGACTTATGGAAGGGATCGTTGACCCAAAAATGTCAAATTAAGATATTTTTGATGAAATACGAGACCTTTCTGACCCTCCATAGACAGCAACGCAACTGACACATTAAAGGCCCAAAAAGGTAGTAAAGAACTTAAACTACACTGTAAAAAACACAATTTGTTGAGTCAGCTTAAAATAATTTGTAACCCTGCTACCTTAAAATTTTACGTTTAGTCAACTCAAATAAGTTGTCAACTTGAAATATTAAGTTGTTCTAAGTGACAACTTAGATATTCGAGTTGACTAAACAAAAAAATTGGTTTGTTAAACTTAAAAGCTGTGTTTGTTACCCAGCTGCCTTAAAATTGTAAGTTGAATCAACTCAAATATCTAAGTTGTCACTTAGTAAAACTTAACATTTCAAGTTGACTAAACTTTTTTTTTGAGTTGGCTGAACTTAAAATTTTAAGGCACTGGAGTAACAAATTATTTTAAATTGACTCAACAAATTGTTTTTTTTTTTCAGTGTAGTCCGTGTGACAACAACGGTTCAACCTTTATTTTATGAAGCTACGAGAATACTTTTTGTGCACAAAACAAAAATAATTAATAAATATAGCTGCAAGCAGCAATTGCGGGGCCAAGCACAAAAGTTGCAGAATGAGGAGCTAAGCACGGCAAGGAGCAACAGACCGACTACAACAATGAGTAATTAAAGTCATTTTAGGATGAGATCAGTTGAAATGGCTGAACAATCATAAATACAACCAATAATAATATAATTTAATGGCTTATCACTTTTGACCAATAGGTGGTGCTGTTTTGCCACACACAAAATAGGTGACAATGACACACACAAAGTTTGGTGTCATTATGTCAAAGCTTTACAGAGATACAGCCTCAGAGTCATTTTGGCATCAAGCCTAAAATTTGTAGTGACGCTGTACGAAAATGGTTTGGTCTGTCGACACGAAATCCATAACTTTGAGTCAGGACAGTCTGAAGATGATCTGACTCAATTTTGGTTAAAAACGGACCAACGGTCTAGGAGGAGTTTGAACAAGTAGGTTTTGTACATTAATCAAAATGGTGGAAAGGAGCTTTGGCCAACTATGGTATAATTGGTATGTATGTTGTCGGCATGACCCAAGGAATATTTTGAGCCAGTTTTATTACAGTAGGCTAATGCAATCAGAAGTTATTAGCATTTTTGGAAATTTCATTATTAATGTTTAATAAATGGTGTATTACTTCTGACTATTAGGTGGCGCTGTTACAAAATTGATGTGGTGTGGTCAGGGTGTGGTGACATTGGCACACATAAAATTTGGTGTCAATATGTCAAAGCTTTGCAGAGATACAGCCTCAGATGTAGTTTGGATCTTTCCAGCAAATTCGTTGATGCGCTAAACGAAAACCATTTCGTATATCGACACAAAATTCATAACTTTTTGCCAGCAGGGTCTGAAGATGATCTGAGTCGTGAGTAAGTTGATTTAACTTAAAATGTTTAGGCAGCTGCTAAATTGAAACTGGTGAAAGCTTTTTACAGTGTAGGTTAGTGGCATCAATTCTATAGAATATATATATAAAAAAGATTTTTTTGTTTGAAGATCTTAGGTGGCAAGTACACTAAGTAGAATTGTATATTCTAAGTTATCTGTGAAATATCTGTACTTACTACTTATTAACTTTTTGATGTATATATTATTATTTCTAATTACAAATTCAACACACATTTCCACTAATTTAATGTGTATAGCTGGTCACATTTGGACACTGCTTTGCAATTATTTTAATGAGTTTTTCCCACACCAGACTACTAATGTGCTAATGGCAATTTTTTAAGGACTTGAATTCTTAAACGGCACATTAAAACAAAACAAACTGTGATTGTTTTCCTCTCATCTCAGTCAGACAGTCTATTCCTGTCTATGTGGGTGGTTTTTGGCCTAAAACAAGCTGCACCTGAAACAGATGATAGTCAAAAGTCTGGCTTCCCAAAGCTTGCTTCAGGCCTTGGCCTGGGGTTAAAGAATAGTTCACTACAGATTGAAAGGTTTCACATCATTTACTCATCCTCATGTTGTTCCAAACATCTATGACTTTCTTTTTTCAGTGAAACTGTTTGACCATATAATGAGAGTCAGTGTGGACTCTCACAAAACAACACTGGACCTCATTAACTTTCATTGTATCGGTGAAATCAGGACAGAATTTACATTTTGTGTGAACTATCCCTTTGAGACTTTCTTATTAACCATTATTAAGTATTTCTTTTGTTGTTAGAGGTAGGCTATAGTTAAGAAAAGGTTAAGGTTAATTGACTTCCAGGCAATGTTAAAGAACACATACTTGGAAAAAAAGCACAGTTGCCATTTTCTTATTGAACTTTTCTTATAATCTTACTAACTGAGTGTCATACCTTTGCTTTAAAGTACATATTTATCTCAGAATAATGGTAGTTCTGTCAGCATAATATGTTAAGCCTATCACCAAAAATGCTGCATATCACAATTGTGTTAGATTCTTTGAACGAAGGTATATAAAGATCTCAGATGGCGCTTTTTGCAGCGTGTCGATTTTTCCCCGAACTGTCCCAGGTGTATGAACTCAAAAGAGACCTATTACAGTCGAGATGTGTCGGCGTTTGCGTAGCATTTGAGCCGAGGAGGATCAGTAGCTCTCTGAATGTTAGGAACAAGGGAAGGTGGGCCAGATGTTCTGCAGTTCATCTTGTGCTCTTTCCAAGAGCCGCAGTTTCCTGAATATTTCTCTCTGGGAGTTTTAGGCACTCATATACATCCACACAGTGTCATCTTCTGAAGTGCTTGGTTATTGGTCTTTTTAATCTCCTCAGATATGTTTCTTGTAGTGCAAATTGGCATGCGTGTGGTTCAAAACTCGACAGCATTAAATCCCAATATAAGCATCTGGATGTAGAATGTTAATCTCGGCTTTTCAACACTACGGCTGCTAATGCCACATTATCCGTCATCTGTTTACAAAGAGGATGTAATTATACAAAGGAATTAAAGTCTCACTTATTAGGTAGCTATAATTTGGTTGGCATTTTTAAGCAAGTGCTCTTTCCTTGTCTCTCTGAACTGCATCTCTGGCTCCCCTCCACCTGTCTAGTATTTCTTCAGAAGCTTCCCATATGTTTGAAGAATACATTATCTTTGTCTTTTTAATGAGTGCATAATCAGAATCAGTGTCATTTTTTTTGTTCTTATAAGTAAGGTGGGGCAAGTGTAACAAATCTGCCTGCCATCTTTTGGTAAAAAGCATTTATATGCACCAAAGATCTATATAACCCTTTTTTTTAAAAAAAAAGATTTTCATTTTTAAAAAAGAAATGTATCTAAACATGGTAAAATGTGTCAAACAGAACCAAGGTTTCACGAGTTCGCCTGCCCATCCAGTCCTGATGGGCAATGGTAAACAAACTTGGCTTGCTGTCCTTAATGGAGGTTTGAACCCAAGGCTCTGCTTGAGCGCCAAGTTCAATCTCCCACTGCGAAATTACCTAGAGGTAGAATAGAGGAGAGAAGAAATAGAGGAGGAGAAGGGGAGGTGGAGGGATGCCGGAAGAATTGACGCTTGGACAGTGCAATGAGAGCTGCTTATATAAGCTTGTAATGATGATTGACAGGACTGAATGATTAGGCTCCTCCCGAACCTATGTTTGGAACTTCATTAAATTCATATTACACCGTAAAAAAGATTTTTTTTTAAGTTGTATATCAAAGATTATTGGAGTATATATTGCAAGATAATGCTATTTCAGTTTTTCCAATTCAGGACTTTGAAGTTTAATCCAATGTGTTACTTCCAATTTCCTTGTGATAGTTTGTGAAATATTCTATACTTTACTGGATTTACTTAACCATAAAGTAAAACGTTTATTAGTATTCCTAGTTTGAAATGATGATGTCACTCTAGTATGTCTCAGTATTTCTGCAACAAAAATGAAATCAGAGTGTTCAGGCCACATACATACTTAAAAAAAGGCTCACATTTCATTACAATAGCTCTGGGTGAAGTGTGCTATTATAATGTTCAGATGTGTCTCCATTTTATTTAGTTGCATTTGTGTTCGTTTGTTTTTGTGTGTCATTTATTCCGAGTGGCTTTCTTCAGGCTATTGTGCTATGGACACTTTTTTTGAGCTCCAGCAGAGACCAGCATGTTTCGCTAAGCCATTAGCTTATGAGCCTTTAGTGTATGTCTGTTTAACTTTTATGTGTGGAGACTTCTGGCAGTGTACACACATACACATAAAGTGTCTTGCAAAAGTATTCGTTTTTTTCACATTTTGTTATGTTGCTGCATTTTGTTAAACTGCTTTAAATAGCTTTTTCCCCACATCATTCTACACTCCATACACCATAATGGCAAAGCAAAAAACAGGTTTTTAACAACTTAGCAAATGTATTAAAAATAAAAAACTTAAATGATTCCATTGCATTAGTATTCATACCCTTATCTGGGACTGTTGAAATTTAGCTCAGGACCATTCAAATCACTTGTAGATGTTACTACACTTCAAGTAGAGTTAAACTGGCAAATTCAATTGAATGGGTATGATTTGGCAAGGCACACGTCTTAACAAAAGGTCTAACAGTTGAAAATGCATATCAGGGTGAAAAACAAGTCCTGAGGTCAAAAAAATTGCCTGTAGAGCTTAGAAACAGGATTGCATCAAGCCACACATCGGGGGAAGAGTTTAGAAAAAAATGTGCTGCATTGACAAGTCACAGAAGCACATTACCCTTAATGGAAACAGTTTGAAACAACTCTGACTCGTCCTAGAGCTGGCCTCCTGGCTAAACTGAGCAATTGATGAAGAAGGGCTTTGGTTAGAGTGAGCTCCATGATCATATGTGGAGATAGGAGAAACTTACAGAAGGACAAACATCACTGCAACACTCCACCAATCCGGTATTTATGGTGGCGTGGCCAAACTCAATCCTCTCCTCACTGAAGACACATGAAAACACACTTGGAATTTGCAACAAAGCTCCTAAAGATCCCTCAGACTGTGAGGTACAAAATTCTCTGATGAACCTCAATTCCAAGTGTCATGTATGGAGGAAACCAAGTACTACTAATCACCTGGTCAGTAACATCCAAACAGTAAAGTGTGCTGGTAGCAGCCTCATGCTGTGGAAAGCTCATTGCACCAAATATCGAGACAGCCTTAATGAAAACCCAGCCCAGAGCATTCAGAACCTCAGACTGAACAGAAGGTTTACCTTCTAACAGGACATTGACCCTAAGCACAAAGCATGAGTGGCTTATAGACAACTCTGTGAATGTCCTTGAGTGGCCCAGCCACAGCCTTGGCTTGAACCCAATCAAATATTTCTGGAGAAACCTGAAAAATGTGTGTCTGCCCCCATCCAAGCTGACAGAGCTTGAAAGGGAAAGAGGTGAGGCGAAAAATGGCAGATAATTGCCAAATGCAGATGTGCAAATCTTGCCGCATCATACCCTAAAAGACTTGTAGCTGTAAAGGTGCTTCAACTAAATACTGAGTTAAGGGTATAAATACTTATGTAATGTACTTATTTCAGTTTTTTATTTTTAATACATTTACGAAGTTGTGACAGTTCTGTTTTTTCTCCTGTTGCGTTGCCATTATGGTGAATGGAGTATAGATTGATGTAGGAAAAAAGTAATTTAATGCAGTTTAACATAAGGCAGCAACATAAAATGTAAAAAAAAAAATAAAGGGGTATGAATACTTTCGCAAGGCACTGTATGTATTTTTTTTTTTTTTATCAATTATATGTTATACTTTTTTATGCCTTTAAAATACAATTGTTATAATTTAATCAAACACTAAAACATTTCTGTAAACATGGATTTGTGGTAACATTAATGGCTATCCACTGATGGAGGCACATAAATTAATTTCTAGACCATAAACTGACCTTCTTAGCCCAGTAAAAGGCCTCATCAATATATTGATCGGAGCACACATTAACTGAAAGAGAAGGAGCTGGAAAAGCAACTGGCTGTTACTATTCTGGTGCTTCATATCTTTCTGTAGCTGTCATTTAATTCGGCTCATCTCATTTTTAGTAGAGGAGATGTAACTATAGAAGCCTGTTTCTGCTACAGAAGAAAAAAGTAAATGTAAAGGTAATTGTGACCCTTTATCTCATAGATCAGACTTTTTTCTCATAATGCAGAGTTGATATCTTATATTTCTGACTTTTTTATTGTCATTCTGTTTATATCTCACAATATGATTGTTTTTCATTCTGAGAAAAAAATCTGAATTGCAAGATATAAACTTCTGACTTTGTTTTCTCTCTCTCTTTTTTGCACACAATAAAAAAGGTAATTGCAACTTATTATCTCACAATTCTGAATTGTAAAAAAAACTGAATTGTGTGATAAAACATTGCAATTACTTTTTTTTTTTAACAAAACAAGCTACATATGTAACTTTTTTTAACGTTGGTTTTGTAAAGCTCATTTCATTGTAACATTAGTATTAACAACCCATTTGAAATGGCTTGATGAGTGCGGTGTTGCGTTTTGTGTTAACCCATGTTTCCTGTTGAAACAGGAAGTGGGGGTGGGGCATATCAAATGCTTGTCCCAGTATTTTTAATATAGCCAATACGCTTTATTTACATCATAACTATAACTCATGATTTGATAATTTACTGGCAGCAGATGGTTTTAGGGGGAGGGGCATGCTTGTTGCAGAGAGCATTTGATTGGACAAAATTCTGTGTAGTGCAGGATGAGTCATCAATATTTTTAGTTCATTTTCCGAGATGTGAAAGACAGTGTTTCCAAGTCTTGGGGTACTGTAACAGTGTTGCCCCAGTAACGTGATATTTAGCCCCTGGAATATGAATTTTACCAGGGGAACCCTAGTAAAAAAAGCGTGTATTTTAGCTCCTAAAAGCTATTTTTACCAGGGGAACCCTGGTTTTGAGTTTTAAGTAGCGGTTAGGCAAGTTTTTTGTGAAAATCTGGCAACCCTGGTAAAAGACTGTACATTTTAAATATGCTAAAAGTGAATTTTATTAATTTATAAGTTTAGGAGTTTATTAGTAAATAGATGACTTTGAAGCTAACGTAGTCTTTTAGGGTCTTTAACATTTTTAAATTTCTTTTTCATCTTCACATTTCTTTATGCCATATCTTCTGTCACCATCAATAAAACTGCCTATCAGTAAACTCACATGTGTTTTGCTCACATGGGCAGTTTGTTAAGATCTGACTTGTGATATTTCCTTTCTAGACCTCTGTATTATGAAAAAAAGCATTAAGAAAGCTCAAACCCTCAAGGCCAAACAGTTCAGCTAAAATAATTAAATCATTAAGTCCTCCATTACGGCAAAATGCAGAGCTTCAGTTAAAACCGGTTAATTGCTAAAAGAGATAAGTCAGCAACCAGAGTTAAATGTATAGATTAGCCATTTAATGGACTGGCTGTTTGTCTTCTGACTGAATTACGGGTGCATTTGTGCATAGTATTTAAAGAGCGAACGATGAAAGTGAGCACGGCCAAATGGGGAGGTTTGTTTGTTTGAACTGCGAAGCTTATATTGAGTGATATTTGGAGAATTTCTATGGGGGAGATGTTTGGGGCTTTTAGTAGCACAGCGTGGTGCAAGTGAATGAGATGGAAATGAAGGCGATTAGCATATTCACAGTGGTATCAAACTGTCAAGCTGCGACACCTAAACACCATTAAACACAGAGAAGTTTATTTGCTAAAAAAAGGATTGCATATTTAGCCAGGTTTTAAGCGTTTTACCTTTTTTTTAACATTCCATCTGTCTTCTATCTTTCTTAATTTAATAGAGATCAAAACGATGTATATTCTGGGGAAAGAAGAATAGCTTAGTTAATAAATATAAGGCTTTCATTGTACTCATTTGATTAAGCGCTTCATGTTAAGATAGTAAATCTGTTTACTCAAACACTTACTGTGTATCACAGCTTGTTAATTTATTAATATGCAATCATCACTAGCTAATTATACTTACGGTGCAGACACGTAATGTTTTAGATGTTTCGCATGACCATATGCCAATAAACACATTCCCTGCACTGTAATTCACCAAATGTCCTTAAAGAAACAGTCAGACTTTGTCCTGGTCATTTGTGACTAACTGTGAAACATTTGCTCTGCAGATCACATGAACATATCGCAGCACGGCTCATTAGATAAACCAACAGATGTGTGTGTTTGTTTGTTCTTCATCTATTAAAGGGATAGCTCACCTAAAAATGTAAATTATTATTTTTTAAATAACCTATTGTTCTTCCAAACCCGTATGGCTCTTTTAATGGATTGCAAAAGATTCTTTAAGAATAAATTTTTTTTCAGTGCAATCAAAGTGATTTAAGAGACTGGTATGTTACCAGCAGTCATTTATATGTTCATTAGACCTGTTAGGGCTATAAAGAAATGAATATTAAATTAATATGGTCAAGCATGAGGAAAGTTTAATTTGTCTAATGAGTTTGTTGTTAATCTTTTTTAGGACTGCAAGTGATTGCTATGTCAGAGAGAAGTTCAGCCACAAAGAATACAGCAGACGGAGGTTATATGGTAGGATCTATAATCTATTAAATATTATGTCTTATAATATGTTTGCCTGTGCCATTCAACTTTCTATCATTTGAAATTCGTGAAACATCCTTTCATGCATTGCTTTTGAACACTTCAGACCATTTTTTTAAACTATACTCTGATCACTTATATTCAGGATCACGATTCGAAGATGTCGGATGAGCACAGAGACACGGATGATTCGTCTGAGAAAACGCCTAGTCGGATGTCCAGATCCCCGCAGAAATCCTCTAAAAGACCAAAGACGGTGCCTGTGAAAGTCACACTGCTAGATGGATCTGCCTATGAGACTGGAGTGGAGGTACAGCAGTTGCTTGCGTGTGCTAAAACTAATTTGTGTTGTTCTGTAGAAACATGGTGCCAGACCTCTAGGGCTCTCAGCTATTCACATACTGTTCTCCAGTAGTGCTGTATGCCTTTGTCAAGTCAACCACACCCTTGCTGACTGCTTAAACAGCTGTATTATTTGAGATTTTTCCAGTAGAGCCGGGCTCTATTTTTTTTTTTTAGATATTTATGTCAATATCTATATATTTGCTATGATGCATTCTTTTAAAAGTTGAAATCACAATATATCTACAGTGCCTTGCAAAAGTATTCATACCCCTTCATTCTTTTCACGTTTTATGTTTCATCCTTATTAAATTACTTTTTTTCCACATCAATACACTTCATACACCATAATTACAAAGCACAAAACAGATTTGTGACAACTTTGCAACTTTATTAAAAATAAAACACTGAAATAAGTACACTGCATAAGTATTCATACCCTTAACTCAGTACTTAGCTAAAGCACCTTTACAGACTCAAGTCTTTTTGGGTATGATGCGACAAGCTTTGCACACCTGCATTTGGCAATTATCTGCCATTCTTCACCTCACCTCTCAAGCTCTCTCAGCTCGGATGGGGGTTGACAGATATTTTCAGGCTTCTCCAAAAATATCTGATTGCGTTCAAGCCAAGGCTCAAGGACATTTACAGAGTTGTTTATAAGCCACTCTTGCTGTGCGTTTGGGGTCATTGTCCTGTTGGAAGGTGCTTTGGACTGGGTTTTCATTAAGGGTATCTCTATATTTTGCTGTGTTGAGCTTTTCTTCTACTCTGACGAGTCCCTCAGTCCCTGCCACTGAAAAACATCAACACAGCATGAGGCTGCTACCAGCACACTTTACTTTTGGGATGGTACTCAGGTGCAGGTGATGAGCAGTTCTTGCTTTCCTCCAAACAAGATGCTTGAAATTGAGGTTTATCAGATAAAGAATATTTTAAGGTACTTTGTTGCAAATTCCAAGTGTGTTTCATGTGTCTTCACTGAGGAGAGGATTAAGTTTGGCTTCACCTCCATGAAGTGATGTTTGTCCCTCTTAAAGTTTCTCCTATCTGCATATATGATCATGGAGCTCAACTAGAATCATCAGCTTCTTGGTCACCAGTATAACCAAGCCCCTTCTCCATCAGTTGCTCAGTTTGGCCAGGAGGCCAGCTCTAGGAAAAGTCCTAGTTGTTTCAAACTTCTTCCATTATGGATAATGGAGGCTACATGCTTCTGTGAACCTTCAATGCAGCAGAATTTTTTTCTGAAATCTTTCCCAGATCTGTACCGTGATGCAATCTTGTCTCTAAGCTCTACAGGCAGTTCTTTTGACCTCTGGGCTTAGTTTTTGCTCTGATCTGCTTTTTTAGCTGTTAGACATTTTATTGAGAGGTGTGTGACTTTCCAAATCATACCCATTCAGTTGAATTTGCTCGAAGTGTAGTAACATCTACAAGTACTCCTGAGCTAAATTTCAACTGTCCCAGAATACTTTTGCAATGAAATCTGTTCATTTTTTTGTTTCTAATAAATTTGCAAAGCTAAAAGGTGCATCATTGTAACTTATTTACCTTTTTTCTAAGAGTGTATTTGTAAAAAAAAAATGCTGTCCTATTTAAAAAGTATCATGATTTCTAAAAAAGTATTAATAATAATCAGAAATGTTTCTTGGACAGCAAATCAGCATATTAGAATGATTTCTGAAGGATCATGTGACACTGAAGACTGGAGTAATGATGCTGAAAATTCAGCTTTGATCACAGGAATAAATTACATTTTAAAATATATTCAAATTGAAAAATATTTCACAGTATTACTGTTTTTACAGTATATTTAATCAAATAAATGCAGCCTTAGTGAGCATAAGAGACTTCTTACAAAAACAGTAAACATTTTACTGATCCTAAACTTTTGAAAGGTAGCATAATTAAAAATTCTATAATTATCTTTACTTTTTTCCAGGAATTAGCATCAATCATATATTTGCTTTGATGCATTCTCTTACAAGTTTGATTATTTTTAATCATAAAGAACGATAAGCATAATTCAGAAGTAATCCACTTGACATAATAAAATTCCTTAATCTAGTTTAACATATTTAATATTTAAATTTAATTTGCATCAAAATAACAATATATACACTATTATATTTTAAGTATTGCACAGGGACACATCCTTGGTGACAAAAACACATTCTTAATCAGTGTTCTGAACTAATTTAATCAAACAGTTTGAAAAAACGAATTCATGGAAATGAATCAAACATCCTAACTCTCTCTGTACTTTTGCTACTGAGACTTAAATTAGAGGTGCTATGAAAATATCTCAGTTTTAGCACACTCATACCCAAGAGAGCATGTGTGAAAGTTTAATTAAAGGTGTTGAGTATTTTTTTTAATCTTTAATAACAAAGTACATTGCAAATATTTAATGTATGGAAGCGGCTATTTGTACTAAGTGCAAATAGCAATAGTTTCTATTTACACTATGGTAAAATAACAGGATTTTCTGCTATTTATACTACTTATTCAAATAGTGGCAATTATCTGCATTTCAGTTTTGTAGTACATTATAAAACAGTAAGCAATAATAATAACGTAGTGAGTGTAAAACATAATTTTAATTTACATTATTAAATGGATGCCACCTTATTGGGACAATAAATCCCTCCCTACATCTGCCCTAACCTACATTTTCAGCTTTTAGATTATTTCCTTAATTTTTTATTGAAAATACATGCCTTTCCGAAGTGATTTGAAATTTTAAAAGAAAAAAAAAATAGCAAAAGGCAGACTCAAACTCAGGTCAGTTGCGTCAAAAAGACACTGCACACACTTTATCATCTATGCCATCGGAGCCGTTGTTTTATTAGCGTCTTATTTAGTGTTGACTACCCTAATCACACATTGGTGGGCGGAGTTAATGTAAATAGCTTCTGCCAACAAGGCAGGCTATTTGCATTTAGTGTAAACAGACACTCCGTTAATATATTTTATGGTGCTAAACACATAAAACCAAAAACTAAATTACACTATGCTAAACTATCACATTTGACACACCAACCAGCAGCTGTATTTACAATAAGAATGTGCATAGATATTACAATAGTGTCGGAATGTGTCAAACAAAAAATCACTGTGCTGTTCTTGTGATCCCTGAACCTCACATTCCAGTCCCTCATTGGAATTTCACAGCCCGGCTCTGCAGCTCCATGTTGCCTACCGCAGTGCTTCTGGGAATTACAGCACATGAGATATGAATGCTAGTGCGGGCTGATGGGGTGGGGGTGTTCATTGATAGGTGAAAAGCTCTCCCACACTAGTAGCTCTCCTGGGAGTGCCACATACTGCTCTGAGATCAGTGCCATGTCTGCCTGTGTGCCCCAGGAGTCTGCCGGTTGATGGATTTCCAGGGTGTTTTCAGACATGGCTCTTCTCTGAGGTGTTATTCGTGGCTCTCTGGTAGCCTCTCCCATCCGTTTGCCATTACTGATGCTGCAACACCTACTGAGAGAGACAGACTGTCCAATCCAAAGGTCAAAGGCCGCCTATACTTCCAGTCTTCTACGCTTGGATGAAGGGGAGGAGGATGGGAAATCTATAATGGTGACATGTTAGTGGTCCCATGGAGTAAATAATACTACAGCCTTTCAGAGGAGGGTATACCAGGCATGGGTATTTGTCACCCTTGGCTAAAGTTCACGCAGATTTGTTATCGTTTACTCACCCTCAGCTTTGCTCCGGTTTGTTTCAAACCTGTATGACTTTATTTCCGCCAAAGAACACAAAAAGAAGGGCAATGTCTAAGCTGCTTATTTCTATACTAGAAAAAAATTGATACACACTACTATACTCTAAAAGAATAAAAACACAGTAACAGCTGGCAATATGACAAATGGCTGCTTTTGAATGCACATATGCATGTTTGCATGCACTTTTGCTTATGTGTTGAAAAACGGGATCATCATGCCACTATTTAGTGTAGTTTTTATGAATATTTCATTTTCATTGAGTTTTAATTCAGTTTTACTAAATTTGTATTTTTGTTGCTTCTATTGTTTTTATTTATTTATTTATTTATTTTATTTTAAATATGTCTATATTTACACTACCAGTGAAAAGTTTCTGTTACATTTTTCTTTTAAAGAAGTCCCTTCTGCTCACCAAGCCTGCATCTATTTTATCCAAAATACAGCAAAAATAGTAAAAATTTTGAAATATTTTTTTTTTACTATTTAAAATAACTGTTTTCTATTTTAATATATTTTAAATTACAATTTATTCCTGTGATTTCAAACCTGAAATAATAATATAAAAATATATAAGACAATCACTAATTGCTTTTGGCTAGATAAAATTATTAGCCATAATAAACCATCTGAAACCAAATCTACACAAAAAATGTGTTTTTTTAAATTGTGCAAATATTTTAAATATGTCTAGGTATTTTTTTTTAAATCTCTCTCGCTCTCTCTCTCTCTCTCTCTATAAGTTTATTAATTTATTAATATTTCTTTCAATTTTAGTTTTTGTTTTCTTACTACATCAAGTTAATCTAAATGAAAATGAGAAATTCAAACTGAAATAAAACAATTTCAATTAAAAAAAAAAAAAAATATATATATATATATATATATATATATATATAAAAGAAAACAAATATTATGACTTTATTTAACAATTTCTTCTCTTCCATGTCAGTCTTCGAGCCACGGTCAGAAAGCTCTCAGATTTTCTACATTGCTGTAGAAGTACAGACCCAGTGTTTACAAAGTGAACATGCAAAGAAAATCAAAGCCCTTTACAAAAAAAGGTAAAACAGTGATATAGAACGATTTTGAAGTTGGAGGAGATAATGAGATGGGAGTTTTCGACATACCCTTACTGTATTGAACCGAAAAAAACTGCAGAGTTCACGCAGACCTAGACAAGACGAGCATTTGAGGTTAAAAAGTATATAAATTATACTTTTTTTTTTTTTAAATAACCGATCGTTTTGCTAGATAAGACCCTTCTTCCTCAGTTGGGATCGTTTAGAGCATTTATGCATACAAACAACTGGATGGAAACATGAAGTCCTACTGGTAAATTATGTTGAGAATTTATATTGCTAATTTCATTTAATTTTCATACTGTTCATTCTGTTAAAAAAAAGTTTTATGAAAATAAGTTGAATAAATAATTTAACAATTCAAGTTTGTGCACTCAGACATTTGATGAAACTTAAATTTAAAAAGAAAATGTAATAATCTTTTGCAAAGATTAAGGACAAAATATGTCCGCAGTTACATATTAACAAGGTCATAGTCATGTATATTTAATAAAAACACAAAAAATCTAGCTTGTATTGTTGTGTTACGTTTGACCCACCTGTGTGTTACTTTCGTCCCATCCAATGGGATCGAAAGTAACAATGTGCAACTTATGTTTAAACTGAAACTATACTGAAGTCTTTCTATATTTTTACAAAATACCACCTGGTATTAATAGACCACACTTCTGAGTTATAGGCCACAGCAAAAATATATCTCTGTCTACAACTTTATCTTTTTAAATTATGTTTTTCTGAAAAAAATGGTACTTTTGTCCCTGCTCTCCCCTACATTATCTGTAAATTTTTGTTCTGGAAGTGAACTTCCCCTTTAATGACTCCTTCAGTATATTAATATAATACAGTGACAGCTGTAATAGGCAGTTTATTTACTGCAATCTTTTTGTCATTTTGAAGACTGGATGTCCCATCCCCATTCACATTCACTATATAGAAAAAAGCAGCCTGAGCAAATAAGCTAAATATCTCCTTTTCTGTTCGAGTTGAGTATGGGTGAACCGTCATTTTAACTATCTGATTGTTTCGCTGAAACAATGGCTTATTCTTGAGTTGATCAAAAGCCAAAAAGAGATGCGCAATCTCTCTGTGAACATTTCATTAATTCTTTTATGTCACATCATCAATATTAAAAATCTTTCCACTCAGGAAACCCCAGATAAACACAGCAGAGCACTTCTCATTACAAGCTTTGCTGATGGAAGCAAGCTGTGAACGTACAGTACTGCCTAAAATCACAAATGGCAACATCTACACTACTAATGTTTGTCAAAACTACAAGTACATTCCTGCACCTGGGGATCTATTAAAATCAAGTCCTTGAAGTGCATTATGTTGGGCTAAAAACTATGAAATTACCTTTGCATATCAATATAATGTGCTGGTGTAATTGAGGGCCTCCCTAGCTAAGTTAAGAAGCCTTTTTATGGTAGCACACCCACTCTCTTTCTTTCCTCCTCTTAAAAAAAAAAAACCTTGTGCTTCAGCCATGAGAGGCCAGGGAAGCGACACACACACATGCACAGACTCACACACAAAAAAACCTCACCACTTCTGTTGCCATGGAAACAGCTGCGCTGTATCCCTGTCGCCGCGGGAAACGGGCTCCCTGGGCGGCGAGTGCTCAGTGTTTCAGTAGAAAGGCAAAGCCAGAGCTGGTGTCTCAAGCGAGTTGCATATGCCACTCTATTGTGCAGAGTGACAGGGTGTGGTCAGAAAGGCACACAGATGCTTAGCCATGACTGAAGATTATATGAATATGAAATTAAGGTTTTGTAGAAACAGCACATAAGTGTTCATTTCTTAAGTGTTCATTTAAGCATTTAATGTAACAAAGGGCAGATGATTTCATTATTTCAGTTTACTATCTTTAAGATTGTAACACAAACAAATTTATATTTTTTCTTTTACACACACACACGCATATATATATATGTATGTATATATATATATATATATATATGTATGTATATATATATATATATATATAGGGGAGCACGGAGCACAATCTAACACTTTTTGCATCTCAGTTTGTGTAAATCCACGTGGGGTCCAGAGTATAATTTTTTATCCACGTTATTTTCACACTTGTCCAGTACAAATATGTAGCTTTGTTTTATAATTACAGTGTGTACGTTTTTTGTTATTTACCTCAAAAGAAAGGAAGTGAAAAGTGACAACATGCCCCGTAGGTGGGGTACATTGTAACATGCGAGATGCACGGTGTAACATGACCATATACACAACAAACTAAAATAGTTTCTCAATAAAATAAAATGATTTTTTAAATAAAATAATGGCGTTTTTTAAGAATTAAAAAAAAATGTCTAATTTTTGAGGTTCACGATGAGCACATTGCAACCAAGCATTTTGCTATGATCGCAAAACGCAGCTATACAGTATAGTTGAAAACAATGTGCGCGAATAGATGAAACACATTCAGACATTCAGAAAAACACTCCCCTCCCTCCAAACACAGCTCTCATAGAACATGAGACACATAAACGAGCCAAAATGCTTTACATTTTTTTAAATAATAATTTTTCAACATTAAACATCTATTGTCAGTCTTTATTCACCTGTTTCTTGTGGTTTCTTTTTAAAATCCATAAAAGTAAATAGTGAAAATGACATCGTTAATGTCATAGAATATCATAGTTTAATAATAGCGGGGAAGATTGTAACGCAGTGTTACAACTTTCCCCATCAGCGCGACTGGAATTTAAAACTGGTTAGTGTCTTCTGCTGGTTTGCCAAGCATTAATAAACTATCTAAACTGATAAATAACAGATTGGAGATTAAAATATTAACAGATTTGTCTCATTTTGAATGAATACTAAAAACTGAGATGAAAAACTTACTTCAGCCAGAAATGTACTTTTACTATGGTAAAATAAATATTCAGCGATATCTTCAAAAGGTTTTCGAATTTTGGCGCACTTTTTTTTCTGTATAGTGTTGCTATGGCGACTAGTAAACACCGTAAATTTGATTACACTAGTGTGTGTGGAAATATTTAAACCATGCGTGTTTATTCATCAACTGAAAACAGCATAGACCAAAAGATCGACTGTGATTTAAGAATCGATATTGGTTCATTAAAATGAGAATCTATTGAAATCAAGAAATCTTTTTTTTTTTACCCAGCCCTAGCGTATTTTGTTGTTTTTAAACACTACGCTGTCGTCCTGTAGGTTCATGATTAACAATGATTATTCTAATTAAAATATGGAAATTAAAATGACAGGTAATAATAGATTATGACAGAATTTTTACTACCCTGTCCGTCAAAATGATGAATAATGTTAAAGTCTAGTGCAACCATATATATATATATATATATACACACACACACACTGCCCTCCAAATCCTTAGTATTATTTTTGGTGCAAATACATTAAAGTACCTTGACATTATCATTGAAGTCCAGCAATAATAATTTTTATTTTGATTACATAATAATGGCAATATATACATGTCAAAGTCAGACATGCCCCTTTGCCAGCTGTGATGCCTGGTTACTGGTTTAAACTTGGCCCAGGTTTTTAAAAGATTTTTGGGTCAGCACACCTTAATAGCTTCAACAATTGATTGCCAATTAAGTTTAGAATACAATGAATTTAGGCCCAGATTATGCAGAGCTGTAATAGCTGCTAATGGTGGATATTTTGATGAATCGAAAATTTACGTTTTTTTATGTATAAACTGTTTATGTAATAAAATATGTTTTTGTGGTTTGTGTTGACCCTTGTAAAATTATCACAAATTAAAAAGAATTTATGCCAATATTGTCCAAAACCCCACATTTCTAGGGCGTTTCCAAACTTCTGGAGGGCAGTGTATATATGTTTATTATATATACACACATTTTATATATCTCAAGTTAGTATTTTTAAGCATTTTACATTAATTCCAAAATAATAACTAAAGGCAGTTAGAATTTAAACAATATATTTTATTTGTGAACTTATGTTCAGCCATTCTTTTCAGTACTGATCTTTTAACTATTTTTGATGTTTTTGGATCATCAATCATGAAAGATTGGTAAACACTGGTCACAGACACATAAATTTGCCTCTTTGGATGAAACGCCCCTGATATACATCAAATCTAAGTCTTGATTTCTTGTATCATTATATTATCGTCCAGCTCTAATGTGCTAAACATGACTGTAAGGCATGAGATATTAAGATATTTTAAACATCAACATAATGGCTTTCTTGTAAAGCTGCTTTAAAACAATGTGTAAGGGGCAAATTTGACTTGACTTTGAGTTGATTTACATGCTAATGTTCACCTTATCATTGACCCAGCAAATGGATGGAAACTAAACGGATAATTTACTACATATTAGCATAAATCTTGCTTGTTCGCAGCATATTTGGGGACTTTCAGCCTCTGAACATTACAAATATGGCATTTAATCAGCATCTTACTGGTTAATATGAGTCTGGCCAGCTAATATGATGTTGACTCGTGTCTTAAAATCATAAAAACACCTTTGTGTTACATGATGGAAACTCAGGTATTATCATATTCTCAAGGGAAGGATACTGTGTCCCAGTGAAGAGACTGGAGACACTCCTGACTTTGATTAAAAACAGAAGGGGGGCATGTTCTGCAATGACAAACACTAGATCAATCTCTTTTCTCTTGTGCTCTTTGTCTGTACTTGTTCATTTATCTTTACAGAAGCTCTGTAAAGGGCAGATGTTACTGGATATGGTGTGTGAACATCTCAACCTCTTGGAGAAGGACTACTTCGGCCTAACCTTCAGTGACACGGAGAGTCAAAAGGTCAGAGTTCACCTTTTATGTCTTTCCATTATACTGTTTCTCTTATATAATTGCTATAATTGCTTTAGCTTAACAGAGCACATATTGGTGAGACTTTTTTGTTATTCCAGCTATGTGGCCTAATAGCACATGTACATCACGGAGACGTCTATTTGACGTCTGCATTCACATCTGCAAAATGAATTTTTTAGAGTGTTTGCTCATCTGCAATACATCTATAGGATGTTTCTTATCAGATATCAAATAGATGTCTGTTAGTTGTCCTTAAGATGTTTATGATTTAAAATTTATGTAAAACTGTGTGCTATCTGGGTGTAACTTGAATGTACGAGTCTTCTCCAAAATAGCCCATTATGCTGCTTGATATCGCAAACTGGTAGGCCGTATTTCTTATGCCAGAAACATATGTTAAATAATGCTAGCAACATAATAAAAGAAAAACATTGTGCTAGAAGCACACTAACACCATGTTAAAACAAAACTGCAAAATAGTAAAGCATATTAGCAATGTGTTAAAATATGTTAACAACATAAAATGTTAGAAGCATGTTAGTAATGTTACATGACAAAACATGATAGCAACATGATAAAATATGTTAGCAAAATTTTAAAACATATACATGTTACCAGCATGTTAAGACATGCTAGCAATGTGCTGAACATGTTAGTAATATGTTCAAACATGTCAACAATGTGCTAAAACATGCTAGCTACATGTTAAAACATTACAGTAACATGCTAGAAACATTTTAAAACACATATTAGCAATGTGGTATAACATGTTAACAACATAAATTATGAAACATGCTGGTAACATGTTACGTTAACAATGTGTTAAAACATGATAGCAGATAAAACGTCAGTAAAATGTTCAAACATGCTAGATACATGCTAGCAATGTGCTAAAACATGTTAGCAACATTAAAATGTGTCAAAAACATTCTAGCACACATTATAGCAACATGCTAGCAGTATGTTCAATCATGTTAGAAACATACTAGCAAAATATGCAAAAATAGTAAAGCATATTAGCATGTGTTAAAACATTCTAACAACAAAATCTGAAAACATGTTACATGTTAGCAATGTGTAAAAACATGGTAGTAACGTGATAAAACGTCAACAAAATAGTAAAACATGCTAGGTACTTGCTAGCAATGTGTTAAAACATGTTAGCAACATGTTAAAACCTGCCAACATTATGCTTAAACATGCTAGCAACATGTTAAAGTGAATTAGAAATATGTTAAAACTTGTTAACAACGTAAAATATGTTAGAAACATGCAAGCAACATTATATGTTAGCAATGTGGAAACACATGGTAGTAACGTGATAAAACATGTCAGCAAAATAGTAAAACATGCTAAATGCATGCTAGCAATGTGTTAAAACATGTTAGCAATATGTTAAAACCTGCCAACATTATGCTAAAACATGCTAGCAACATGTTAAAGCGAATTAGAAATATGTTAAAACTTGTTAACAACGTAAAATATGTTAAAAACATGCAAGCAACATTATATGTTAACAATGTGTAAAAACATTGTGGCAACATGATAAAATATGTTAGAAACATGCTAGCAGCATATTAAAACATGTTTGCAAAGTGCTAAAACATGACAACATGCTACAACCTATCTATAGAAAAGTTTATTTAAAAAATGTAAAACTGCTTAGCGTTTTCAAACTTTTTAAACTACAGTAGCCAGAGTTTGTCTACAAACTTTACTATCTAGTTTGAATGTTTCATCATAGACACACTGGTTTGTAGTGCATATCGTTTTACTGTTTACTGCACTTCTTCTAGTTACTTGCATACAGAGCTAATGAATCTCAAACGTTCAAAGAAATCAGTTTACTTCCATGTTGCAAAATAAGGTTAGCTACTATAGATTAATTTATCTGTTGCTCACTTGATTAACTTTAAATGCAAACATCCAAAGCAATCTTGTTTTCTTCATTTGTAACTAGGAAACAGGGGATGTTGCCCAGTATGCGTGATCTCATTTTAACAAGAGCGTCCATCTATTCCCACGACCACAAACCTCTCTCTATAAAAATACACATAAATGGGTTGAGATAATGGGGCTCTGAGTCCTTGTGAGTGAGGCTGTTGGAGGTAGGGTTTGATTGATGGAAATGCTCTGAGGAACTCCCCAGTCCTAGTTTAGCCACAAGGACCCTGACTGCACCGCCGCGGCTGTCCCAGTCTAGTTCCACTTAGCTCTTTTTCCCAGCTGAGGCTCTTGTGCCCGCTGCTATGATCAGCGGGATTGTTCCCGGGCCAACAAATCTGATCACACTGCAGTTTGAAAGGTGAATGGTTTCCGTTTGAAAACCACATGTGTCAAGCATGGGAGGCGAGACCTACAGAGAGCTCAAGGTTTGTTTGAAACACTTGTAAAGACAGTAAGAGATCCAGAAACAAAATGGGCCATTTTTCAAACGTAATGGAGAAGATTTATGTTAAAGTATGAAGACATTTGCAGGCGGGTGGTCAGGTAAAAATAACCAGGCTTTCAGTGGAAATATCTTGAGTTTGACTTAGTACAGCAAAGGAAAGTCATTTCTGAAACAGTTTCACTCCCGGCCCTATATTTTACATGTATCAGTGGTCATTTATGAATGCTGGTACTGTGAGATGTGAATAAGGCAGTGCTTTTCATCTCCTCTGGACCGAGGTGAGCTGGCATTAAACGTTTTCGTGTGTCACCGGGCTTTGGGTGACCTTACTGGAGTGCGGTGTGCCGGAGATGACATTTATCTACTCTTTTAGTGCTCCTGTGGCTGCAGAATATTAATGCACTGACCATTTTACAGAATATGTATGAGGTGATTGCTCCCGCTGTGGAGGAGACGGTGCTGAAACTGCGGCATTTGCTTATCAATGTGTCCTGGCTGATAGAGGAATTTTTGTTCTCTCTTTCAGAATTGGCTGGATCCTTCAAAAGAAATCAAGAAACAAATCCGCGGTAAGTGTAGAAAAATAAGACACTTCAGCTTTGTAACCTTGGTTGCTTGAACCTGATGAAAGTGAGTTTGTGTCTGATTGTTTTTAGTGGGTCCCTGGCATTTCTCCTTTGCTGTCAAATTCTATCCTCCCGATCCGTCTCAGCTGATTGAAGACATCACACGGTGAGTGCGTTGTTGAAACATGTTAAAGCTGAAATGTGTAATTTCTGTGACACTACCAACACCAGACTTAAGTGCAAACATAAAGACTGTCTACAAATAAGTTTGTCAAACACTCCCACTGTCTGGATTTGGTCAGCAAAACAGATAGTCCTACTCTAAATGAATGCTATTGGTTGGGACAGTGTTGCCATGCTAGCTGTACTATTTGAGGAAATGGACCCAGAACTTATAGCTGTCATTTGCATATTAAAGAGATAGTTCCCTTAATCACAATTTTGTCATAATTTACTCACCCTCGACTTGTTCCCAAACTGTGTGAATTTTTCCTTTAGCTGTTAAACACAAAAGAAGATGTAAGAAAAAGTGAAGAGGACGTAGAGGATCTTGATGAAGATGTTTATTGCAGCATAGCAGTGGCAAAGTACATGTTGTACCTTGGGTTCAACGGAGTCAGAATGAACCCAGAACATCCTTACCTCAAACCTTTTATATAGTTAAAGTTTACTACTCTTAATGTAAATGAAGTTGCTCCTTTCATAACAGCTGTGGTCTGTATGTTAATCATGTTCTAACACCTCTTTGTCTGAGATGGTTCTCAGTGTCCCACACCCGCTTCCATGCTACAATGGGTCACCATTTGCTCAGGATGTAATCATCCTAAATGGTCTAGAAACAACATAACTGTTAACTTTCTTCTTCGCTATAATAATTAAGCCATTTTGGGAAATGAGCATGATTAAACATATATTGTGGAGCGGAATCTGGGTCGAGGCAGACTATAATTTCTTACAAAGATATTTTGAAAAATGTTTGTAATCAAACAGTTGACGGTAGCCATTGAGTTACATAGTATGGAAGAAAATAATACAATGGAAGTCAGTGGCTACCATTAGCTGTCTGGTTACAAACATTCTTCATAAAATCTTTTGTGTTCAGCAGAAAAAGATTGGTGTCAGTTTTTTGTTATTCCAGCCATGTGTAACTTGAATGAGCAAGTCTTCTTGCATGCTGCTTGATATTGCAAACTGCTATTATTAATAAAAGAAAACATCATGCTAGAAACATGCTAGCACCATGTTAAAACATTACAGAAACATGCTATCAATATGTTAAATCATTTCAAAATATAGCAAAATGGTACAGCATATTAACAATGTGGCACAATGTTAACACCATAATAAAATATAAACATAAAACACGTAAGCAAAATATTCAGAACAAGCTAAATACATGTTAGCAACATGTTAAAACATACAAGAAATATGCTGAAACATGTTTGTAATATGTTAAAACATGCAAACATTATGCTAAAACATGGTAGAAACATTTTTAAACACTAGCAAAATGGTAACCCTGATAGCATACGTACATCTTGGAGACGTCTGTTTGATGTCTGCATTTACATCTGCAAGACGTAGTTTGGTCATCTGCAATACGTCTATTGGACGTTTCCTATAAGTTGTCAAATAGACATCTATTAGATGTCTTTAAGATGTTTATTATTTAGAATGGATGTAAAACTGACATCTTACAGACGTCTGCCAGACGTTTTTTACACAGCAGATGCTTTCCAGATCAAGAGATCTTTAACAGTCCTGTTGAAAAAACCAGCATATGCCGGTAGGTATGTTTTGATGCTGGGATGCTGGTTAGGAAGGTTTTGATGCTGGTTCAAGCTGGTCCTTGACCAGCAACATGACCAGCTAAGGACCAGCATAAACCAGCATCAAAACCTACCTAACCAGCATCCCAGCATCAAACATACCTACCAGCATATGCTGTTTTTTTCACCAGGGAGACATCTTGCAGACGCATATTAGCAATGTGTTAACATGTTAACAACATAAAATATGTTAAAAGCATGTTGATCATATGACATGTTAGCAAAACAAGATAAAACGTAAAAAATGTAAGCAAAATGTTAGAACATGCTAAATACACGTTAGCAACATACTAACAATGTGCTGAAACATGTTAGCAACATGTTGAAACATGATAATAATAAATGATAATAATAATAATGATAATATTTAATTATATATATATATATATATATATATATATATGATATTAAAAAAACCTACAAATTTAATTACAATTTTTTTATATTATAGAGTAATATGTAAGCTGTCCTTAGTGGACTTTAAAAATTTGTGAAATTTTCCATGGTGAATTATTTATATGCATTACATATTGTACTTACAAGACACATACACTTTAATCTCTTAGCACTTGTGTTATATGCAAAATAAAGTACATGTTAACTCAAACTACATGCACAGCCACATTATGCATGTCACAACTTTATTTATTATTGTTTCCTACATGGACTGCTAAAGGTCTAAACAGTGCATCCCTGTAGTTCAATATGGTCATGTTGCCTAACAGCACCATGCCCTTGTTGATTGATCAAAATTTAGTTCTGTTTTGTTTTATTGTATGATACATATAAAATAAATGAACACAAATCACCTTTAAATTGACTAACTTTGACTGTGATTTGATGGTTGCGTGTGTTTGCGTGGACAGGTATTACCTGTGTCTGCAGCTGAGGGAGGACATACTGTCAGGTCGTTTGCCCTGCTCGTTCGTCACTCATGCTCTGCTGGGCTCGTACGCTGTTCAGGCTGAGTTGGGAGACTATGACCCAGAGGAACATGGGCCAGACTACATCAGCGAGTTCCGCTTTGCTCCCAATCAGACCCGTGAGCTGGAGGAGAGGGTGATGGAGCTGCACCGCACCTACAGGTGAGTGGAGATGACCTGCACAGGGAGCAATTATTACCAGAGCTGTCAATTAATTAAGAAATTTAGGTGTATTAATTACATGATATGCTGATTAATTAAATGAATCCTAATTTATCTGAGCAAATCCCCCAAATGAAGATAACCTAAATTCATTACATTATTATGGCAGAAGATCAAAGCTTTGAATAGACTTTAAAATCTTTATAAGTTAATGTACTGCTTTATATCCTGACCCAGTTCAGTCAATTTTGCAGTTAAGGGTTAGTTTAACCAAAAATGAAAATTCTGTCATTAATTACTCACCCTCGTCGTTCCAAACATGGACTATTTTAACAAAGTCCCTACTACCTTTCTGGGTCTTAAATGCATAAGTTGCGTTGCTGTCTATGCAGGGTCAGAAAACTCTTGGATTTCATAAAAAATATCTTAATTTGTGTTCTAAAGATGACCAAAGGTCTTACATGTTTAGAATGACATGAAGGTGAGTAATGACAGAATTTGCATTTTTGTGTGAGCTATCATTTTAAGTTTGTTAGTCTGTCCAAGTCTGGGCTCACAAAATATGAAATATTTAGGTTGTTCGGATGGTATGAAAGATTCCTTAATGCATAATTTACTTGCGTATAATGGGGCATGATTAATTGCCCCCATTTTTATCGATTAATAATAATAAATATACACCAAATAATAAATGACACTAAATTAACACATTAAATTGATAGCTCTAGTAGTTACAGATGCTGACAACAAACAGCACAACAATCAAATAGCTCAAAAATTCTGCAGCATATGTTGCATTTATACAAACTATTTAATTACTCTGAAAATGATTATCTATTACCAGGGGCATGAGTCCTGCAGAGGCTGAAATCAACTTCCTGGAGAACGCCAAGAAACTCTCCATGTATGGTGTTGATCTCCATCATGCTAAGGTATGATGCTGTTATTTATTTATTTATATTTTTAAGTTATATTGGTAGCATAGAAGTGTTTATGTTGTACATGGAACATTATGAACTGTATGTTTGGTGGACAGGCGATTCTAGTTCCTGTTTAGGAGGGCTCAGCCTCACTAAAAATAAAGCAGGGTTTCACCCTTCCACAATTTAAGGCCTTAAAAAGTCTTAAATCAAAGAAGAAAGTGTTAAATTCACAGTCATGGCATTCAATTTTGAGTGCATTGTAAAAAATAAATGTCTATCTTAATGATTTTATTTTCCAAAACAAATAATCTAAACATCCTTAAATCAGGATACATAAAAATGTTGAGAAACAGAATAAAATTAAGTGAGTTTGTGGTTAAACAAGAACAAATACAGTATCTGTCAATGGAGTATGAAAACTTTTTCAGTAACACTTTACAATAAGGTTCATTAGTTAACTACATTAGTTAACATAAACTAAGAATGAACAACACTTCTACAGCATTTATTAACTAATGCTAACAAATGACACCTTATTATAAAGTGTTACATATTTTAGTGTTTGTAATTTTTGTGGAATGAATTAAAAAGAAATAGAGAATGGTAGGAAGTTGGGAATCTTCTTTACTTTGTCATAAAAAGGTCTTAAAGGTGACACTGGATGCAAGATTCACTTTTACATGGTATTTGCATATAAATGTATTATGTAGTGTGTGCACATAACCACCTCACAATGCTAAAAACGCATTCACTATTTTTGGTCACCAAAAACCTAAGCAGTCTCAATTATCAAGCCATTTTGATTTTCAATCGCTGACGGACTGTCTGTATTAGCATATTTGCACCTTCAGCCAGTTCAGTAGACTGTACTGGCTGACAGTACACTGTCCGCCATTTTTTCCACACTCGAGCAGCTGTAGCGACAACAATGTCTTGTAAGCAATGCAGGTGTTTTGTAGTTAGATGTAAAAGTGAACACAAGTCTTAATTTTCTCTCAACATCAGAGCCACTGAGGACGGAGTGGATTAGTTTTGTTTTTTGATGGTAAAACACCACCAAGGGGGCGGGGTGAGCAGAGCTCATTTGCATTTAAAGAGACATGCACTGACACGGGTCGCTGTAATCAGAACTGTTTTTGACAAGGTAAAAGATGTTTTTTCAGATGTAGAATCATACCAACTTGTGGAAAACAGGCATCCAATGTTTTCTTTATCTTCATAAAACCTTTATAATGTTACAATTTTAACACATTTTTAACATAATTAAATAGGACAATGGACAAAAACAGGAAAAAATTGAAAGACTGCAGGTCAGAAATTGCATTCATATTAGTTTTATTACCAAGTAACATATGAATTTCCACCAAAATACTTTGAATGAAGTAGATTATTTACTTTGCCACCCCAACTTTGTGTGATTATATGGTTATTTGGATTTTATTATTTGGATTTAACAATGTTTTTTCCCTGCGGTGCACAACTCCATTAGAACAGACCTGTGATCCAATTGTGCAATTTTACAGGCTCAGACCCCTTAGGTTGAAATCCTTGAATCACTGCTGGTTTGACAGTCTGAAACTGAGATGTAACTGAAGACCCAAGCATCTGAATGTGTTTGTTGGTATTTGTGTGTTTTAAAGGACTCTGAAGGCATTGACATCATGCTGGGGGTGTGTGCCAGTGGCCTCTTGATCTATAGAGACCGGCTGCGTATCAACCGATTCGCCTGGCCCAAGATCCTTAAAATATCCTACAAGAGAAGCAACTTCTACATCAAAATCCGACCTGGAGAGGTAGAGAAAAAGGTCTTTTGAGATTTTCCAGGTTTTTCTTGTTAGATTTCGCTTGTAGATGCATGTTGAAGAGGTAGCTAGATAAGGACGCCGTACTGAGACTAATGCTGTGGGTGAGAAAATGGGCGGATAATCTACACAATGTGGTTTTATTAGAAAAGAATGAGATTTTTTTTGAGTATTTGAAATGATCCAGTGCTCTGAAGACGTGGGTGTTCTTCGCACAACGAAATAAAATATTTTTAAGCGGATTTCTAATCACGCCACTTTAAAAAATGCCTTTAATTACGTTTCAACAAACACTAGTTTTATTGTTTGAGGTTCTGCTCTTTAGTGGTTGTTAGCTTGCTGAGTGCAGAAAGGATGAGGGTTTTAAAACATTAGGCTGAGCTGTGAAAAATTTTTGCCTAGTGGGCACAGAGACAGAGACAGAAGCAGAAAATGAGTAGAGATGGGGTGAGGAGAGAATTCAATCCGGAGAGAGGGGAGAAAGAAAGCAAAATAAGTTGCAGAGGTCTTTTTTAAGTGTTAAGGATTCTGCAGTCTGCATTTATGGTGTTATTTTCTTTGATTTTCCTCTCACAATGGGATTCTCGCCTTTGTTTAGCACAAAAGTGATGGTGTTTCTTTGACTCTGGCTGTGAGGGTCAGATATGAACTGTAAACAATATCTCAATGCCTTTATTCAAGATGCTTCGCTGTTCTGCATTTTATCAACACAACAGCCTCCATTCTGTGGACTTTGAGCTTTTAGATATTAATGTTTACTCTCATTCTTATGCAGTTTCTCTGCAGCGTTCTTTAGAAATTCTGGTTACGTTCTGTTTGGCTGAATAAAGGCATGTAGAATTGTGCCCTGTCGGTTGATTTGAGCTGTAGCAGCACACAGATTTTACACCTCGTCAAATCTCCTGTCAAGTAACACGTTACCACTCTGCTTTCCCTTCACACCCCCCACTTCCTCTCCATCACATGCCCACACTCCCCTGCACACCCAGTACGAGCAGTTTGAGAGCACCATTGGCTTCAAGCTACCCAACCACCGTGCCTCTAAGCGCTTGTGGAAGGTCTGCATTGAACATCACACATTTTTCAGGTAGGCGCTTACCGTCCTACTGCCACAACACTGGGCACCGTCTTTTTTAAATGTGAGAATGCAGGTGTTTTGGTCTTGTTTGTTTCGTTGTGGCTTCATTAACAAAGTTAGAGCCATAAAATGTGGAATCAACCAACTGTATACCTCATTATCTGGTACCTCAATTTCTGTTCTGGATTTGGGGCTTGGTTTATGGTCTCAGACAAGACCGTATTTTTTCTCTCTTTAATTAATTTTCTTTTAATTTACTCACCCCCATATCATCCAAGATGTTCATGTCTTTCTTTCTTCAATCGAAAAGAAATTAAGTTTTTTGAGGGAAAAAAACATTCTAAGATTTTTCGCCATATAGTGGACTTCAATGGGGATGAACGGGCTGATGGTCCAAATTGTAGTTTCAATGCAGCTTCAAAGAGCTCTACATGATCCCAGAAAATATCTGAATTACTTTTTTCAAATAAGTAACGCCAGTTACTTTTGCCCCCATTTATTGATTAAAAGCTCTCCTGTCCCCATGTTGAGAGAAATCGGGTGTAAGATGTTACTTCACTTCTAGAATAAATGTGAACATGCATTATTTCATCTTGCTCACAAAAAACAGATTCAGTATTCCTCAAAATGAATAAACAGTGAAATTCAACTCAGAATATGACGCAAACCTGCAATAATTAAATATGTTAAATAATACAAATATGCATTTAATCCCATTTTATTAACCAATGTTTCTCCATGTAGTGGACTTCAATGGGGATGAACGGGGTGATGGTCCAAACTGTAGTTTCAATGCAGCTTCAAAGAGCTCTACATGATCCCAGTCGAGGAATAAGGGTCTTATCTACCAAAACGATCATTTTCTAAAAAAAAATTAATCATTTCTATAATTTTAAACCACAAAAGCTTGTCTTGCACTAGCTCGGCATTATGTAATCATGTTGGAAAGGTCACATGTGAAGTAGGTGGAAGTACTGACCCAGTGTTTACAAAGCGAACATGCAAAGAAAGTCAAACGCCCTTTACAAAAAAAGGTAAAACAACAATGTTGGATGATTTTGAAGTTCAAGGAGAAAATCTTCTGTGACTTCTGCCTACGTCACACGTGTCCTTTCCAGCATGATTATGTAATGCGTGAAGTCATGGATGTGCATCGCAGAGCTAGTGCAAGATGAGCATTTGTGGTTAAAAAAGTATATTAATTTTTAGTTGTTTTTTTTTTAGAAAATTAATAATCCCTTATTAATAGACCCTTATTCCTCGGTAGAGCCCTTTGAAGCTCCATTGAAACAGCAATTTGGTCCTTCAACTCGTTGGTCCCCATTGAAGTCCACTATATGGAGAAAAATCCTGGAATGTTTTCCTCAAAAACCTTCATTTCTTTACGACGAAAGACATGAACATTTTGGATGACATAGGGGTGAGTAAATTATCAGTAAATTTTTTGTCTTGTTTCTGGAGTTTCTGGTTTTGATTCCAACTCTGTTCACGTAGTCATGCAGATATGATGTTAGAATCCAGAAGACTGATTTGCACTGGTTCCTTTGAGATTTTCCCATAGGCTTTTATAATGGAATTTAAAATCGTAACTGCAAATTTTGAAGCAGTTATGTTTATTTTTAAAAATGTGTGCAGTTAATGTTGTAGAACAAAACAACAAAGTATTGTTAAGTTATGTTTGTTTACTACAGGCTAGGGCTGGGTGATAAATTGATAGCGATAATTATCGTGCGATATGAATTTCCTCAATAAACAATAACAAGAGTTTGATAAATGTTCGATATAACCTTTATACGGCAAAGGCGGAACAAAAGAGTGCTAGTCAAAGTGCGCCACTCAGACCACTCGGATCAAAACAGCGGCACCGGCACGGCGCAAACTTTACTAGAGCAGATGAGTTCACGCTATGATGAGTCTCAGTCACTAAACAGTGCTGTGAGATCCAGTGTGAAGCGCTTGAGTTCAGTGACAAATAACTCGGTTTATTGCCAGATGAAACAGCGCTGACAAACAAGAGAAACACCGTGCGCAACGATACAGTCAGAAGGCTTTTTAATCTACAAATCGCCATCATTTACGATAGATTTATTGTAGTAGCCCTAATAACTGCACCTTAGTATTGTGTCAGAAATATGGGTATATTTGTGTCAAATTTTAGAATATTATTATTATATTAATGTAGACATGTAAAAATATATTGAAGAAGGAGTAATGGAATATAATCACAGTATTTTTTGTGATTAAGCATTTATGCATTTATACTAAATGTATTTAGACTACTGTTTTTCATACAAATAATTAGGAACCATATTACATTTTTACTGTGGTATTGAGGTGCTATATTTGTGGTTATTATCAAGATCTATAGATCATACTATGGAAGAGCAATGGTTAATAAAAAAAAAAAAATCAAAAAGTCAGAATAATTACATTTCAATATATAAAAATGAGGTTGCTACAATTTTTACAGCTATTACTGATTTTGATAATGAACAAAAATCTACATCTGCATGTCTGCACAAACCTGTTTCTTAATTTGAAACAATATTACTCATTAAAACATGCAGAACTAAGAAATTATTTCTTTTCTATTAAGATATTTATCTAGTTATGACTGGAAAAAGTGTGAAGAATTCAATGTTTGTCATGTTCTGACCATAAAGAATATTTTAAAGCCACATTTACAGCTTTCACATTGTAGCAAAAATCTGCCTTTAAACTTGAAAGAAATTTAAAAAATGACATTTATTGTTTATTATCGATATCGACTGATATGAAAAAACATTATTGTGATCATTTTTTGCACATACCTACTACAGGCTTTAATTTAATCATAAATTTAAACCAGAACCAGCGGTGAATTAGTCTTCCGGGTTCTGATGTCATACCTGCACCACTGTTGATTGCATTAAAAAGTGCTGACAGACTTTAATTGAACTTAGACAATTATATGTTCAATCCACTCTCATTCTGTTACATTTGGTCACATTTTTTTTCTCCTATAGGTTGGTCTCTCCTGAGCCTCCTCCCAAAGGTTTTCTTGTGATTGGCTCAAAGTTCCGCTACAGTGGGCGGACCCAAGCCCAGACTCGCCAGGCCAGTGCTTTGATTGACAGGCCAGCTCCTCAATTTGAACGGTCAATTAGTAGGAGGTACCTGCTGTCCCGCAGCATAGATGGAGGTAAGTATTTCTCTGATACCATCACAAAATACAATACTTTTTTAAATCATACTGCAGTTAGTACCTCTCTACAAGTTTTGACTTGCAAATTTGCAAACGTGATGTAAAATGTTCTACTTTCAAAAAGTGGAAGCTTTCACATTTTCCTGCTAATATTCTCTGTTCACAATGCTTGTGAAGTGAATCTGTGTTTACAACAGTGGGGTCTGAAGTCTGACACCATTAGTAAAAATGCTTTTAGAATGGCAGTTTTAATATTTAATAAAGACTTTTCATTACAAATGATAAACAACAGTTGGAGTGAAGCGTTGAATTAAAAAATAAACGTTAATTGCAGAATGTCTCAACATTTGATTTGTCTCCCTTTTGCTTTAATAAGAGCAGCACTCAAACGGCATGAACTCTACACACTGATAATGATCCAAAGAACATCTAGTTCTTCAATGGAAAGAAGAACATGGAAAAGAAATAGGACAAGAAAACTTAGTTTATTTCCAGTTTTAAATTAGATTTGTCCTAGATTGCCCTAAATTATAGATTTGTGGTCTGTGTTATTTCAATAGGATCGTGATTGTGAGTTTCTCGGTTTCCTGAGAGGGTGAAATATCCCCTATGCAGATTTCGTTCATGCTTAAGTTGTTCAATGCACTATTCTTCATGAATTTCTACACTATTGACAACAGACAATGGATCTTTTTGCTAATGTTGACCAGACTTTTTATTTTTGGACCCCACTGCATATTTGTCTCCAAATTAAATTATCTCCATAATAATGTACTTCAGTGGTGATCCCAAGTTTGAACTTCCAAAATGCAGTTTAAATACAGTTACAGCTTCAAATGGCTCTAAATGATCCCAGCTGAGGAAGAAAGGTCTTAACTAGCAAAATGATCAGTCCTTTTCTAAACAAATTGACAATTTATATACTTTTTAACCTCAAGATCTGGTGGTTAAGGTGACCTTGGAATAAACTTGGTCCAGACCAAGGACCTTGTCCAAGTCTGCGTAAACTCCAAATCTCCAAGTAAACTCCTTGTCCAAGTCTGCGTAAACTCTGTCTTTTTCCATTTCAGTATAGTCAATACAATTAGGATATGTTGAAAAACTCCCATCTCGTTTTCTTCCCCAACTTCAAAATCGTCCTACATCGCTGCAGAAGTACCGACCCAGTGTTTACAAAGTGAACATACAAAGAAGATCAAACACCCTTTATAAAAACAGGCAAAACAGCGATGTAGGACGATTTTGATGTTGAAGAAGAAAATTAGATGGCAGTTTTTCGACATACTCTAACTGTATTGATCCAGATTAAACGGACTACACATGCACATTGAGACAAGATGAGCATTTTAAGGTTAAAAAGTATATAAATTGTCAATTTGTTTCAAAAATGACCAATCGTTACGCTAGAAAAGACCCTTCTTCCTCAGCTGGGATTGTTTGGAGCCATTTGAAGCTGTATTTAAACTGCATTTTGGAAGTTCAAACTTGGGGGCACCATTGAAGTCCATTATATAGAGAGAAATTCTGGAATGTTTTCCCTCAAGAAACGTAATTTCTTATCAACTGAAGAATGAAAGACAATAAACATCTTGGATGACAAGGGGGTGAGTAAATTATCTGTACATTTTTGTTCTGGAAGTGAACTTCTCCTTTAAGACTTTCCTTTTAGATTTTAGGGGGACAGTGAAAGAATATACTATAGGACTGAGATATCTACCCTGATTTGGTTTCTTACCCTAGATGCTTTGTTTTTCTTCTCTTTCAGAGTCTGCTTTAGGGGACACTATGGACCGACTCTCCCAGCATACCTCCAGCGAGCCTGTGCCTAGTCTTCCCAGAGATGAGCTGGACCAGGACTACCTGGAGCCCAGTCTGGACCAGGACCTGGACCAAGATCATGAAGCTGAATACCAGCGATTTGAAAGTGACTCCACTCCATCTAAGACTGTGGAGCTCAAGGTTCTGTGCACACAGCAGTATTTAGTGTCAGCTTCATCATATAGTTTTCTAATAAGCAATCTACGGAAAAGAGTCAGGTTTAAGTTTATACCGTCTTCGCGTTATGGGTGGCAATATGTAAATGTTCTTCTGAGCAGATTCAACTACTTGCAAGAATTCCCATCACGTTATTTAACTAACACTCCCTTTGCCCTTCTGATTAAAACAGTCCCCCACTCCAAAACCTTTTCCTAACTTTGCCTTTCTCTTTCTTAATCTTAAATATATTTCTACACCTGCCTATTTTGTTGACACTCTTTTGAATCTAACTTTTCAACTTATCTACAAGTTTGCCTCTACGCTCACCTTCCTCTCCCTGTTTACTAATTTCCTCAGTTTAACTCAGATTCTGCACTGTTCTCCCTGCTTCTAACGCTTCACTGCTGTGCTCTAACTATCGCTTCTTTCTTCATCTTCTCGCGGACAGAGGGAGGAGGCAGGCTCTCCTGTAGACTCTAAGACGGAGGTATTTTTAGCGTGATTTATCTATCTGTGTGTCTAATTGTCTGTCTGTCATTGTCTCAATTGCACTCTAAATCTGCATACACACTGCTAGCATGGCTTTAGAGTGCCTCGAAAAAATAGCAACGTGATTGCTATGTTGTTAGCCACGAGGCAGATCATGTAATTTTCCAGCCTTCATGGCTTTTCTTGAGATCCAGATGAGACCATTGTTCATAGCTGGATCATATAATGGTTATTTGTTAAGTATTTAAAAGAGAACTGTGATGGATAATGTACTTTGATTGGCTTTGTTTTTTTTGTCCCGCTTAAAGTCACATTGAAATCAATGCTGATACTGTATTTCCTTAAAGCACATTCCTGGTCTTATTGTGTGCGATTCATCAGTGCACATTATTAAAAAAAATGCTATGTTAAAATATAAAATGTAACTTCATCAACCTCTGAAATGACTGTACTTGTGCATTGTACAGAATGGAGCCTTTCTAAAATGTAGTAGTTAATGCAATAATTTAATGCATTTAACATTTTTATAATTAGGATTAATATCGCTTACATCAATGATAATTAGCAACAAATAATGCTTCAAAAGATGGCCTCATTTCTGGGACAAATTTGCATACTTTCCACAGTCCGATGAATAATCACACACCCTACTGTTTTTCTCATTGAATATTCTGTTTCATTCACAAATATACACAACATAAGTAACAGAAGGAAAATGGGTGTGATTGCTATTTCATGTTGACTTTCAGAAATATATTGGGTCTTGTACACTAATTGTATGTACAGTACACAGGGAAATATGTGTTATCTATAATATTATAGGGCCCTATGAAATCTGTTTTATTTTTTCCCAAATTCCGTTTAATTTTTTTCCGAATTTCATTTTTTTCCGTTTTAATTTTTCTCAACTCCTTTTTAATGGTTAAATTCAATTTTATTAATCAAAAAACGTGTCTAATTAATTAAAATCATGAAACTTATACAATTTCACATCAATTTAATAAAGGTTTAACAAAAATGACATGTTTAGGGCCCTATGAAATGTTTTATTTTTTCTCACCGTATGTTTTATTGTTATCAAGTTCTGTATTTTAACATGTCTAATTATTTGAATGCATACTTATTCAAATAATTAGATTTAAATTTATTCTTAAAATAGCCTTATGAAATTTTTTTTTTACCCTCAGAAATTCTGTGTTGTGTATTTAAAATGTTCTGGTTATCAAATTAAATAAAAAAACATTAATTTAATTTATCTTTTAATTATTGAAAATTAAGCTTACTTTTTTACTATAAAAATCAAAACATGGAAGAAATGTCGTGATTATACCCTAAAAAATAATGTTTGTTTTATATATATCTGGCACAATGTCTTTAGTTAAACCGGACTTTTATTTTGACGGGTTGCCGTGTCTACTGTTACATTTCTGTGTGTATATGATATAACGCTAGTTTTCCTAAAATGGAACAGTCAAATGCTCATGAAGTGACTCTCAGCAGATATAATTCATGTATTTATGTCCTCATTTAGTGAGACGACAGATGCTGAAATCACCGTGAGCATCAGTGTAATGACCTACTTTTGATTTATTCATTCAAATTTTGACAAATTGCGTGACATTCTGCGTTATTCAGTAAATTCCGTTTTTATGACTGGATTCTGTGATTCCGTCCGCGTTTTTCGCATCGCGGAAATCATATTAGAAATGGATTAAGGGACTGAACAAAGTACTATTGTATTAAGTATTATAGTATATAAACTGGTTTTTGTTTTAGAATCAAACACTTATTTTCAAGGGATAGTTCACCCAAAAATGAAAATTCTGTCATTAATTCTGTTACTCACCCTCATGTCGTTCCAAACCCGTAAGACCTTCAATCATCTTCGGAATACAAATTAAGATATTTTTGATGAAATCCAAAAGCTTTCTAACCCTGCTTTAGGAAGCTACGAGAATACTTTTTGCACATTTTTTTTGTGTGTGTGTGTGTGTGTGTGTGTGTGTGTGTGTGTGTGCACAAAGTATTCTCATAGCTTTAATAAAATTAAGGTTGAACCACTGATGTCACACTATTTTGGACTATTTTAAGTTTTTGGACTGTGTCCCTACCTTTCTGGGTCTTGAATGTGGTAGACAGCAATGCAACTACCAGGGTCAGAAAGCTCTCGATTTCATCAAAAATATCTTAATTTCTGTTCCGAAGAAGAATGAAGGTCTTACGGGTTTGAAACCACATGAGGGTGAGTAATTAATAACAGAATTTAAATTTTTGGGTAAACTATTCTTTAAACACCTGTTGTGAATTTCGCTGAAATCTTTCGCTTTTTTGTGAACATGAATGTACAAAATTATTAGTGACTGAGACCCAAAATTTTCCATCTGTTTTCACAAATCAGAGGATAACTGTACACGTTCTTTCTTAAGTAGGGAGGAGCTCAGGGACATTCTTCAGAAACAGAGCTGACGTTATGCCATACTGTCAGATTAGTCTCACCTTAGCTCCATGTTGACTTAGGCTACTTGCAAAACAGTCCATGTATTGATTTGTGCTGGAATGGTTTTGTAGAGATTAAGGATGTCATCGGTGTATCGTTTATCCACGCTCACAGATAATTTCCAGTACATGCAAGTCTGCACCTCATAAGACATATATGATGAAGAGAAAGCCCAGGAGATTTGTGTCACTGAATTTGATACAGTATGCCATGTTGCTCAATGTTTATCTGACTAAGACAACTCTAAATGTGTGTATCTGAGGCAGTGACACAACCTCTTTCACTCTCTGTACTTCCATGGCTGACATCAATGTCTGTATGAGAGTTCCTCTCTCTGTTTGGCTGCCTGCTTTAAGAATTCAACCATGCTCTGCCTCTCTGTCTCCACTACCTCACTTTGCCTCTGCCTCCGCCTCCGTTCCCTGGCTTGCACCACCATCCCCCTTCCCCCACCACCCCTTTATCCCAGTCGGACCAGGACTTGGCCCCACGTCCTAAACAGGAGGTACTGTTTCTCATCGATCAACTGCCTGAGCTGTCACTCTCTGTAACTACACATGTTGTAGTTTCTCTTTCTTTCTGTAATTGTTTTTTAGTGGAAGTAGCACAACACTGAGCCAAGATGGCAGTCCATCTGACATCTGTTATCAACACCAGCATGTTTCATGTTTTGTGTGCTGCTTTGTTGTCTTCAGTGTTGAAGATGTAGTGATACATAAGGAAGAGGGCTCAAATTACAATGTTTACTGTACACAACATGTCAGACTAAAACTATGCTTAGTCTAAAATGTTTTCTTGAAAATAGGAATGTATAGTCTACAGTCATATTGGTTTATTGGAATTTTCTATTACCTCAACATGCTTATTCTTCTGTTTCAAGAACATAATAATGCGTACTTATGTACTTACCACAGTTAGATAAACATTTGTAAACAGCTGTGCTGGTCTCCCTCAGTTAAGTAATTGCTGAAGGTAAGTGGTTCTACCGATGACCTGTTTGTTTTATAGCAGTTCCTGGATAAACCAGAGGATGTGTTGCAGAAACATCAGGCCAGCATCAATGAGCTGAAAAGAGCGCTGAGAGAGCCCAACAGCAAACTGGTCCACAGAGAGAAACGTCTCTCTGGAGCCTCATCTGGTAGCACTCCGGAGAAAAAATCTGTGAGTAATTGGTACCTGGAAGGGATCGTATTGTGTGGTGACTTTTTAAAAAGCAAAACGCATTTACATAAAACATAATTAGTGTTATTTTGGTCTGATACTGCTTTAAGATTCCTGTTGAGGATTATTCAGATTTATGTCAGTACCGGTTTCGGATTTAGTGTGCCAAATGCTTGATTCGTTATTCATGTGCTCTTTTTTATGTGACTAATCTCTCTTTAAGTGGATGCTGTTGAACCATTTCATGTCATGCCTCTGGTCAAGTGCTAGCAGCAATTTTGAACTTTAATAGAATCTGGCTGGAGTGGTTTATTTGAACACAGCATGAATGCATTTTCTTTAATTAGTGTTATAAAGACAATGATATTGCTCGATAATAAACGCAAATGGCATTTTAAGTACTTATGTACATGAATGTCTCCCTTTTGTTTAACTTCAAAACATCCATCCAACATTTGACATGAAATTCAACTTGATAACATGAATTTTTCCTCCTCAGATCAATAAATTGATATCTTGCGTCATAAGATTTACTCAGATTCATATTACGGTAGAGGGTGTTGTTGGCACTGACAGGCCATTGAAACTGTTCACTCTATTGATATATAGGCCTCAGAGGATTCCCTATTGATTGAGAAGCAAGATGGTTATCAAAGAGACCGGCCCCTCAGTAAAAAAGACGAAAAGAGCAGGAGTCCTAGAGTAGCTTCATTAGCCACTGGATTCAACAGAGAGACAGAAGACAAACTGAGAGAGAGAACCATCACCACACACAGTGACATAAGGGAAAAACAAAGTGTAGCAAAAAGGACCTCGACAGAAACCATCCTATCACCCGAGAAGCCCTTGAGAAATCGTGCTAAAAGCCCTGCTTTAAGGTACAACCATTTCCAGGGTGCTGGTTCTCTGGATGAGAAAGCATATGATAATGGGCACCCTCAGGACAGATCTTTGTCAGAGAATGTCGTTCACACAAATGGATGCGATGAATATGCAACAGAGAGACTCTGGGGCGATAAAAAGTACATGGGGGTAACCAGTAGAGAAGACAACACAACAAATCAAGACTTGGCAAGGTATGTGGAGAGAAGCTTCGGAGAGGCTTCTCCCAATGCGGCCGTAGACAAATACATGAGAGATCGATATAATGAAAACCGGTGGGAGAGACAATCCAGTGAATCAGAATCAGAAAACACCAGAGCTACCTTACAAAAGCAAACATCTAAACCGGATACTAAGGGTAAAGGCTCTATGATCCAGAGACACGATTCTACGGCAAGCGACACGTCACAGTCTGAGGTGAAACGAATCGTTCCACTGAAGCCTGAGAGGTCAAAGAGGTTGAAAGGCAATAAAGGAGCCAAGCTGCAAGGACAAGCGAGTGAGAAAAGCATTTCAGGATCATTTGATGAAAGTGACGGGCCCAAGTCTAAGGAAGAGCAAGTTGGCTTTGAGAATGCCTTGGACAGCTTGTCGCAGCTCAAATATTCTGCAGCTTACGAAAGCACTGGAACTTTTGCCAAGCAAGGCTGGGCGAGCAATTGTCACAATAGGGAAGTCAGAGAATATAGCTGTCAGTCTCTCCAAGACAGGCCGCAATTAAGGGATCTCAAGAACAATGCAGACCACAGACGTAGTATCGAACAAGATCAGTTTCTTTTTGAAGATCCATTGTTTATGTTTGATTTTCCCACCAATTCAACATTTCCAGCCTTTGACCAGATACCCCCTTTATACCCACCTGTAAAATCCCAGAGGGCGAGAGATACACGTACCAAACCTATCACCAAAAGCGATTCTGGCAACAGTCTTCACAAGAGCTCCACAATGGAATCTTCCAAGAGGAAACCAGTGGTAACAACTGCTTGATAATCTGCTTGTCACTCACAGGAACTAAAGCATCGCATGAAACGGCACATCCATATCTATAGTTTTGCATAATGCACATGCCAGTAAACATAAGCAACCTGTTTCTGAGGAGAGTTGAGTAGAATAGTCCGTTTTTTTTTGTGTAATCGTAGCATTGGCTGATAGAAGTATGAGGTACTAGAACCACTGTCTGATTGGATGAGGACGTGCCACTTCCTTTTCCTCTCCTTCCTCTGCACAGCTCAACATCTGCTTGCGCATTTGAGAAACACTTAGGATCTTCCACATAATCTCCATTGCTTAAGCTTCAGGCTTCCGTTCCACTAACTTTCCACCTGATGCGCGGTCTTTCCTTCCAACATTCTTTCTCTGGTTCCCTCTTACCAGGCATGTAGGGAATGGTTGTTGCAAGGAATCAAAGGCCTGTGCACCATACTGTTATGCTAAAATGCCATTTTTGCAAACAAAAGGGCTTCTGCAAGACTTTCAAAAATGGCCATGGTACTGTTCATAAGAAGGGCTCTGAAAGTTGATTTAACAAGGAACGGTTTTAGCGGTCATTTAGAAGAGAATATCCCCAGCTTCATTTTTAAGGATTTTGAACTTACTCTTTGACTTGGCTGGGGGAAAAAAAGGTCAATAATTTATTTCGCAACAAACTGCAGGGAATCTTGAGGGCTTTCTCTTTTTTATGCAAAAGCCCTTTGAGCTGCAATTTCAGTAGACAGCAGTTGATGCCAGAACTTCTTTATTTCACTCAACACTGAACCTGAAAGAAATTCATAAAAGAAAAGAGCCTGATGAATAACCTTGCAACATAATGTCTAATATAGATATTAGTTCTGAATGATTAAAAGGCTCTTTAGTGGCACTTAGTGCAAAATTGCACCCAGCTGCCATAATCTATTTTAACTTCCAATTGTTGTGGTGCAATATGCTGTACGCTCTAGTTCACACTGTTTAAGACTTTTTGTCCACATTTGTATCTGTGTCAGTCAGTGTATTCGGTCAGTTATATAAATGTCTGGTTTTTGGTTCAGAGCCTACTCTGGGCTCCTTCCCTGTTATCTCAAATTTCAGTGCACTAACTTTGCATTGCTCTTCCTATTATTTCATCTCATATTCCAGGAGCCCCTTCCCACTCCAGCAATTCATGCGGAGCCTCAGGAGGAAGCCCAGGTGCCTCATTTTTCCACTCATCTTAGCTACTGCTACCTCCTTGCTAACCCAAAAAGCTTTGACTGTCACGTTTTTGTACACATAAACACTATGCCTTCTGTCTTCTGCTCTCATCACTGCAGCATGAACTAACTGCATGATCCAAACCATCCTACACAACATTCCTACACAGAAATGTCATTGAATGCATCCACCACATGCATTGATTCCTTGGCACTGTTTAGGAGACTTGCCACACTTAGCATGAATTTAACATGAAGTTATAAATGCATATAAACACTGAAATTGCTGTGGAGGAATAATATATGAACTACAAACATACAGACTTGCAGTACTCTACCCTAGGGTGAAATTCAGTATATTATTATCTCAGTTTTTCCTCAGAGACATGTAACACTTCTGACATTTCAATTAGCCTTTTGAGTTGAACTAACCCCTGCATCCCTACTAGAATCTTTAACCATCAGTCACCACAATGTTGTCTCATTCTTGTCTTGTGAAGAAGATGTAACATTCATTATACTGCCTTGTTTTTACCTGTTTGTCAGTCAACATTTGCTCTTGTGGCATAGCTGGTTCCTTGCACCAAGACCTATTTTTCTGCTTCTTCAGAGAGAGCCCTGGGAGAGACGCTTAGGATCGGTGTCAGAAGATGATCCTGACCCAGACACTCTGTACCTGAAGGAGACTCACCTGGGCATTGAGCGCAAATGCTCGAGTATCACTGTTAGCTCAACGTCCAGCCTGGAGGCTGAGGTGGACTTCACTGTGCTCATGGACTTCCAAACGGGTATCGAGGAATTTTCTAGAGGCATGACTGAGCTGGGGGAGAAAGACTTCTCACCTGAGTTTGGCCTCTCTGACCGTCCCACCCATCCAGCCTTTATACTGGGAGCGGATCCTATCTACTTTCCAGAGGAGAGACCTGTAGAAGTACCAAGGCCCGTAGAGAAACCAAAGCCTGTTGTAGAACAGAAGCCACCGGAGGAACGTAAACCGGAGGTAGACAAGCGTCCTATCTCTTGCAGCAAAGTGGCTGGCTCACTGGTCAGAGTAAATGTGTAAATGTGCTGATGGATGCAGTCACATCCCATTTTTTCTCACGTTCTACAGGGCATCAGAGCAAAGCATGAAATTACATTGGAATTTGAGTTCATGATTGATGCTAATTCCATTCCATTTGATGCTGCCCTCCATAGTTCAGTCAGTCCGTTCAGGTTTGGTTTCTTTAATTTCAGAATTTTGTTATGTTTTTCATTGCTTCTTATTCTTTTCCTTTAAACCATGACTCACCGTATGCTGCCAAGTTCATTTGATTGGCACTGTGTTTTTTTAGATCTCATGATCATTCCCAGGTTTCAGCTTAATCTGTTTCATTTCTTTCCCAAGCCTTTTGTACCTAAGAAAGCTCCTCGGTCAGTAAAAGCTGCCCAAGCCCTGAGGAAAGACTCTACAGAACAAGCAAACACCCAGTCGATGAGACGGGAGAGCTCTGAGTCACCTCCAATGCATCCTCTCAGCAGAGAGAGCAGTGACATCATTGCTTCCCAAGCTCTAAGGAAGACCGAGGTCAAGATCGAGACACAGCCCAACGGCTCTGAGGTCACCACGACCATAATGGAGATTGCAGACCCGGTAAAAACCTTTTAGCTCATCATATGTACTTTACTGGTGATATGTCATTGTACGATAGGTTAGAGGAACATGCTCTGAAGACTGTAATTATGTCAATTATCATCAGTTACATTAGTGAGTGTAATTACGTTCTTTTATTACTTACATGCACTGTGGTGGATCTTGTCTGGATTGTAACTTTTTTGTTTGCTGTCTTAGGACCATGGTATCAGCAGTATGCGAGAGGCCGCGTACTCTATGACAGAGAGAATCTCTCCTGTACGTATTTTCATCTGGTGAACTTAAGTTTTCAAACCTCCTTCTGGTCTTTGTCATTTTGTCTGCTGCTTTTACTTCCATCTGTAGTTTCCAGAGTTTGCATCAGATGTTTTTTCATTATATTCATGAACAGGTGAACCTGGGATCATTAGCTAGAGATGGTTCTCCTCTAATGGTTACTGAGAACGTAACATCAGCCACTACAACTCATGTTACTAAGGTATCTTCTGTTAGCCTCTTTTTTAGGTAAGGTCTTCTTAGAGGATTGAAAGTGTACATATACATGCGTTTCTGTTTTGTAGACGGTGAAGGGAGGCTACTCGGAGACAAGAATTGAAAAGAGGATTATCATTACTGGTGATGATGATGTTGATCAAGATCAGGTAGGTGCAGAAGGAACTAGGACTGGGTATTTTAGTGAGATATAAAATTTATATCAGCTTTAGAAGGATTAGTTCACTAGAAATGAAATCTTGTCACCATTTTTTCACAGATTATTCCAAACCCATAAGACTTTCATTCATAATTGGAACACAAATATTCCAAGAGATATTTCTGTCCATTCATTGAAAGTCTAACAAAGCCTTTTCCTCTGTTAACAGTGCAACGCTTCTCTCACCAGTTGGGCTGTGAGACAGTTTGCTACTGCATCAACAGCCATGCAATGAGATTCTCTAGTGATAAGATATTTTGTGACTAAACACCTAATTTTTTTGCACCCACAGCAATCACATTGCTTCATAAAATCTGGAGTCACATGGATTTCATTTATGATGCTTTTTGGAGCTTGAAAGTTTTGAATACCTAGACTAATTGCATTGATGGACAGAAATCTCGGTCATACTTTAGTTTGGGGGACCAATTCTCACAGCTAACTATTAACTATTACGTTTGCTTCAATAAACACTTCATTTGCTGCTTATTAAAGGATTAGCTCACTTTCAGAATAAATGCAGTTTCAATGCAGCTTCAAGGGGCTCTACAGGATCCCAGATGAGGAATAAGGGTCTTATCTTATCTTATCTTATCTGAAACGATTGGTCATTTTCTAAAAAAAAAAAAAATTATGTACGTATGTTTTTAACCACAAATGCTTGTCACAGACACATTAGGTAATCACACATTCATGACATAGGCAGAAGTACCGACCCAGTGTTTACAAAGCTAATGTGCAAAGAAAGTCAAACGCCCTTTACAAAAAAAAAAAAAAAAAGATGAAACAACGAGTTTTGACAATTTTGAAGTTGTAGGAGAAAATGAGATGGGTTTTTTGCCCTACCCTTTTAGAACTGAAGAACTAATGAAGAACTAACCATACGTGACCTTTCCGATGTGATTACGTAATGCATAAAGGCGCGCATGCATCGCAGAGCTAGTGCAAGATGGGCATTTGTGGTTATAGGGTATAAAAGTATAGGGTACAATGGGGCTAAAGGCACCCTGGGGTGAAAGACACCTCTGATATTATTTTCCTCTAAACCACTAGATGGCAGAAAAACATAGCGTAGCACTTTCCAAAAAATCCACTTTTAAGATGCACGTACAAATTTAGCTGATGCTTGACACAATCGCGTCATGTTTTTAAAAACATTGTAGATTTAAGTAGCAAATGAGAATTGCTAAAATTCCTGAATATATCTTCAGACAAAGGTCTTCTTAATGATTTTCAGTTTTGTTTAAGATAATTAAAATAGCAGTTTTTAAATAACCAAAGAATATGTCAAAGTATGGTATTTTGGGTAAAAACTGTCCCTGCTGTTGGGGCTAAAAGGTACAATAGTTAACATGATCATTAATTGAAGGCTGACTTTTCCATTTGTTGATATAACGTTGTTAGATTCAGATGGCAAATATTATATATTATGTTGGGTGTCCATCTTAGAGATAATCACCATGTTTAGAATGAAACCATCATATTTAAAAACATTATATTAATCATATCATATAATAAAAAATAATTTGTTGTTACTACTATATACTATATTCAGTTACTGAGCAGAAAATAGTACAAACTTTGCTAAAGTGATTGTTTTGAACAAGTATTAACTTATTATTAAAAAAACCCTTTATTTTAGCGAAAGTATTTTGTGTGCCTTTTACCCCATACTGGTGAGCCTTTTAACCTGTTTGTGGGGTAAAAGGCCCCCCTTGCCACCTTATACATTTATAAGATTCTTAAACAAACTTGTATGATTTATTTTCACACATAATCTGTTGCTCCATAAATGTTCAGTACAAATGTATATATATTTTTCCTCAATCATACACTTTGGGCACAGTGAAAAGCACATTTTTTCTTAGGGTGTGCCCTATACGTTATTATTTTTTTTAGAAAATGACCAATCATTTTACTAGATAAGACCCTTATTCCTCAGCAGGGATCATGTAGAGCCCTTTTGAAGCTGCAGTAAAACTACAATTTGGACCTTCTTAAAGTTATACAGGTTTGAAATTACATGAGGCTGAGTAAATGATAACAGAAATGAAAATTGACCATTCTTATTTTTTATGGAATGTTGTAGTGTTTAGTATAAATGATTTATCCTTGCATATCCTTTTTTTTATTCGTAATCGTATGCCCTTATAATTTTTAATCAAAAACATCAACTTCATCTCCCCTCGCAACGGAATCTCTTGAAAATCTCTGATGGCGGTATGAGGGCTGGGCAGTAATTCTTCCCCTCCAGCAATTTGTCACTCACATGAGATTACAGCAAATAGCGAACAACAATTCAACAGATTCTGGATAGACAAAATCAACATCATCATACATTTTTCTTGTTATAGAAGCCATTTCACAAAATGTCAAAATAGGAAAGAAAAGCTATTTCTATTTCAAGCTGCCTTCAGAGTGCAAATTAATTAGTCAGAAAGCATATTACTAATTCATTAGCTGCATGTTTCTGTCATTTAACTTGAGAAATAAATGACTTTTTCACAGGCGCTTGCCATGGCAATAAAAGAAGCCAAGCAACAGCACCCTGACATGTTGGTAACCAAGGCTGTAGTTGTCAGGGAAACAGAATCTTCCACTCAAGATCCATACGAGGAATCGAAGGTATTTGTCACCGCTAGCCCCTGCATGCACAATTAATCCATCCATTTCGAAAATGCATATTATGGTTTCACTTCAGTGTTTATCTGTCATATTGAGCCTGCTGGTGTATAGCAGTTTGACAAGGGTGTAATGACATGTCAAAACCAGTTCAGTCAGCGCCGTGTGTTAACTCTAGGTGGACGGCGCTGACAAACACACTCTTGCATTTTACAGCAAACCACACAGTTATCAAAAATCTATTGCAAGCCTTTTAGTTTTCATCTTACACCAGCAATCACTGGATCTTCTAAACATACTTTAATAAATGTGTTACATGATCTGTTTATTTGTTTTTCTCTCCATTAGTCCTGATCTCCTCAGTTCTCAGGACTTCAACGAGAAGCAACTGTTCCTCAATGACTGCCAGTGGGTCGCCAACATCTTCAGACCTCTTATTCTAAGCTTCTAGCTTCCACTTACATACACCACACTAACATTCACACATGCACACAAACACATGCTGCCTCCCAGATGTCGGAAACTATTCCTTCTCATGTAATTTCTATTTTGTGTCTACATTCGCTGTGGTAATATGGACATTCTGGTTCGGTAGGCGCACGGTCTCCTTGGCTGAGGACCGCCGGGGAAGGACAGACTCAGCATCACATCGATCAGACGATTTAGCCACCATTGTAGTCTCTTGCTTTTTCTTCACGAAATGTGAAAACTAACCAAGCGTACTATCGACAGCCCGATGCTAACATCAAGCATGAGGCATGGGGCTTTTTGATGAACATTGCTGAAGATTTAGCTTAGTGGAGTGACAGTAGTGTCTATTGAGTAGTTTTTTCTAGGGTTCATTGAGATATAACACAGAAGATCTTTTTGCAAATACTGAACTGTAGGGAAAAGCCTAGCTAGCGTACATACAGTATGTCGTGCTTCTCTGATCAACAAACGTTATGTTGCTGTTAAAATCTGAACCTCATCTGCATGTGGCAAAGCAGGGTTTATAACGTTTTCATATACAACCAACTAACTAAAACCTCTGGTTCAGTGTCCTTACAAACCAGAAAGGAATACGAGACAGACTGTATTAATGTATGATTGCCAAACTTTTTGAGTCCTCTGAAAAGTATTGCTTCCCATATTAGACATAATATGGAGATAGATTTTTTTTTAAGTTACTGCCGTATTTGTTTTACAGATATCTAGATTTTTTTTTTTTTTTCAGGAGCCCTTACATATGCTTGGTAGATATCACAAACAGAAAAACATTAAAACCACCAATTTACAGTCCAAACTAGTAATCAAACTTTAGATTTTAGATTCAAAATATCCCCAAGTATGACATTGTTTTGAAATGCACGATACAAAAAAAGTTTGCTTGTTGAATGCTCTATTTCATCTTCTGCATATATTGTTAAACTGAAAAATCCAAAGAAACCAAACTTAATTTGAGTTCAGTACATGCTGACACTTACATAATCAATGTGTTATGTGCATGTGCATTTTAGACTAAGCATTTGAAGAAAATTAAATTTGCAGAAAACAATTTAGAATTTTTTTTCCAACAAGCCGATATTTAACAAATTCCCTACTGCTCTATATGTTTGAGACTTCTGTGATTTTTTTTTTTTTTTTTTTTTTAAATTTTAAATGTTCCTTCCCACACAATGCTGTGCCAATGAACTAATAACTTTTAAACACTGTTGAAACGGTTCTGATTTGTTAGATATGAGACCTTTTATGTGTAAATGTCATGAGCCTGTGGTTTTCAGTGAAGCGTGACCCTCGAGCCATGATTCTCTTTACAAACGTTCCTCCGTGAAAGCAGTAGAAATCCTGGATGAGACAGGACGTATATGTGTTCTAGTACTGAATGGATGAATGAGCTTCAAATTGTGTGTATTGCCAAATTAAAAACTTTATATTAGGATGAAAGAAGGCCAGGATAGCTCTTAATAACCTTTGCTAACACGGTAAAGGCTTGTTGTTGTGTAACTAATGCATTTGTTCAGAACTGTGCACTATGTGAAAATAACACTTCACACAACCTGCAGCTATCAGAAGGGAAATTTGTATACGTCATACTTCCAACTTGTACAGTTACTGAATTTTGAGGACACGGGAGCTGTTCTTGAATATAAAGAAAAGAAGTGCCATGCAAAGGTTGATAGTTGGATTCCTAATCAACCACAGCATTCTCCAGCCAGCCCATTTGCTAAGCCTATGTCAGAGTTTTGTCTCTTTACAAGGCAGTGGCCTTGTTTACGCTGTACATGTTGCATTTAAGATTTGAAATTTGAGGAAAACAAGTTAGCTTAGAAAAGTACTTTTAGCATCGATTCCCCAGAGATTCCACCTGCAGACACTTCTGTTTACAATGCTATCCTCTACTTTCTACTGCTTGGTTTTGTGTGTTTGCTGTACAGTGTTCAAAATAAATAAGATCCATCCATGTGGTCAAGTTTGCTATTTGCTGCATCTGAGTTCAATAAAAAGGAGATATAGTACTGTTTTATCCAACAACGGTTTAGATACAAATATTTTCCATTTTGTTCAAGAAATGTTGCATTAGCTCTGTTGCACTGCCCTCTTGTGGTCTCCTGAAGAACTTCAAATCGGAGTACGACTCCACGTAGAGCAGGGGTCACCAGACCTGGTCCGTGAGGGCCGGTGTCCCCGCAGAGTTTAGCTCCAACCCTAATCAGACACACCTGAACCAGAGAATCAAGGTCTTACTAGGTCTTACTAGGTACTAGGCTTGAAACGTCCAGGCAGGTGTGTTCAGGAAAGTTGGAGGTAAACTCCGTAGGACACCAGCCCTCCAGGAACAAGTTTGGTGACCCCTGATGTAGAGTATTGTCTCTATTTAGCCTACAGTACACATGACAACGCTCCTGATTTTAAGCACAAGGGAGCGAAAAATTGTTCCCAGAAATATTGGCGCATTGATTACCACTTGTAAAACCATAATTTAACCATGGTATTTGTAGTAAGTGTAGCAAGACCACGGATCATTTGTGGTTTCCACAGTTATAGTAATCATGTTTTTTTGGTTTTATTTGTAGTAAAACCATGGTTAATTTTCGTAAGGGTTCGCCGTTGTATTCCAAACTTTTGACACTTACATGATTGTTGCAGATTCGACGACAGTTTTTCCTGAGGAGACAGTTGTCCTGTTTCACGTCAACGTTTTTTAATATTATCAACTCAAAATGTTGGTAGACTGGTTGCTTGTTGTTACCGCTTCCCGCCGTTCGCTGTTTCTCCCCCCACACGTCCGTTTCGCTCAGGCGCAAACAATAAACTACTCAAACAAAAAGTTACGTATTCTAAGGTAAGACACTTTTACTGTACTATAAATTAAACCTTTTAAACTTACATAATGAAGTAACATAAAGCGAAAGGTTGCATGCACTTACCTACAGCAAATAAATGACTTAAGAGCTAGTAATCTTTTCTGGCATTATCATAACTTGCTGTTAACAGCAATTCAATAATTGGTGCTTCAAGGAATATTCAGTATAAAATACAGTGTAAAGGTGCACCCTGACCCATAATTGTCTTGGACATTTTTATGGACACCTTTCAGAAAGTGAAAGTGAATGGGAGAGTGATGACTAATAGTCAAGGTTGGTATGCATGTCCATCACACTAGTCTCACTAAAACGTTGTTGTTAGTATGACTATACTTTTAGGCAAGTCAAAGTTATTTTCTGTGTTAACTGACAGCATGCCAATAATTACATAAAACCTATATTTAACGTGGAATATTCCTTGAAAGGCTAATGGAATTAGAACAAGCTTGTTAGTTTAGGCAACAATCAAATATAAAAAACAATGTGTTGTTTATAGCAAAGTCATGATGAAAGGGAAGTAGCAGCAGATCATGTCTCCCATATTGTGATGTACAGTACATCTACGTGAAATATATTATAGATAAGTAATAAAAAACCTTTAAGCAGACTATATGATTGAAGAAGTCTAGCATATTGTACATCACTAGAGATAACCTCTTTCCCGGAAGATTGACATGACATTTTAACAGTTGCTAGGCCAAAATAATATTAAAATAAAAATCAATAACATGTACTTAGAAAATACATACGATGGATTTTCATTTCACTCTTTTTTTACTTTCTAACACATTTCAGCAAGAGGCTGCCTGTTGTTGTAGTTAATTATCCAGAGCTATGTTTAAAATATTCAATATTTTGATAATTAAATTAGGCATGTTAAGCTCATCCTCAAAAAAGGCATCGAGAGGCCTTCTGACCTTCTCACCTTTTCCACCGCACCACTCATGAATTTGCATCCCTGAAGGTATAAAATTAACATCTTATGACCGCAGAAATTATGACTAATTCACAAATATCTTAAGAACATTACTTGTGTTCCTTCATTTATTAAAAGCAGACAGTCCATTCAAATACTGTATTTCAAGCCACTACAGAGCCAGTTCATGCTAAACAGCTTGAAAATGGAACGTAAGCATTATGTCCTAGGTATTTTAATGATCACAGCTATTACCTATAGAAAGCACCTTAACGGAAAATGAAAAGCTGGTCTTTTACAGTCAAAATATCTGTTATACATCATCAAATAATGGAATTGTAAATGAACAAACAAAACCAGAAAAAAGAAATCAAGACAACTATTTAAGGCTGTTCTGGTCCTGAGGATATTTTACATACCGTTGCTCATTAAAGAGGCACGCACACACTAGCAAAACAAAGATCTCAGTGCATGACTGAAGGAACAACCAGCTTGAGACAGCCAGAGAGCTCTTTTACTGTATAGGTAAGGCCAGCAGCATTAGCTTCGTCTTTCAAACAGACAGGGGGGCATGTCAACACCGGGGGACTGTAAACTCTGTCTGATTTGAGGACAGCTGATTAAATGGGTTGATGGTCTTACAATGAAAGTGTCTGTGAGGTATGGCAGTAGGGATTCTCTTCAAAGGAGTTCATTACATATTCCCAAGCTTCTTATGGAAAAGGCATTTGTGTGGCTCTCCACTGCCAACCGTCTAATGGATGAACATGGATTCATCTTATCCAAACAGATGTCCTTGCATGAGAATCCTTAAGAGTGAACTGTACGTCAATTTACGCCCTTAAATATCCAGTTTCTGGTTAGAAACCACATGGGTATCATCCGTCGATACGATTATTCCAAAAAACGCGATAGCTCCTACTCCACAGTCTTGACAGCTTTGGTGTCAGTGATCAAAACCAGTTTAACAAACATCCTCTTTTAAAAAGCGAGAGGAAATCTTTCCTTCTGAAGAGTCTCGTTTGTAAAACATACTGAAAAAGACAAGTGGATCCACTTGTAGATGTTTGTACTGTTCTCTCCACCTTAGAGTTCAGTTCATCTGTCATAAGAAAGTCCTGACCGTACAGTAGAGCGCTAGCGTTACGACAACTGGTAGTGCTTTCCTCTCTGGGGCAAATCCAATCGCATGTGCAACTGCGAAATATAAATAGAAAAAAATATGTATTTCAAACAGCCAACAAACAATAAATATAACTACAAACAGGATGGTTTCTGATAGGATCTAATAGGTATTCTGGTGGTTCTTTAATCTATGGGATGTTTACTTGTTATATTATATATGATTTATTGTATATAATTACCAAAAAATTATGATGGGCACGAATGACCTAGAAAAACTCAACCACAAGTTCAACATACTGAAGGATAATAGTTATAAGGGCTATAAGCAGACCTGCTATCCTGGGGATGGTAATCTGTTTGCTGCTGCTACCCTCTCCACCTTCACTGACTGGTTTAATCTGGATGATGTAATCCTCATCCACAGGCAGAGAAAGCTCAAGAGATGTACTGTTTGTCTCCACCACGCTGGGCCGGCTCTGTCTGCTTTGCTTGTACATGACCTTAAAAACAACACACCTGCTTTCAAACTCAATTTATATGCAAGAGACAATATACCGTTGAGTTCATGATGTGCGTTATTCAATATATATAGAATTGTAATATGATCAGAAGAAAGCATTCAGCATTGTTGTCATATAAACAAGCAGTGATGTTCGTATGTTCATACCTTATAGCCCATAACTTCAGACTCATTCTCCAGAGACTTGACATGATCCCACTTGAGGATGAGTTTAGAGTCTGTAGTATTCCACGTGACTTTCACTGGAGACTGACTCGGGGCTGGATAAAAAAAAACATTCAAAGAGCTGAACATCACACTTCAGAGCACTTTAAAACTGCCGTACTGTTAAGAGCTGAGGCTACATTTATAAAATGTTGCACAGAAGCCATCCCACATTTCATGTAAGATCATTTCTCTAATGTGCGTACACTGTAAAAAATAAAAAACACAATTTGTTGAGTCATCTTAAAATAATTTGTTACCCTGCTGCCTTAAAATGTTAAGTTTAGTCAACTCAAAAAAGTTTAGTCAATTTGAAATGTTAAATTGTACTAAGTAACAACTTAGATATTTGTGTTTGCTAAACTTAAAAGATGGGTAAGTAACCCAGCTGCCTTAAAATTTTAAGTTGAATCAACTCAAATATCTACGTTGTCACTTAGTATAATTCAATATTTCAAGCTGAATAAACTTTTTTTGAGTTGACTGAACTTAAAATTTTAAGGCAGCCAGGTAACAAATTATTTTAAGTTGACTCAACAAATTGTTTTTTACAGTGTACATGAGATTCAGAGTAACAAACATACTCAAAAAAACATGAAAAAAAGCTTAAAATGCAAACAAAAACATGGTTGTGGTTACAAACAATAACACACAATGGCCAGGGCCATGTCATACTTACGTGGTCTCTTAGTGGTGACATTCACCACAGCACTATCAGGTCCAACACCAGCACTGTTATAGGCTTTGAGTTTGATGTAGTATGTACTGCTGGGGTCCAGTCCACGAATGACAGCAGACGTCCTGTTTCCCACAGTCCTCATCACACTGGCTGTGTCCGGTCTGTCCTTTGTACTCCAGTACCTCAACTGAAATTAACAGTCAACAAGCTTTCATAATCAACATCACAACGTATCATTCATTGATGAAAATTTATTGGAGCTGTGGTGCTCATGTGGGCAGTGTGGGTTCGTTATGTGATATTCTGTTTCTAATAAAGCTAAAATATAGCTGCAAGCAGCAATTAAGGGGCCAAGTACAACAGAGGTAAAATGAAGAACTAAGGAGCTCTCTTTAATTACTCAATAAAGACCAGAGTTTTCCAACCCAGCTCCTGGAGAGCTACCTTCCTGCACACTTAAATTCAACACACTTGTCTGTAATTAAGTAGCCCTAAATACCTTGATTAGCTTGTTCAGGTGTGTTTGATTAGGACTGAAGCTGAACTCTGCAGCATAGTAACTCTCCAGGAGCAGGGTTGGAGACCCCTGTTAAAGACATTTGTTGACACAGAATTTTGCTACAAAATTCAAAATGGCTGACACCCAGAAAGGTCGACACAATTAGGTACCCTTTAATTTGAATCTAAAGATGCCAAACATATTATTTTTGGCTAAACTTTTCAGAAGTTATAAGCAGAAATGTAATTTTTTATATTTTTTGACCAGTAGGCGCTGCCAAAACTATTCATGTGTGTTAAAACACACACCAAGGGTGCTACTCATTTCTTATTTGTGCATCCTCGTTTCTTTTCCTTGCTAACTTTCCTCGCGTCTTAACTCCACCCCCTTTAGGATATGAGGGAAGGATGCAAGGAAAGGAATTGATGATGGAGGAATCAAAGGATGAACATTGGAATATTCTTGGCCAGTCAAGCGTCACTTCAGAGTGTCATCAGCTGAGCTTATGTTGTTAAAGTTTTTAAAGCAAGATGATAAAGCAAGATGCCTTGTTGAAATATATGACATGTATGGTTTATTTAAACTGCAAAGGTAAAATATAAATGTAAATTATTTAGACAGATGTGAAGGGAAAGGAGAATTTATACGTGCGTCAGTTTTTTTTGCTGAAAAAGACTTTTGCATAGGATACACCTGTGTATCCTAGCTCATGACTCCTCAGGAAGCCTCCTCACTCCTCGATCCTCGGCTCCTTGTGGTGCAATTAGAGAATTGAGATGTCCTACAAGATGGGTGACGTTGATTATTTTCCGGGTCATAGGATGGAGGACGGAGGAGCAAGGAAACGAGGAGGGATAATTAGAAGCACCCCAAGTTTGGGCAGAATCTGCTAAAGCAGGGGTGCTCAACCCTGTTCCTGGAGATCTACCTTCCTGCAGAGTTCAGCTCCAACCCTGATCAAACACACATGAACCAACTAATTAGGATCTCAAGGAGCACTTGATAATTACAGACAGGTGTGTTTGATCAGGGTTAGAACTAAGCTCTGCAGGAAGGTAGATCTTTACGAAAATGGTTTGGTCATCAAAAAACGTTTAATAACGTTAAATAATTTTTAATGCCAGAATGCTCTGAAGATGATATGAGACAATTTTTGTGAAAATTGGACAAATGTCTACAAAAAATCAATTCAAATTGCAAGAAATCTAAATTGTAAAAATGTAATTTTTGGTATGCATTCTTTGTGGCTCAAAAGAAACAAATGCAAATTTAGCATGTTGGTGGCACTAGAGTTAGACTTTGAGTTAGAGAAACCCAATTTGCTGTGGTCAATGATAAAACTGTCCTCTATCCATGTGCCAAATTTTATAACTTTCCCGCTATTCTGTAGGAATCATATGATTCTTACAGAATAGCGCTAAAGAGTTTGAAAACTACAGTATTTTACTGCAAAATTTGAAATGGTCCACACTCAAAATGGCTGACATTAGGAAAATTTAGTATTGTTCGATTTGATATGCCATTCAGAATCTAATGATCTAATAATCACTCTTATGATTCATGGCAAAATTCAAAATGGCGAAAAACATTGCCCAGTAGAAATTTAAATTTTGGTTCAAAAGTTATTGGCAGAAGTCTGAGTGCAAATTTGGCCTATTGGTGGCACTAGAGAGTTCGTGATAGAGACTTCAAATTTGATATGGTTAATATTGAGACTGTCCTCTATCTGTGTGCCAAATTTAAAGTGCTCCTATTATGCCTTTTCAAATATGACCTTTCATGCAGTGTGTCATGTAGCTGTATGTGAACATAAACTATCTGCAAAGTTGTGAAGCCGACAGTGCACAATAAATAAAGTTATTGTCTATCAAAAAAAGAGTCGGCTCACAATCGCCTGAACGAGTCGTCAGGAATTTGTATCTTATTCTGTTACGGCTATACGTCACGAAGTAACACATTTGCATAATGTTTGCCCACGCTCTACGTCGCGAACAACTTGCCCACCCACAAACACAGTAAAATTTCCATGTGGTTTACATCATATCGAGAAGACGCTGTATCCTATGCTGTGAGAGTAAATTTGTTTTATATTCACTTCCAAAAGATGAATCTACAAAGAATCAGTGGTTAACATTCATTTCTTCAACAACACCTCAGCAGTACAATTCCAATCTTGTGTTGTGTTCCCGTCATTTTACTGACGACTGCTTTTCCAATCTTAGGGAGTACAATGCAGGATTCACCAAACGCTTGCTCTTAAAAGATAGATAGATCAGTTTATTTGGACCAGTTTGCTCCTCTGAACCTCTACCTGTGAGTATGATTAATAATTGATGATTGTATTTTCTAGCGATCGTTCTAAATACGTAGTTGTGTATGTTATGTTGTGCAACAATCCTGCACATGTCCTGTTCAGCTGTGGGCCCACTGTAGTCTAAAAATTTCTGATTGATACAGCTTGACTGTCTGTCTGTCTCATTAGCTGGAGTAATAATAAAGGATGGTGCACAACTTTACACAATGTAATGCATTATACAATGTTGAAGTTTACAACATAGAGGTGTTCCCAGTTCGCTTACATAAGCAAATTGTGAGCACTTTCCACAGTAGTCTGTGGTAACTTGTCCATCAGCCACTTCAACCGTTTCATCATCACACTCCGGCTCGAATTGGTATGGTAAAATCGATGCCATCTTTTCTATGTATTGACAAGTCTCCAGGGCTGACATTCAGTTATGGCAATGGGCATTTCGTTTTCGACGCGCTGTACGCGGTAAACCAATCATAAAGGACTGCGCCATCTGACCAGTCACAGCAGTGAGGGCTCACGGAAAGGAGGGGTTTAGAGAGACTGATTCTTCGAACTGCTTCGCATGAGTCGTTTACGAATCTTTTAGAAATGAGGTCAAATTAAATCTATTTTTGAAGAAAACTAAAGTGTTTTTTGACCTTGTAAAAATGTAAACCTGTTTTAGGAGACTCATAAAACAATATTAGCAACCTTTAAAATGGCATAATAGGAGCACTTTTCCGCAAGCGGTTCTATGGGCTGCCGTGGACTCCCAGAGCAGAAGAAGAAGGCCCTAAATATGTAACATTTTCTCCCAACACAATACTTAATTTTTCTAGCACTGTTTATTGGTAGTTACTGCATTAAGAACATTAACAAAACTGGATGCAAGAATTGTTATGACGTCACAGGGAATGTACTTAACATGACTTTGATGTAGAACAAACCCAGTCAGATTCATTAGCTTGCTTTAGTTGTGTTGTCCTCACCTCATAGCCCATTATGCGTGTCCTACTGGTGCTCCACGGTAAAGGCTTCCAGCTGACCTCCACTTCTGAGGCTGACAGGCTCTTGGCACGGACACGACTGGGGGCGCGACTCGGCTCTACGGTCAGAATAATCATTACTGTAATTTCTAGGCATCTTTAGGCACATTATTAGAGCACTGATGTATTAGCAAATGGTTAGAACTTTCAGTCTGCCCTAATCAAACACAAAGCAGCACTGCAGCTACATAATGTTCTGGGTATTTCATTTAGAAGTTTATACCTGAAGGTAGTTTCTGCTCCACTGGCATTATCTTTGATTGTACAAACAAACAAAGTCATTGATTGAGCCAGTACACCTTAGGGTAGTGGGAAGACCTCAGGGTAGCACCAAAAAATACATTTTTGACAGGAATTAAAATTCGGCTGTGAGGAATAGAAGTACAGTGTGTTCAGTGGAGTCTACTGTTTAACAACAAGCTCCACTGATCAGTTCATTTTTCCACAAGACTTTCAATAGACAGAAACTCCATAAACTAGTTTTGAAAGTTGTGAGTTGTAAAAATTTTTTTTACCTTTATACATTGCGTGCCTATAAAGATTATAAGTCTATCCCTCACAGCCTCATTTTCATTTGTATAAAATTCAATATGCCATCTACGCTGATAAGTCTATGGTGCTATGGTTGACCATTCAAACCAAGAGTAACATTTTGGTTGCACTACAGAGACAAAGTGTTTATACTTTCTGAGGGATTGAACTTGTGTATGGCTTAGCCTAATAGCACAGGTACATCACAGAGATGTCTATTTGACATCTGCATTTACATCTGCAAGACGTATTTTTTAGATTGTTTGAACATCTGCAATACGTCTATAGGATGTTTCCTATCAGATGTCTAATAGACGTCTATTAGATGTCTTTAAAGGAGAAGTCCACTTCCAGAACAACAATTTACAGATAATGTACTCCCCCTTGTCATCCAAGATGTTCATGTCTTTCTTTCTTCAGTTGTAAAGAATTTCATTTTAGCATTTTTCTCCATATAATGGACTGCTATAGTGCCCCGAGTTTAAACTTCCAAAATGCAGTTTAAATGCAGGTTCAAACGATCCCAAATGCGGTTGTAAATGATCCCAGCCGAGGAAGAAGGGTTCGCTTATCTAGCGAAACAATCGGTTATTTTCATTAAAAAAATACAATTTAAAACTTTTTAATCTCAAATGCTCGTCTTGTCTCGCTGTCCCTGAACTCTGTGTATTCTGGCTCAAGACAGTTAGAGTATGTCGAAAAACTCTGATCGTATTTTCTCCCCTAACTTCAAAAATCATTTCAAAATCATCCTACATCGCTGCAGAAGTACCGACCCAGTGTTTACAAAGTGAACGTGCAAAGAAGATCAAGCACCCTTAACAAAAAAGGTAAAACAGCGATATAGGATGATTTTGAAGTTGAGGGAGAACATGAGATGGGAGTTTTTCGACGTACCCTAACTGTCATGAACCGGAAAAAACAGAGGTTGGGAAGAGCAAGACAAAATGAGCGTTTGACATTAAACAGTATATAACTTTTGCTAGATACGACCCTTCTTCCTTGGCTGGGAGCATTTAGAACCACATTTAGGATCGTTTGAAGCTGCATTTAAACTTTTTGAAAGTTCAAACTCGGGGCAGCATATCAATCCATTATATGGAGAAAAATGCTGAAATGTTTTCCTGTTTTCCAAAAAACATAATTTCTTTACGACTGAAGAAAGAAAGACATGAACATCTTGGATGATAAGGGGGTGAGTACATCATATGTAAATTGTTGTTCTGGAAGTGGACTTCTCCTTTAAGATGATGTAGAATGTATGTAAAACCGACATCTCACAGATGCATGTACACAGCAGATGCTTTCCAGATCAAGTGATCTTTAACAAACATTTTGCAGATGTACATGTGCTATCTGGGTATAGTTGTCTCTGCATATTGGTATTACGGTTAGTAAGTTGGGTTTACCCTCTTCTGCTGAATATATAGTGGTCACAGATCCAAAAGGCCCCTCTCCTTTGTTGTTGTAAACTCCTACTTTCACATGAAATGGAGAAAATGGAGGGATGCTCTCATTTTTGAAGATGTATCGAGATGCATCAGGAGACGTCACGGCCGCCTGCATCCAGCTTTGACCACCAAGAGGGCGAAAAGCAACCACGTAGCCAAATCCTGGACCGCACTGTAGCTCTTCTGGGACTGGCTGCAAAGCCCCACAATACAACATGAAAAAGGGTGAGAATGAGCAAGTGAAAGACTGATGTATCATTATTATCACAGCAGTGTTATTCAAGAGGCTTTGTCTCAGTAGACTATGAAAAATTCCTTTCACGGTCCTTGAACATATTTTCGCTTTTGAAACGTAATTGCTAAAATCCATAAACATTTTGTCTGCCTCACTGAAGAGTATCTGCTCTTTTTTTAAACAAGGGTTGTTTAAATCACAGACCAAACAATTTGACAGCATGATGGGCTTGTTTTTGATACAGGCCAGTGGACGGTCCACCATTGACAGCTACCTCTGTGTACTTAAATGTGCAAGAGCTTGCTTTGTTACCTCCCAAGTGATGACAAGCTCTGAGCGACTGCCACCTCCTCCACTGACTCTGGCTGGGGTCGTCCTTGGCACTGCAGGAATAAAAGAAGACTTTCTCAGCCAGGTTCACAAGATGAGAAACACCAGAAGTGCAAACAGGGCATTTTTCTCCTCCATCTGTTTAGCATGATGCCACAGAGACAGCTTCCTGGCTGCTTTTTGCTTCTGAGCGAAAAGGTTTAATATACAGTATAGCTGGAAGAGAACTGTATGTCAGTCTTATCGAACCTTGGAGAAGTGCCTTGTATTATTTTAACAATCTTGCTGACCTTCCCAAAACTTATGGAGTACCTAATATACTCAAGGGAAAGTTCTTTATCTTCTTCGCTTAGACAAAGAAATTGGACATACCTTTGCAGTGGTATACTGTTATCGAATACTGTTTAGATAAATTTTTATTGATTTTATTGATGTGCTGCACACTTAATAAAAAAACATGCAACAAATTTAAAGTAAATATATAACGATATACGTACATGTGTCCTTAGTCCTGATTTTTTGTGAGGGTTTGCTGGGTTCCCCGGTGCCTATGGAGTTAGTGGCCAGCACTCTGAACTCATATTCAACCCATGGACTCAACTCAACCACACGGGCTGTCAACTGCTTACCGCCCAGAGACTCTGGCACTGTGAAAAGAAGATATAATATGTAACCCTGGACCAAAAAACAGTCATAAGTAGCACGGGTATATTTGCAGCAATAGCCATTGTCAAAATTATCGATTTTTCTTTTATGCCAAAAATCAGTAGGATATTAAGCAAAGATGATGTTCCATGAAGATATTTTGTAAATTTCCTACCATAAATATATCAAAACCTAATTTTTGATTAGTAATATGCATTGCTAAGAACTTCATTTGGACAACTTGAAAGGCGATTTTCTTAATATTTTGATTTTTTCCACCCTCAGATTCAAGATTTTCAAAGAGTTGCATCTCAGCCAAATCTTGTCCTATCCCAACAAACCAGGGTGATTTTGAAGTTGAAGAAGAAAACGAGATGGGAGTTTTTCGACATACCCTAACTGTATTGACCTGGATTACACAGACTACACTTGTGCATTGCAGAGATGAGACAAGGCGAACATTTGGGGTTAAAAAGTATATAAACTGTCAATTTGTTTTGAAAATGACTGATTGTTTCTCTAGATAAAACCCTTTTTCCTCGGCTGGGATTGTTTAGAGCCATTTAAAGCTGCATTTAAATTTTGGAATTTTGGAAGTTTAATCTTGGGGGCACCACTGAAATGTTGAATGGACTTAATCCTGAAATGTTTTTCTCAAGGAACATAATTTCTTTATGACTGAAGAAAGAAAGACATGAACATCTTGGATGACAAAGGGGTGAGTAAATTATCTGTAAATTTTTGTTCTGGATGTGAACTAATCCTTTACGTTGGACAAAAAGTAATTGAATTAATATAAATTTAAATTAAAATGAACATAAATTCAAATATATATATATGAAGAGTTCAGATGTAAATCAAGCTATCAAGCAATCCATCTGACGTTTTTCTTTACAAAAATTGCATTTTTATCAGGCTCAAATGTATAGGTTTCTATGTAGGTACTGGTACTTCTGATTGGGCTGACGCTGGTATTTTAGCAAGTTTGAAGAAAAAGTATTTGATGGACGTATACTATGTGTCGAGAGCATTCACTCAGTATCATTATCTCAATTTTGACCGAGATGGCTTTTAGCTGGTTTTGCATTTGAACTCTTTATTAATTACAATTAACGTGCAATGAATTGTCTGAAAACATTACATTGAGGTCATGCCAGGGTCGGAAATTAATAAGGGATTGTGGCAAAAATGCCCTATAAATTTAAGACACATGAAATGTGAAAACAAATTAAAAGAAAAAAGTATACAGTCATGGAATTACATTTAGATTCACTGAATTAGATTGCTTTTACGTGCTGTTTTGTGCAGTTCTGAGTCTTATAACCAATCAAACGCGTTTAAGTTAAATTTAGGAATGCATTGGCCAACCAAGAGGTGGTTAGATTAGTGAGCACTGAAATCGCCGGAGCTGTGCTGATTGCTTGTGAATTCCCTCATCATAAACAACAGGTTACACTATATATAACATACACATTTGATTCGATTTTTTTTTTTATAATAATGTGTGGAAATAATGCTGGGATTGTCTCTGGTATTTAGTGTGTATAAACAGTGTCATAATGTCTGAAAACAAAGGTGAACATATGCTAGATGTCTAGTTTACTAATAAACACTGAGTATCTTTGAAACACTTAACTGGACTAGTTTGAAAACTTCTGGTTGTGAGATTAGAGGTCTGAACAAATAATAAAGATGTGTTTATGAAATATTGCTATCATAAAAGCAATGTTAAAAGACCGAAAAGAGCTTATAGGCCTTGTGCCAAACTAATCAAATTACCTTCAGTGGTGACTAAACAGCACTCAAGGATCATTATGATAAACTGTGCATTTTAATCCAAACTATTAATTTCCTGCGCACCTGTTTTGGCTGCCTGCCATCCGAGAGAGAAGGGGCTTCGGATCTGAATGTTGTAAGCAAAGACGGGACTGTGGTTATCAGGGCCTGGACTCCAGGACACAAAGGACGTTGTCTCTGTCACTTCATCAACTTTGATGTCCAGCGGTGGGTCAGGGGGACCTGTGAGAAAATGATTATAAAACTTCAACAAGATATATATATTTTTAATGTATTTTTAATCTTGGTAGGTTTTAACCTTTCAGGTTTAATCTTAATGGGGTTTTGTCTTTGAAATTTTGTTTGGAAAAACATTACCTCGTACCACAACATCTGTCGCTATAGATGCACTATCCACTTTAGTCTGTACGGCACATGTGTATCTTCCTGCATGCCTTAGCTGAATGTTACGAATCATAATGTCACCAGCAGATGTCTGTGAGAAAAAAAACAAAAAGATATTTACAGATACACGTAGGCCATTTACAGTCTTATAGATTCTGATTTGTCTTTATAAATTAAACATGAATATCAGAAAGCAATGCTAAAAGCATGACACTTACCCCACCAACTTTTTCAAAATATCCCCCATGGCTTCCAAAGTTGATCAGCTGCTCGTTGAAAAACCAGGTGAATCTCACATCCAGGGAAGGGTCACGAGACACCTGGCATGGAATAACAACACTCTCTCCCACTGTAACATCCAGCTGCGTGGCTTTAGAAGTGATGATGGTTGGCTCTGAAATAACAATGAGATGGTCAGCAGCTAATACATTTATAATTGTACATTTCTAGTCATCAGTAGCTTGGTGCATTAAACAGCTGTTGTTGTATTTAAGTACATTATGACCAGGTTCTTGAAAACAGCTAGCTTAAAGTGATAGTTCACCCAAAAAAGAAAATTACCCCATGAGTTACTCTCCCTCAAGCCATCCTAGGTGTATATGACTTTCTTCTTTCAGATGAATATAATCAGAGTTATATTAAAAAATATCCTGGCTCTTCCAAGCTTAATAATGGGAGTGAATGGCTGTTGAGATTCTGAAGTCCAATAAAGTGCATCCATCCATCATAGAAAGTGCTCCACACAGATCCGGGGCCTTCTGAAGTGAATCAATGCGTTTGCATAAGAAAAACATCCATATTTAAAACCACATAAACTGTAATCTCTGGTTTCCGCTAACAGTCGTACGCATGTTCACAAAAAAATGGCGTTCCAGCGGATGACGTAGTACGTAAGCAGAGGTCGCGTTAACTGAAAATTGTCCGTCATTGACTGAATTTTTTTTATCAGTGACGGAAAAATCTGAAGCCCGTCCATCATTTTGACGGATTACACTGAGGGTAATCTATTGTAAAATTGCAGCTGTAATTCCCACCCCTGTCCAGTTGGTGGCGAGTACGCTCCAGTGTACCAGAAGAGCACTGGCTCTAGAATAAAAACAAAACTACCACAAATGTTTTGCTATGCGTTTGATTAGGCACAGGCGAGTACACAGAAGCTACAACAATTTGTCACTTCACATTAAAGAGCGGCAAAAGGGTATTTATTGCTTGAATTTCCTAATGAAATGGACAGAATTTCAAATCTTTGAGACTTTGTTTTATATCAAAAGTAACACAAAGCCTAACCTATTGCTATTTATTGTAAGGAAGACACACTATGTACTGTTTATTTATCAACTGAAAACAGCATAGACCAAAAGATTGATTGTGATTTAAGAATCGATACTGGTTCATTAAAATGAGAATCTATTAAAATCTAGAAATTGATTTTTTTAAATTTTTTTTTACCCAGCCCTAGCGTATTTTGGTGTTTTTAAACAGTGCTGTCGTCCTGTAGGTTCATTATTAACAATGAAAATGTGAACAAAAATAAAAGCAATTAAATGTGTTATTCTAATTAAAATATGGAAATTAAAATGACCGGAAATAATAGATTATGACAGAATTTTTACTACCCTGTCCGTCAAAATGACGGATAAAGATGCTTAAGTCTAGCGCAACCTCTGGACGTAAGCGTAGCGGAAGCTCCAGTGAGAATAGTCTCTCAAAATAAGTTTTGTTTACAGCAAAGGAAACCTTTTGGCTTATATCGAAATCCTTTGCCATTTTTTTTTTTTTTTACAAATCCCCATTTTTTACTTCTAATTCATGATAATTTTGTGTTTTGTTTTGCTCTCTGTCCACTGCACTTACGTATTTGTCGATTCCGCATTCTGCACTTTCGCGTCGACCTACGCTCTACGTCATCTGCTGGAAAGCCACTCTCTCATGTACAACAGTTAGTGGAAGCTAGTTGTAAATAAGGATGTTTTTCTCACACAAACACATCAATTCACTTCAGAAGGCCTTTATTAACCCCCCAGAGCCGTGTGGAGTACTTTTTATGATGGATGGATGCACTTTATTTGATTACTGAATATCAACAGCCATTCACTGCCATTGGAAGATTTTAATATAACTACAGATGTATTCATCTGAAAAAAGAAAGTCATATACACCTAGGATGGCTTGAGGGTGAGTAAACAATGGGGTCATTTTCATTTTTGGGTGTAGTATTCCTTTAATATGAGACCTGGTACAGCCTAGTACATTTTTTGATAGTCATTCAAAACCAGGTCAACATGAGGACATTTTTCATCTTTCCAACAGAATTTCTGAGATTAAGATCAAATGTGTAATACTGGCTCTGTAGCTTTGTCAGTAGATGGTGTTGCCTTGGAGTTACAAAGTACACAAAAAAAATCTTGGGAGGCATCTTTGATGCCAACCTGTCATTCAAGTCTTTTGTGCCAAACACTGTTAAGACCTATTTCTTTCATCTTAGAAATACTGCTCGTTTACAGCCCATGGTGTCCTTTCTGCTGCTGAAAGGCTGATTAACTCTTTTGTTTTCTCATGTATTGACTACTGCAATGCTCTCTTTGTTGGAGTTTGTAAATCCTCTTTAACAAACTACAGTATCTGCAAAATCTGGCAGCTAGAATCCTATCTGGGGCCAGGGATGGTGACCATATGACCCTATTTTGGAGTCTTTGCACTGGCTCCCTGTCAGGTACCGTATAGATTTAGATTTCGAAAATCCTTTTGCTAACGTATTAAGCTTTGCATTATCTGGCTCCACAGTATTTGGCTGAACTTCAAACTCCTTACGCACGAAATCGCAACTTGTGATCTTCTCAGAGTGGTCTTTTAGCTGATAAGGCAGAGTGATAGGGCCTTTTTATCCTGTGCTCAGAAATCTTTGGCTGACATTAAGGAAGCACATTTCTTAAGTATTTTTAAATCTTGTCTTAAAGCATTATTTTAGAATTGCTTTTACTTGATTATCTTTTCTATTTTGTTGTTAAATAATTCTGGCTTATTATTACCACTACTACACTTGAGCTGAGGCAAGAAGTGCTATGTGCGGCACACTTCTACCACCACTAGATGTCACTATGCGGTTAGATTTACAACTAAAAGAAGCCTTGTAAGTCCCCAGTTCTCAATTCTGACCAAAAAATCTCCAGTGTTCTCAACCTTTCAAAATATCTTCATTTCAATGAGTCAATAAGTACACACAATCAAATGAATGCATATTATTAATACGGTATTGATGTTAAACAACTTAAAACATAACTATCATCTATCTATCTATCTATCTATCTATCTATCTACCTATCCAATTAAAATTGTAAAATATCAAGTAAATGTCAGTCACCTTTTTCTTCATTGTTTCTGGAAAACATCAAAACACACAATAAAATATTTGTTATATCATCTGTTTGATATTCCTCAGATGAAGTTTATTTGGGAGATTTTCAAGGAAAAGGGGCAAGATGACAAAAACGTGCAATAATGCATATTAATACAACAGTCGGTTCAGCTTTAATTTATGAAACGAATCATTACTGATTAGTAATCTCTGGATTCCCTTGTCCTGAATTATTCATGCTTTATCACGCACCTCTTGCAGAGATGTCTCTTTAACGGCAAACACGTGAATTTTGCTGGAACAACTTTAATTTAAACGGTTTGCAAATTAACATGTCAAATGAACATGTAATCTGGAACCAGGCTTTCATGTGAAAATGAGAATGGGCGAAGAAACCAGAGAGTTTCTATAGAAACCAATTTTAAAAACAAGAAGGACCACCGAACAGCTGTTCTAATAGAGCGCTGGTATTGTTTGCGTCGCCTTGTCAAACGGGTGAAGAATTCACAGAGTTGCAAAAAAGGCTGTTTTAGATGGATTTAAGCCCTAATGAAACACAGCACGGTTATTTCCACACATATCATGCATCTCTAATGCTCTGCAAATAAATCAATTCCCCATTAACCACAAGCATGGTTCATCTAGAGAGTGTGGAGATAGGGAGCTTGTGCTTTACTCTTATACTGGCAAAGACTGTAGATTGATAGTAGATAGCTATTTTATGTCATACAAAATTATGCAACATTATCTTATATAGAGTTTAAGATCTGTGCTTTTTTGTCATTTTTTAGCATTTATTTGATGAAAAATACAGTAAAAATAGTCATATTGAGAAATAATAGTTAAATAACTTCTCTATTTGAATATATGTTAAAATGTAATTTATAACTGAGATCAAAGCTGAATTTTCAGCATCATTACTCCAGACTTCAGTGCCACATGATCCTTCAGAAATCATTCTAATATGCTGATTTGCTGCTCAATAAACATTTATTATTCTTATTAATGTTGCTGTTTAATATTTTTGTTGTACAATTCTTTGATGAATACAAAATCCAAAAACATTTATTTGAAACAGAAATGTTTTGTAACATTAATAATGTCCTTACCGTCACTTTTATTATTTTAACGCATCATCGCCTGAATAAAAGTAAACATTTCTTTTAAGAAATCCTGCTGACCCCAAACATTTGAACATCATACAGTTGAGGTCAAAAGTTTTGATTCACTTCGCAGAATTGCAAAATGTTAATTATTTTACCAAAATAAGAGGGATAATACAAAATGCATGTTATTGTTTATTTAGTACTAACCTGAATAAGATATTTCACATAGAAGATGCTTACATATAGTTTACAAGAGAAAATAATAGTTGAATTTATAAAAATGACCCTGTTCAAGAGTTTACATACGCTTGATTCTTAATACTGTGTTATTACCTGAAAGATCCACAGCTGTTTGTGTGTTTTTTATTTATTTATTTATATTTTTAGTGATAGCTGTTCATGAGTCCCACATATTCTTTGGTTTTTCAGCATTTTTGTGTATTTGAAACCTTTCCAGCTATGCCTGTATGATTTCGAGATCCACCTTTTCACACTGAGGACAACTGAAGGCAAAAAGTACAGAAGGTTAAAAGGAAACCCAATGCATTAAGAGCCGGGGGGTGAAAACTTTTGGAATGTGAAGATCAGGGTAAATTTAACTTATTTTGTTTTCTGGGAAACATGTAAGTACCTTCTGCAGCTTCTGAAGGGCAGTACTAAATAAAAATATATATATATATATATTTAGGCAAAATAAGAAAAATGTACACATCTTCATTCTGTTGAAAAGTTTACACCCCTTAATGCATAGCTTTTGCTTCTGGAGCATCAGTGAGCGTTTGAACCTTCTGTAATAGTTGCATATGAGGGTTAGTCCCTCAGTTGTCAAAAATGCTAAAAAAACAAAGAATTTGTGGGACCTGAAGGATTTTTCGGAAGAACAGTAGGCAGTTTAACTGTTCAGGACAAACAAGGGACTCGTGAACAACTATCACTAAACAAAAAAACACAGCTGTGGATCATTCAGGTAACAACACAGTATTAAGAATCAAGCATATGTAAACTTTTGAACCGTGTCATTTTTATAAATTCAACTATTATTTTCTCTTGTGGACTATATGTAAACTTCTTTTATGTGAAACATCTAGGTCAGTGCTAAATAAAAAATAACATGCATTTTGATCTTTCTTATTTTGGTAAAATAATTAACATTTAGCAGATTCTGCAAGCTGTATGTAAATTTCTGACCTCAACTGTATAACATTTTATCAATATATTTAATAAAAATGTATTTTTATAAATAAAAACATGTTGTCATCACCTCATCATGTTACATGCATGCATATGTACAGAAGTCTCTAAGAGTAATGCATGTACTAAATACTAAAATGTCCCAGCATACCTTTCACCACTAGTGTGCCTGCACTGCTTGCCACTCCAAACTGGTTTCTCGCCACACAAGTGTAAAGACCTGCATCGAGTTTGGTGATGTTGGAAATCCGTAGACTGCCATTATCCAGCACGGAGACTCTAGACAACAAAGGGACATGATGAAAGCCTTGCAACACCATTCATCCAAATAAACAAGCTTTAAAACCAGTTATTATATTACACCGAGGGTCAATGAACTTCAGTCTAGCCATAAAGATCAATAGGCAATATAGGACTTAAATAATAAGACATTATAAAGCAGTTATAAAGGACATAATCATATTTCAGATTCACATATTTCATTCTACATCATATTTTAACACAACCTGCAGTTAAAACTGATGTTTTTATGTATATCACAATTGCATCTCAGATTATTGGGCATTTGGTGTCTTTTATATTCATGCGAAATGAAACATTTAAAAGCCAAACACATTCTGCAGTAAGTGACAATCTAGGATAAAAATGATTTCATTAATGAAACCCGTCTCTGAACTCTTCCTTGCTGTTAACCAGCTCTGATATATTCACTTTCAACTGATGATAAAAGCTCTCTCTTTTAAAGTTTTCCTCAGTAGTTTCTTCTTCAACTTTCACTAGCAAAACTTTCCACATCACAAAACAACAACATTTTGGCCATGATTTCTGCTGAACAGTTCAGCCAAAAATTAAACGTTCTGTCATTATTTAATCACCCTCCTGTCGTTCCAAACCCGTATTACTTTCTTCATTCTGTGAAACACAAAGCTGAATTTTTGGAAAATTTCCTGGCCACTTTTCTTTGTATTATAAAAAGAAAATAGGGATTGGAACTGTCAAGCTCCAAAATGACAAAAAGCACCATAAAAGAATTATAAAATTGAGAGTTTGTGGGAGAAGTAGACAGATAATTCCAAGGTTGCCAGCTTGTGAAATTTTGATGACATGGGTGAATTAGATGTGGCAACAATTCAAGGTTAATGGTGTTCAGGTTAGACTTTCTACAGAGTTTTAAGTAACATGCTGTTTTAAGTAATAAATATAGTTTAAAATCACTAAATGCCTCTTTATTAAGATTCCATTACAGTTACTGTTCCTATAAAATATACTTTCTTACATACATTTGATGTTCAGCAACAAATATTTCATGAAAAGCATAATATTTTAGTGCTGGAAGCTTCTGAGCTTAATACATTATTATTTCCTGTGACTGCAGTGCAATGTCACATTAACACGTCTGTCTATGTGCACCATTTCATGCTATGTATACAATGAAGTATAATTTCTTTGGCGTTAGGGGCTATGTAAGGCTGTTGATTAAGCATATTGTGTCCAAAATAACATTTTAAACTTAAAGGAAAACTATTATGTGTCTGTGAAGTTTCAGCTCAAAGTACCTAATAGATCAGTTACTAAATAATTTTGAAAATGCCCATTTTGAGTGTAAACAGAATCACACTGTTTTTGTGCATGTCTCTTTAAATGCAAATGAGCTGCTACTCCCCGCCCCCTTTTCCAGAATAGGACTGTGCCTTTACAGCTTGTACCTAAGATATACTGCTAAAAATCAACTGTCTGGTTTTGATTATCATGTCTATCATGCTGAAATCATACGTTTTAAACCATATTAATTAACTGAGTTCTCTTTCACGTCTTATTGCGCCTAAACTGTCAGATACACACAAGTTTATATTAAAAACACACAGGAGTCACAAAAATAGTCGGTTATGCCCGTGAAGGTAAACAGCTGGGAAAGAAATTGCATGTTCATATTAGATCTGTGTGGCAGCAGTGTAATATACACGCAATTATAGCACTTAAACATTGAAAACGTCAGATTTTCATGATAAGTCACCTTAAAAAGTACATTTTCATGTTCCACTATAAATGCAAGAGAAAAAGAGAAAATTAGCTGTGTGCTGCTTTTATTAATTGTAGTGCAGAGGCCAAAGGAATGAAAAATGTTGAAGAGCAGAGCGCGGGATGTGCTTCATTTACACCGTGACCTTTTGGTATGCAGTGGTCTTCATGAGAGCACTGCTGGAGAAAAAAAATCTGCTCCCACCACCAAGGCAAACAGCCCTTTTTATGGACATGCCGATGTTTGCAAGAGTTTAGCAAGTGGAATTTTTAGAAATGAAGGCATGTTGACATGAGAGCTTTCAGCAGGCATGTCATCCACGTCTTGTTGAATTATCATCGATGGTTTTCCTCTAGTTGAGGCCAAAATTACACTTCCATCGAGCAAATGATAGCAGGGAGAAAAAAAGAAAACAGTCAAAGAGAAAATTTTGCTGAAATCTTGCTTTGCCTAATAGCAATGTGTACACTAAAGCTGTTTTATTATGCATTGTGGCTTTTGTATGCGTCTGTAAGCATACATGTGCCAGATTATTTCTAAAAATTATCTTTTGGAGATATACACATTTAAAATCTCTTCTGGAAAAAAAGGTCTGAAAATATTGACTCATCTTGTACTTGTTGACATATCCAAATTTTTGTCTAATCAAATGCTCTCTAGAGTGAAAATGTCCAGAGTGGACCCTTTTCACAGACTGTAATGATGTATTTCCACAGCTAATACCATCGTAAATCTAGTTTTTATTTTTATTTGAAAATTTTGAATGTGTATTTAAAACTCTATGTGTTTCTTACCTTGGCATTAATGATCTGGTTCAAAAACATTTTTGTTATGCTGGTTGAAAGTCTGTTTATATCCCAACAGTATGACAGCATTTTAGTGCCACATGAAAAAAAGAAGAAGAAGAAAGTCGAAATGTTTCGAGAATAAAGTCAAAATATTTTGAGAATAAAGTCCAAATTACGAGAATAAATTTGTAGCAATTATGAGATTAAAGTTCTAACAGTTTGAGAGTATATTAGCACCAGGAGAAATGTCAAAGTCTCAGGTTTGTCAAATTCAGTTTTATAGCAAAATACAAACTATATGCTTCCAATTTTTTTTTTTATGCTCTTTAATGTGGCGGGACAGATCGCTGTATTTGCTTGAGTTTAAGCAGCATGTGAATTAATGGCACATTACAAATAACAAATGTAAACACAGACATTAAATATTTCCAAGCATACTGTCCCTGCGAGTATGACACATGGTATGATTTCTGCTAATAATCCCATATATTCTAATAAATTCTGGTGGCCTGGCAACTTCTCTTGGTGCTCCAATCCGGACCATTTGCATGTGCAATATATGTTATAACTTTAATTGTTACGATTTAATTCTCAAAACATTTTGACTTAATTCTCATAATTTCGACTTTATTCTCAAAATATTTCAACTTTAATCACATAATTTTTTTTTTCTGTTTGTTTTGTTTTTTTTTTGCTTGCCACTAAAACTGCACCATACCACAACAATTAGTGGTCTAACTAAGTGTTCTAAATGTATTTATATGTATTTATATCGTCTGTGGAAGGTGTAGGACTTTAAAATGTTCGTCCAATCACATCGCTCAGTCCAAGGGCTACGATAGGCTGTCCTATCTTTTTGTCAAACATATGTATTTGCATACCTCCATGCACCCTGTTTGCGAATACGTGATGTGTCATTAGCATGTTTCATTACACTATTGCAGACCGAGCGTGAGCATGGTAATGGATATGACAATGTTAATGTATTTGTTCTTGGCGGAACAGATCTGCTGCGCTGCTGAATTGGTGCTGCTGTTGGTTATTGCTGTTGTGGTTTATTTTTGTTGCTGCTGCTGCAAAGCAAGTACAGGAACTTGCTACTGCCAATACATATGCCGATACACACTGCAATACACACTGCCGATACAGTGCTGTGAGCATTTAAATTTTTATTTTTTTTTCTAGGCTTGATTGTGTTTTTAGGGTGCAGTCTAACGTGTTAAAAAATAAATATGTATATTTTTCACATAGGTAACCTTTATTCTACAACTTCATATATAAATAGATTTTTTTCGTGCACCCCTAGTTTTGACGGCATGCTAACAACCCTCTCCCCCTTTGTTGCATGTTCCCAGGGGCGGGGTTTATGTAAACGTCAGGGTTTGTGATGTCACCAACCCAGGAAGTAGCTTGTTGTAGTCCCTACCAGCCGTATTTGTAGGCATTAAACTTTCATAATTTTAAAAGACAGTATCTCCGTTCGCATTGAACTTTCAGCATCGTAACTTGGCAGATATTGTTTTTGCTTAAACAGCTACATTACACACTAACTAAAGTTCAAAAAGTGAAATCACAATCAACCACCCCTTTAAAGACATACTGTTTCTGCACAAGTAGCATATGTAATAACCCATAGTAGATGTAAAAGTATTGCATTACAATAGAGTTACTCCCTAAATAAGTAACTAATTATGTTACTTAGTTACTTTATATGGAAAGTAATGCGTTACTTTACTTTTGCATTACTTTTTAAATCTGGGCAGGGCTTGCTTGTTTGCTTTTAATAATAAACCTTTTTTTGGCAATTTTGTAAAAAAAAAAAAAAATGTTGGCAAATGTAAAAGTCTTTTCACACCAAAACCCTCAGGCTTTGAGAAAAGTAAATTTACTTGAGTGATTTTTGCTTATTAGTGTGGTTGAATTGGATCATTGAAGGTCGGCATCAAAGACATCAGTTAATAAAATGGGATTAAATGCATAAAGGATATTTGTATTATTTAACATATTTAATTGTTGCAGGTTTGCATCATATTCTGAGTTGAATTTCACTGTTTTTATTCATTTTGAGAAATACTGAATCTGTTTTTCGTGAGTGAGATGAATTAATGCATGTTCACATTTATCCTAAAACTAACATCTTACTCCCGATTTCTCTCAACATGGGGACAGGAGAGCTTTTAATCAAAAAATGGGGGGGGGAGTAACTGGCGTTACTAATTTGAAAAAAGTAACTCCGATATTTTCTTGTCAACTAAAAAGTAATGTGTTACTTTACTAGTTACTTGGAAAAAGTAATAATATTACGTAACTCACATTACTTGTAATGTGTTACTCCCCACACTGCAGGTGGAGTTGGGGAGGTGGAGGGTTTTAGAGGAAGTACAAAATGCTCTAGTGAATGCTAACCAGCCATTGGCTGTGTATGTAACATGAACCAATCAGCTTGTGAATATAAGTAGTTTGGATTAAGAACCCATCAACCTGCACCATCTAGAGTTTCAAGACAGAACTTGGCATTTAATGCTGCTCTGCCAGTGTTTCTAATGAAGAGGGTAAGGGAGTGACACAAATTCTCTCTTTTGAACAAATGACCAATTTCTCAATTTTTTCCTCCTTTGTAAAGGTACAGAAATGCTATCATTGATTTTTTCTTTTGCTATTGGAGCAAATGGGAACGTAAAATTGATATTTGTTATATTTTCCATTTACCACTATAGAAGATTGCCCATATGGCTATTTCCACTTCTGAAAACCCCAGAAATGTGAAAAGGGTCAATTCCACAATAAATCTTGGAACAAGGTTGTGACATAAAATAAAGGCTATCTATTTTTCCCTTTAAAATACAATATCCAAAATTCAACAGAAATACTAGGAAAAACTGAGGAAAGCTCAAGCATCTACGTTAAACTTCTACAGTATATGTTCTATTAATATTAGCAATATGCAATAGCTAACATGAAATAACATCAAACCGTTTTTTTTTTACTTTTTATGTATTATGAATGAACATGAATTAACAACATTCAGCATTAGCCTAAATTAAAAATGCTGTAAATAATGCTGTTGATTGTCACTATACTGAATGCATTAGCAAATCACAGCTTATTGTAACACGTTACCAGCAACTTCACTAGGTCTTTAACACATTTTTTAAAAAATCTGTCAGCTGTGTAATTATGCATGAATAAATTTGTGCAACTTTTACTTATTTTTGCACAAACATGGAAAAGCTGGAAGCTGTAAAAGGCTACATTCATATTTGCATAGTACAGTCAGCAGATTTCCAACAAGCACTACATTATAAAAGCAAAATTGGACATAAAGGAATGAAAGCAACTTTTTCCCTTCCCACATGATCATTATAGAAGAAGCTTGAAAAGCTATTCTTTGGTTTTCTCTCTCCTCCTCTTCTTCTTCTTCTTCTTCTTCTTCTTCTCTCTCTCTCTCTCACAAACACGCTCCCAGTATAGCACAGCGTGTTTAATGAGAGACCCTGTCCCTCTCCTACCTCCCGCTCTAGATTGTGGGTGGATGTTAGCACAAGGCTGATGGACAGTGATGGCTACTAATGATTTTCCTACAGCGGCTCCAGACTTGAGAGTTCACTGGTACTCTCTCCATGGAGACACAGTGCCATGCTGCTTAATTCCTCCGTGGATTCATCTAAAGTGTATGCTAATGAAATCTGCCTTACATGCGTTATAAAAACCTATTCAAATGCGAGTCCTTGATCTGGAGGCATTAATAGTGTCTGAGTGGAGGTTTAGAGCCGTTTTCAGGTTCTATCCTATCAATACCATCACATGAAGCTTACAAACAGACGTGGTTTTGAATGAACACACTTAGATGCTTGCTGAATTTAGCTCCACATCAGTCAAGGTGAAATTCTACTATGCAAATAAAAATCCTAGTCAATGTGACTTTTTATGCATAATCCGTACATTTAATGTGACTGGGTTTCTTTGATGTTAATTTTCTTTCTTATTCTGTACTCAGTCATACTGATTTCTCTGATGGATTGTGTCCATGTCAAGAGAAGAAGTGACCTTTAAGCCATTTTTTTAACCATTCAGGGTGTGATGTTACATCCAATAATGAAGCTTTCTCAGAACTCTATATGATGATCTACTTAATATACTACTATTCAAAAGCAGAGCCCTATGATTCCGCAATGCCAAAAACACTGACAGAATCTCGGAATCCGGTCATAAAAAAAAAACAAAAAAAAACAAACAAAAAAAACTGTATAACATGAAATGTTATGGAATTTGCCTAAATTCAGATTCAGATTCAGATAGTTCAAACTTGAAGAAATGGTGACAGAAATATATTACTCAATGTAATGATAGTACTAATATTAATAATAAAATGATTATCAAAACATTTTTTAAAGGAATATTGCAACAACAATAATAAAAAAGACAAACAAACAAACAAACAAACAAATAAATCTGGGCCTTAATGTTACAGTTTTTTAAACTTTTAATACATTGCTGTTAAATTGTGTAAGTTTCATGATTTCAAATAATTAGACATGCTTTTTGATTAATATATTTTTTTTAATTTGACCATTAAAACAGAGTCTAGAAAAATGACAAAATACAGAAAACACAATACAGAAAAACAAAACAAAACAGAATTTAGAGAGGAAAAAAAACGAAATTTGGGAAAAAATAGGATTTCATAGGGTCCTACAAAAGTCTGGAGTTGGCAAGATTATTATTATTATTTTTTTTTAAGTCTTTTATGTCCACCAAGGCTTTATTTATTTATCATAAATACAGTAAAAACAGCAATATTGTAAAATATTATTATATTTTACATTAACTGTTTTCTATTTGAATATAGTTTAAAATGTAAGTAATTCCTGTGATGGCAAAGCCATTTTATTTTTATTTGCTGTCATTTTGATCAACTTCATCTTTGTTAAATAACAGTATTAATTTCTTTAAAAAAATAAATAAGTAAAACTTGACCCCAAACTTTTGAATCTTAGTGTTGGTTTTATTAGAAACACAGATTTTTTTTATTCTCTGTCATTTTGATCAACTTCATCTTTGCTAAATAACAGTATTAATTTCTTTGAAAAAAATAAAAATAAGTAAAACCTGATGCCAGACATTTTTGATCAGTTTAATCATTGCTAAATAACAGCATTCATTTCTTTAAAAAAAATGTAAAAAAAAAAATCTTGATTCCAAATGTCCTAGTGCTGGTTTTATTTGAAACAGATCTTTCAATTTACTGTAATTTTCATCTTTGCTAAATAACAGCATTAATTTCTTTAAAAAATTAAAATAAAATAGAAATCTTTACCCCAAACTTTTGAATCCTAGTGTTAATCTTTTGTTTATATGTATATACATAACTGGCTGCCAAAAGTATTTCTAAGAATATTTAAAGATGCAATTTTTACAGGTATATTTTACATATGAAATAATCTTATGCAGAATTCCAAGCTAATTTTAAGATGTTCTTGAAATGTAGCCCTAAATATAATATTGTGCATTATTATATTAATAATTTATGTTCTGAAATTATGATATTTGTAGGGAGAGATCCCCATTATTTTATGTTTTTTTTTTTTTAATGCAGTTAGGTAAATTACTTAAATGGTCATATTTGTTTTCTTTGCTTACTTACAGTTTGCCACTGTATATTTTATGAGCCTAAATGCACTAAGAGACAGAATCTTGTAAAAACAAAAAAAAACAAAAAAAAAAACAAAAAAAAAGCAATAATAAAACTATATATGACAATGAATGTGCTACACAACACAAGAAAGTTGCAAGTGCACTTTCACACAATCTTTTTACATTACTACTAAATACAAATAGTTTATGAAACTATACAGATTCAGTAATCAGTGGTTGGTTGATTGTTCAAGTGCTGCAGATGCTATTCTTGTGACCTGAAAGAGGTTTTTTCTAGATCAAGTAAATGCAAATGCAGCGGCTGTTGTTGTTGAGACGTTTTGATGTGAATAATCAAGCCTTTGATCAGTAACAACCCTCTGCCTGACCTGAATCGTATTGCTCTGTCTGTATCACTTTAATAAACAGGTTCTCGGCAGACAAAGGGAAATGGGGTGGTAAAAATACCTGTGGCTCTCTCGCAAGGCTTCTTTGCCCTTCCTCCAGGAGATCATCCCGCGCGGGGACATGCGGGGCCTGCACTCAATCAAAACATCTCCACCCTGCCGAGCCAGTGTCTGTGCCTTTAGCACACTATTGGAGAAATCTGGTGCCACTGCTGATGTGAAGAGAAAAACAAGCATTTTACAAAACTGACACAAAGATAGACTGACTGATTCCTAAAAGTATTTGAAAAGTCCTTAAAAACACTGGAAATGTCATTGTGTTAAATAGCAAGAAAAAAAGAAAAAGTCAACTGTTTTGAAGACAAACAGCGCAAGGACATTTTTTCTACACAAAAGACATGCAATACAAAATGTGGAATAAATATAAATGTAAATAATAAAATACAAAGAAAAGATTACATCAAATAATGTAATAAATTGAATAGTTATATTCTTCTAATGAGGCTTTTTCTTCTTTACAACCTCAGGACAGTTGTATCATACTGACATTTTAGATTTAATGCCCCAAATAATATCACATTTTAATTCAGAAATGTAAAACATGTTCTTCATTTATTCAAGTAACTAATTTATGAATTGCATTTTAATATACAATATCATTTAAAAATTTGGGGTTGATTAGTTTAGTTACTTCTGCAGAAAGTTTCTTGTGCTCACCAAAGCTGCATTTATTTGATCAAAAATGCAATTTTAACATTAATATTATGAGTTTTTTTTTACAGTTTAAAATAACTGTTTTCTTTTTGAATATATATATTAAAATGTAATTTATTCCTGCGATAAAATCAGAATTTTCAGCATTTTCATGTTCACTTCCAGAACAAAAATGTACAGATAATGTCATCTAATTGTTCCAATAATCCAATAATTGTCATCCAAGATGTTCATGTCTTTCTTTCTTCAGTCGTAAAGAAATTATGTTTTTGGAGGAAATTTTTCAGAATTTCTCTCCATATAATGGACTTCTATGGTGCCCCCAAATCTGAACTTCCAAAATGCAGTTTAAATGCAGCTTTAAAGGGCTCTAAACGATCCCACCCGAGGAAAATAGGTCTTACCTAGCGAAACAATCAGTTTTTTATTATTATTATAATTATTACAATGTGTACCTTTTAACCTCAAATGCTCATCTAGTCTAGCTCTGTGTGAACTCACAGATCAGGTCATGACAGTTAGGGTACGTCTAAAAAATCCCATCTCAAATTCAAAATCATCCTATATCGCTGCAGAAATACCAACCCGGAGTTTACAATGTGAACATGCAAAGAAGATCAAACACCCTTCACAAAAAAGGTAAAACAGCGATATAGGACGATTTTGAATTTGGAGGACAAAACGAGATGGGAGTTTTTAGACGTACCCTAACTGTCATGACCGAAAAAAAAAACAACAAAAAAAAAACTGTTTGCACAGAGCTAGACAAGACGAGCGTTTGAGGTTAAAAAGTATAGAAATTGACATTTTTTTCGTTTTGCTAGATAAGATTGTTTAGAGCCCTTTAAAGCCACATTTAAACTGCATTTTGGAAGTTCAAATTGGGGGCACCATAGAAGTCCATTACACTGAGAAAATCCTGAAATGTTTTCCTCAAAAAACATAATTTCTTTACGACTAAAGAAAGAAAGACATGAACATCTTGGATGACAAGGGGGTTAGCTAATCCTTTAATGCATCCTTGCTGAAGAAAAGTAAAAAACAAAAACAAAAACTGACCCCAAAACTGTGAAAGGCAGTATATAAATATTAAAATGATCATGTAAAATAAAACAGAATACATTAATGGACAAGACAAAACAATAAGCATCACGTCACAGGCCCATTTTCCTCCACACAACCTGTCAACCTGGTCTATCTCTATTTGCTTCCCTCTTTGCTAAAACTCATCGTCGTCTCACTTTCCAGAGGCATGCGAGGAGGATGTTTTTAATGCGATATCCTCACTTAAGAGCACACTCAAGAGCTCACGCTATCCCCCGCACACCACTAAGTCAAACCGAGTCAAGCCAGCCAGCACAAATCTAAAGGCTCTAAAGTGCGAAGACTGTCTACCTCACATCTCCCCCAGGCAGCAATTTCAGCATACTAGACTTTCCTGCCTGTTTGGCATCCATCTGCACTCAGCGCTGACAGCATCAAAGCACCCATTGTGCTGACAAATGACAGGACTAGGGAACAGAGCACTTCTCTCATCTGCTGCATGATAAAATGGCCTCGAACGTCAACTCCTTTAATCTTCAGCGTAGAGATGGGTTTGATCATTGATCCTGTCAAAAGTTATTCTGCTCCTCATAATAGCGGGTCAACTGTTTTTAAATGCAGCGTAAAAGGGTGTAGTAAGACTAATGAGTGGTAGCGTTTGCTGACAATGTGCTTGAAATGAGCTTATGAGGAAAACAAAACCCAAGTACCGCTACACAGCACTGCTGCACCAAAACAAAACAAACTTCATATCATATATAGACAAATTCAGTGATTCCTTACCAATGACTCTGAGTTCAGCGTTGGCAAACACTCGGCCATGACGATTCTCAGCGATACACTGGTACATCCCAGTATCTGACAGGGTCAGACTGCTGATGGATAACGCCCCGTTTACCACCTGGATTCTGTCCTGGAAACATAACAACAATCCAGCAGTTCAACTTAAAACAATTAAACTGACTTGAGTTATTAAAACTTAAAGTGATAATTCACCCAAAAATGAAAATTAGCCCATTATTTGCTCATCCTCCAGGCATCCTAGGTGTATATGACTTCCTTCTTTCAGACGAATGCAATCGGAGTTATATTAAAAATTATCCTGGCACTTCCAAGCTTAGGAATGGCATAGATGGATGTTTTTTCTCATCAGTCCAAAACAAGTCCAATAAATAAAAAGTGCCTCACACGGCTCTGGGGGTGAATAAAGGCCTCCTGCAGTGAATCGATGCATTTTTGCAAAAAAAAAAAAAATCCATATATAAAACGTAATAATCACTTTAATCTAGCTTGCGCTCACTGTTGTACACAGAAGTGCGCTCCAGGTCGATGACGTAATACGTCGGCGTTGCGCATGCGCTGCTCAGATGTGACAAAAACGAACGTGAGGCACTTATTATTATGGATGGATGCACTTTATTGGACTTGTTTTGGACTGTTGAAGAGAAACACCTGTCTATCGCCATGATAAATCTTGGAAGTGGCAGGATAATTTTTAATATAACTCCGACTGGATTCTTCTGAAAGTCATATACACCTGGGATGCCTGGAGGGTGAGTGAATAATGGGCTAATTTTCATTTTTGGGTTAACTAACCCTTTAACTTCAGTATTACTGGAATGTAATGTAATGTTTTTCTCTTTTCTTACCTTGCATACAGGTTGCACATATTTAAACATAAAATATGCAACTTACCCAAGAAATAACATAAAATCATACCCAAACTGTAATCAGGGAAAAAAAAAAAAACTTTCTACTGGAAATACTGCAAATACATAATTTTCAATTTTTTCGGACACATTCATAGTCATTACTTTTGACAGGGCTTTGCAGCAAGCTATATGCATTAATTATCATACATTATCATCATTTTGAAAAGTGGACACACACATTTCATGCTGACAGAAATCTCTAAAATGGTTTTTCAAGATTAATTAAGAACAATACAATCGAACAACCACATTATAAATGTAACTTCTTTAGCTTAAATTCCACAAAACAACAACAACAAAATTATATTTTTGAGGCTGTTCAAGATTAAACCAATGCAATAAACAAACTAGGAAAAATAATTAAAAAATTCACTTTATTTAACTTAACTCAACTAAATCTTAATTTATTTATCTATCAGAAAATGCAAAGACTATGTATAAATGTTATATAAAATGCATAGCATGGACTTTTGGCAACACTACTGAGCGATAACACATCGAAATGAACCATTCAAACAAACCAATTTACTAGAATGAATCATACTTCTCAAGACTTGTTAGATAATGTTAGATATTTTATCTTAGATAACTCTAAAAAATGAAAGGAACGGGACACCACTAAAGTATACCGTATTCATGGAAAGTGGCTGCTATAAAATAATAAAATGACAGATGTGAAGGGAGCAGAACGGAGGATGAATCTAATCCCACAGTAACAGTGGATTGCTGCTGATGGGCGGTCTATAATTTTTTTATCCTGGCCAAACACTTACTCGTAAAGCCCCTGTTATGCTGCCATTGCGCTCATTTGAGTGTGAAAAATTTGAATGGTGCATTCAGGTTGAATGAACTGAAATTTAAAGGGTTCAGATATCTGTACTTGTTCTCTGCATGCCGGCACTTCAGAGTCTGATGGCATTAGCTTTATGCCACTTGAATTTCATTGTTCCAGTGCAGCTGAAAAATGGTGTAACTCTCTAGCCACGTGGTCGGCCCAGACATGGAGCATCACAACTGAACCGATATCATAAACAGACCACTTCATATGTGTGGTGTGTTGACTGGAGTAAACTAGAGAAGATCAGTACAGCCTCCAGCAGCAGAGACAAATGGTGGCATAAATCAGCTTTATGGGGGTAATTAATTAGGGGTGACATTCCACTGAAATCAGCACTTTCCCCCTCGACGGGAGACCACCGTTTGAGTGGGCTGTGCTGCACCAGACTGATTAAGTTGCCCACCTGAATAGACATCGCAAAGATTGCCCCAACATTATGGGTATTGGCTTGGCATGTGTGATATTGTTGCTGAGGTAAACATTTACACAAGCAGAGGATGATTTGGTGTAATACCAGGGAGAAAATCAAAAGAAAAAAAGGAAAACTGCAAACGTTTAAATATCTAACTAATATACAAAAAAGATTATACAACAGTTTTTGTGCAGTCATTTGAGTGAATAAGAATGACATTGCAGATTTTTTTAGTATAATGAACATTTCACTGTTTGCTGCATACACTTTCACATCTATTGTTTGCAATTTTGCGACTGAACTACTTTGTTGGTGGAGCAAAAATAAAAAACAAAATACCTGCCTTTATTTTGTCTGAAATACCTATTCAGCCTGTGGCCTCATGCCCAAAGGCAAATCATAGCTGTGTTGAAGTCCAGTACAACTAAAGGGGCTTTTAAAGCAAGTTATTTCACTCAGCGGCAATCTTGGTAATACCCAGGGTAGCTCTTTTCTATGCAGGCAGTAAACATACAGGTGCAACTTACTTTTATGGGCAAAAAGTCTCCAGAACTGTTTTAAGATAGGTTAAATATATTACAAATGAACCATAAAATCTGACAACAGTGGTATCATACATTTTGCGTAAATTACACACAAACCAAAACAAACTGCAACAAAACAAAACTGTAACAAAACTGCAACTGCAATAAAACACAAAACTGCAACAAAACAAAACTGTAACAAAACACAAAATTGCAACAAAACAAACTAAAACAAAACTGCAAACAAAATAAAACAAAACTGTAATGAAACAAAACTGCAATAAAACACAAAACTGCAAAAAAACAAAACTGCAAACAAAATGCAACAAAACAAAACTACAAACAAAACAAAAATGCAATGAAACAAAACACAACTGCAAAAAACACAACAAATCTACTGAAACAAAACTAAAACAAAACAAAAACAACAAAACTGCAACAAGAGAACAAAACAAACTAACAAAACAAACCTACAAACACAACAGCAACAAAACAGAGAACAAAACAAAACAAAACTGCAACTACAACCTAAAACAGAACAAAACAAAACTTAAACAAAACAAAAACAGCAGCAATAGCAAAACAAACAAAACTGCAATAAAACAAAACTAAATAAAACAGAACAAAACTGCAACAAAACAACTGAAACAAAACAACAAAACTGTGATAAAACAACAGAAACAAAACCAGCAAACCTAATACAGAAGAGAACAAAACAAAACAAACCTGCAAACAAAACAAAAAAGGACAAAACTGCAGCAAAACTGCAACAAAGCAAAACTACAAACAAAATAAAACTGCAATGAAACAAAACTGCAACAAAACAAAATTGCTAACAACACAAAACTGCAAGAAAACAACTGAAACAAAACAACAAAGCTGCAACATAAGAGAACAAAACAAACTGCAACAAAACAACTACAACCTAAAACAGAACAAAACTCCAATTAAACAAAACTGCAACTACAACAAAACTAAATAAAACAGAACAAAACTTGAAAACAAAACAAAAACTCCAATAAAACAAAACTGCAATAAAAGAGAACAAAACAAAACTAACTGCAACAAATCAAACCTGCAAACAAAACAAAAAAACTGGAACGAAACAAAACTGCAATAAAACACAGAACTGCAACAAAACAACTACAACCTAAAATAGAACAAAACAAAAACAACAAAACAAAACAGAACAGAACAGAACAGACTAAAACCAAACAAAAACAGGGGCTGGCCAAAATTAAACAAAAATTGCAGTATCTTGCACACAAAAATCTTTAATACTAAATTTAGCTAATAGAAATTCAAAACTGCCTAATTTATGATCAGAAAGTAAATTATTGAGCAATAACTCAAAAAATCAAATTGACTCATTGAAATGAACCATCTATACAAACCGATTTACTACAATGAATCAGACATCTCAATGCTACTTGAGAGAGATGAAAATATAGAAGGGCATATATGATTACTGCCTCAGCATCACTTATGTGGAATATGATGTGAAATAATTCTGTCATGCTGCACCACTGATGAAAAAATGGCCTATTACTGTATTTTGAAAAAAAGAAATACTGAAAACTAGAATTAATTTACTAGCTCTACTGCTTAGGGTTACTCTCTAACAGTGATGGTATATGGGCTTCTGTGATGCGCTCTGAATACTATAGTATAGTATAAGGAAATAGCCCTCTTCATTGTAATCATCAAATAACAAACGATACTCCTCCTCTCTTCCTCTGACTACATGGATGACCTTTGGTCTGGAGATTGATCAAATGCTAAGGTAGCCGATGGTGACATTTACAAAATGGTAACACCTCAGCTCATTAAGAGTGCAGCCTCACACACTGAGATCATGTTCACTATCTCTCAGAGTGATGAAACAAGCCCTGTTGTACATGACACTGATACAGCACAGAACTACTCTCAACCTTACAACAGAGACAAACCTAAACCAGAACTCTGGAAATACACTTGCAGAATCCTAAAATAAACAACAAGATGAGAAAGGCAATATTGAGTCATTGTGTCCCTCTTTTTACTTTTATTCACATCTTGATTTTAGAACTATGTACACATGTGATGGTGCCTTAAAGGGATAGTTCATCCAAAAAATGAAAATCCTGTCATTAATCACCCACAGTCATGTCGTTTCAAACCCATAAAACCTTCGTTCATCTTCAGAACACAAATTAAGATATTTTTGATGAAATCTGAGAGCTTTCTGATTGTGCATAGACTGCAATGCAACTACCACATTAGGTAGTAAGGACATTGTTAAAATAGTCCATGTGACAGCAGTGGTTTAACCATAATTTTATGAAGCTACGAGAATACTTTTTGTGCGCAATGAAAACAAACAAAAAAAACAACTTAATTCAACCATTTCTTCTCTTCCATGACAGTCTTCGCAAGAGCCGGTGTTTTGATGTAAAATCTGGATGCTCTGCGCCTTGTTTGCAAGCCGAGGAATGCACACGAATGCGTTACTGTTGTGAACACACAACATGTCACATGGACTATTTTAATATCTTTACTACCTTTCTGGGCTTTGAATGTGTCAGTTGCGTTGCTGTCTATGCAGGGTCAGAAAGCTCTCGGATTTCATCCAGAATACTGTATCTCAATTTGTGTTCTGAAGATGAACAAAGGCCTTTTGGGTTTGAAATGACATGAGGGTGAGTAATTAATGACAGAATTTTCATTTTTGGGTGTACTATCCCATTAATGTACCTCAACAGTTTTTATGGTACTAAGCACTTGAAAACAACCAATTTGAAGTCAAATGGCTATTGGAGAAATGTTTCGTGGACAGATGAGACCAATATATAATTTTTTGTTTAAATGAGAAGTGTTATGTTTAGAGAAAGAAAAACACTGCATTCCAGCATAAGAAGAACCTTATTCCATCTGTGAAATATGGTGGTGGTAGTATCATGGTTTGGGCCTGTTTTGCTGCATCTGGGCCAGGACGATTTGCTATCATTGATGGAACAATAAATTCTGAATTATACCAGCAAATTCTAAAGGAAAATGTCTTGACATCTGTCCATGAACAAAAAACCAAAGAGAAAGTGGGTCATGCAGCAAGACAACAACCCCAAGCGCACAAGTCATTCTACCAAAAAATGGTTAAACAAGAACAAAGGTAATGTTTTGTCAGGTCCGAGTCAAAGTCCGGACTTTAATCCAATTAAAATGTTGTGGAAGGACGTGAAGCAAGCAGTTCTTCAAGGAAACCCACCAACATCACAGGGTTCAAGTGTTTCTGTACTAAAGAATGGGCTAAAATTCGTTGTGCAGGACTGATCAGCAGTTACAAAAAACGTTACCTGCAGTTATTGCTTTAAAAAGGGGTCACAACAGATACTGAAAGCAAAGATTCACATACTTTTGCACCTCGCAAAAAAATATTTAACACTGGATCATTTTTCTCAATAACTAAATGACAAAGTATATATTTTGGTCTTGTTTGTTTGGTTGGATTCTCGTTGTCAACTTTAAGGACTTGTGTGAAAATCTGATGATGTTTTGCTTTTTATTTATGCAGAAATATAGAAAATTCTAAAGGGTTCACAACCTTTCAAGCAGCACTGTATATATATAGGTTATATATAGGAATATAGTTGGAGCACCCTCACTAATTTAAGAAGCACACTCAGTGATTTGATTCTGGAGCCGGGACTGGACCACTCCCTTTAAGAGAGTGCTCCTAATCTCAGCTCAATACCATTTTAAAACACCTGGGAACCAGAAATCTTGCTGATTGATAGGGGATCAAATACTTATTTCACTCATTAAAATGCAAATCAATTCATAACTTTTTTGAAATGCGTTTTTTCGTATTTTTTTGTTGTAATACTGTCTCTCACTGTTAAAATAAACTGACCATTAAAATTATAGACTGATCATTTCTTTGCCAGTGGGCAAACGTACAAAATCAGCAGGGGATCAAATAATTTCTTCCCTCACTGTAAATGAAAATTAGAAATTTTGCATTGGCAACCATCTGAAATAAGTTAAACAACTAATATTAATCAAACTAAAATAAAATGAAAAAAAAAAAAAAAAAAAACAAAACATAAAAAGAGAAAACATTCTGATTAATTATGGTACATTAAAAAAAGGTAAAAAAACAGATTGTCCAGTTCACTCAGTTTATGATCTAAACAACAATATTGTGTTTCTCTTCTTAATTTCTTTCAAAAACGTGAAAATTATTTTTGATGTTGACATAATTAAAGGGGTCATGAACTGAGAAAAAAACAAAATTCCCCTGATCGTTGTACATATAAGAGGTCATTGTACGATAAAAACATCCTGTAAGTTTTAGAACTCAAAACTTTCTTGTTAGTCTAAAAACAGCTTATATTGAAGCTGATCTGCCAAAACAACAGCTTGTGAAATGTGCCAATTTATGATGTAATAGTGTTGGTAATCACTGCCTCCACAGAAGAAGATCAACGACTGCTTCTACATCACTGCCTGTTTAGCTCCGCCTACCAATTTGTGCACATAGTGTAAACAACGAGAGAGGTGAACGCAGGTCTACGCAAAAATCAAGAAATGGCTTAGAATAAAACAATATCGTGTGCAGTGCCAACTTGTAGAAAAACAGTCTTTGCATTGCCTACATTCTGTTCCCAGTGTTAAGAAAGTGCTGATGAACTTTATTTTTAATGATCAGTTCCAGACCACATCAATAAGAACTTGGTCCTTCGTTTACTTCATTTTACCACTGATTCGTTTTTAAACAAGGCACGATTCGATGCAAGATTTTCATAAAGATTGAAAGAAAGTAGTATTTATGCTTTTTTGACCTAAATCAGAGCAGTGTTTATCTATGAAGGATGTAGGCTGTCAAACATACACAACTATTAGCCAATCACAGCATTGGGTGTTTACTTCCAAGTCTACAATCTGCCACGCCTATTCAAACAGAGAGTTCTGAGGGGGGGCGGGGGCGGGGGTGGGGGGTTAAAAACAGTAAATTATGTTTTTTAAAGTGCCCCTATTATGCCTTTTCAAATATGACCTTTCATGCAGTGTGTCATGTAGCTGTATGTGAACATAAACTGCAAAGTTGTGAAGCTGACAGTGCATGATAAATAAAGTTACTGTTTATCAAAAAAAAGAGTTAGCTCACAATCGCCTGAACGAGTCGTCAGGAATTTAAATCTTTTTCTGTTACAGCTATACGTCACGGAGTAACACATTTGCATAGTGTCCGCCCACGTTTTACGTCGTGAACAACTTGCCCGCCCACAAACACAGTCAAATTTCCATGTGGTTTACGTCATGTCGAGAAGACGCTGTATCCTACGCTGTGAGAGTAAATTTGTTTTATATTCACTTCCAAAAGATGAATCTACAAAGATAGTATTTTAACAACCCTGCATGTCTTGCTAACCGGCTAACTCATTCTTCTGTAGTTCTGTTGTTCAGCTGTGGGCCCACTGTAGTCTAAAAATTTGTGATTGATGCAGCTTGACTGTCTGTCTGTCTCATTAGTTGGAGTAATGATAAAGGATGGCGCACAAAGCGGCTTTCACACCAAATGCGGAAAGTGCTGTGCTATGAAACCCATTCATTTTAAATGCTTGTGCCATGCGAGGACGGCTTGTTTCTGCATCGACCAAAGCGCACGTGCAGCCGAGCGCACCACTGGTGTGCAAGATGCCCAAAGTTAAAATGAGTTGAACTTTTACAGCTGCACTCTGAAGGGCTGCACTGAACCCAGCGGCCAGTGCAGCGCTTTTCTGCGTTCGGTGTGAAAGCCGCCTTAATGCATTATACAATGTTGAAGTTTACAACATAGAGGTGTGCCCGGTTCGCTTACATAACCAAATTGCGAACACTTTCCACAGTAGTCCGTGGTAACTTGTCGTCAGCCACTTCAGCTGTTTCATCGCCAGACTCTGGCTGGAATTGTTATGGTAAAATCGATGCCATCTTTTCTATGTATTGACAAGTATCCAAGCCTGACATTCAGTTATGGCAATGGGCATTTCGTTTTTCAACATGCGCTGTATGTGGTAAACCAATCATAAAGGACTGCGCCATCTGACCAATCACAGCAGTGAGGGCTCACGGAAAGGAGGGGTTTAGAGAGACGGATTCTTCGAAATGCTTTGCACAAGTCGTTTACAAATCATTTAGAAATGAGGTAAAATTAAATCTATTTTTGGAGAAAACTAAAGTGTTTTTTGACCTTGCATACATGTAAACCTGTTTTAGGAGACTCATAAAACAATATTAGCAACCTTTAAAATGGCATAATAGGAGCACTTTAAAAATCTTGTTAACATTACAAGGGGATCTCTGAGAACAGTAACAAAAAAATAAAAAAGGCAGTTCATGACCCTTTCAAAACTGTAGTTCCCAGCATGCTTTGCATGGAACTTAATTGGGACGAGAAAAAATGCTGAAATTAAGAAGGATGGAGACTTGATCAAGGTTAATGTTCAATTATGATGAGACCTAGATTTCAGTGTCATTCCATACTTCCTAAATCTGCTAACTTGCTCTTCAGGTGCACTAAAGATAAAGCACATCACTGCATCACCTACCTCAAAGGACTCAAGCAGCTCTCCGTTCTTCAGCCACCTGTACGAAGGTTTGGGCTTGGCATTCGCCTTACACTCCCACAGCAGAGATTCATCAATGGCTTTCTGCACATCCTGAGGCTTCTCCACCAGATGAGGGGGTGCTGAGATCCATCAATAAACACACAACACACAGCGAGATATCAACAACTCACAAAGCGCTGCTGATAAAAAATGAATTTTCAACAGCTCCCTGAATCCCAGACACACTTAGAGCTGGTTATTGATTAGTCCCTGTTAGGAATCAGTAAACCAACCAAGCAGTTTATGAGCCAATTAATGAACAAATCCAGTTATTAATCAATCAACATGGCATTAGAATGAAGAAAAAAGCACAATACTGTATGAATAATTTACAAGGACATTTAGTAAACCGCATTCACACTGAGCTGGGGAGATTACAGCACACAGCTCTCGTAGAATTTTATAGATCTTTAGTCTGTCTGTGGTATATTGCTTTAATATTTATACTGCTTTGAGGACCAACACATGCACAAATAACAACCGAAAAAAAGTGCAAATGTTACAGATTTAGCCTTGGTTACATATTTATACTTACAGCTAAGAAGATTTTTAAAAATGGCTTGAAAACATATTAAAATGAGATTGATTCTCGTGGCTTTGCTAAAGGTCAATGTGACTTGCATAGGCTTACCTTTCTTATAAGACGAGAGAGAAAAGAGAATAAATCATGTTGTGGTGCAAGTGTGGACAAAGTAGCATGCTTTATAGGTATCAGTGACACTGCTGGAGCTCATAATTTTGACTTTAGCCATTATGTTATAAACAACAGTGACCCATATTGATTATTTCATAGCTCCAAAAGCAGTGATAGATGGACAGTACAGTCTATGGGAGATTATGGATTTTTACCTGCCAAATAATTGCAGTGACAAATAATTACAACATACAGGGATACTCGTGAAAATCTGACATCCTGGTTATAAAACATCATGGGGTTATAAATTAAACATACAGTATTGATCGGTGATAAACTCAAATATATAAGCATTCATAAAAGCTTAATGGTGCATATTGATTGTGTGTTTGTCTGATTATGGAAAGTGTGTAGAATCAGTTGAATGTCCAATCTGCTCTTTTCTATACAGTGAAAGTTGGCATTACAGTTTTAGTAATTTAGTTGTGTTTTTTGTAGGGCTGTCAAATGATTAATCACGATTAATACAAATACAAATACAAAATAAAAGTTTGAGTTTGCCTAATAAATGTTTGTGTACTGTGTGTAATTATTATGATTATAATAAATACACATAACTTAATATATATATTTAAGAAAAACACATTATTTATGCACAAAATATTTTTATTTATATAATATAAATTATATAAAAAATCAAAAATATTTACAAGTATATGTATTTACTATAAAAATATAATAAATACATATACTTGTAAATATTTCTTAAGTATATACATGAATGTGTTTGTATTTATATATATATATATATATATATATATATATTATATATATATATATATATATATATAATTTATATATATATATATATATATATATATACTTAATTTTTATCTCACAATTAAGACATTTTTCCTCACAATTCTGAATTTATGTCTTACAATTTGGACTTTGCATCTCACAATTCAAGTTTATTTTGTTTCCGCCCTGTGATAAAAAATGAAAAAGGTAATTGTGACTTTTTATCTTACAATTCTGCCTTTTTTACTCGCAATTCTCACAAAAAAATCCAAATAAACTCTTTATCCAAAAAAGCAAACAAACAAACAAACAAAAATCCCCTCAAACTCTTTTAAACCTTTTACATTTAATCCTGTAGCAGAAATAAGCCTCCACAGAAACTAAATAAAATAAAACTTAACTACATAAATATCAAAATGACAAAACACAACAAAATTACTAATTAAATCTAATTAAATCTAAAAAATGAATAATTCAAAATATTAACAAAAACTGAAATGTTGATACTAAAATTACATCCTACCGTAGAAGGAGAGTCGCCCCTTCACTGTGTTTTTGCCTCTGGAGTTCTCAGCTGTGCATTCATATGGCCCTGCATCTTCCTGTTGGAAATAAGGGATCTCCAACACGCCACTGGATTTGCTAACATCCACTTTTCTGGGAAAAGGAACTCCATCAGGTCTTCTCCAGGTGATAGCAGGTACTGGACTGAAAGCAAAAGATAAAGTTGATTTTTTAATGAGCTATGTTTCCTTTTAAAAAAACAACACCCTACAGTAAACACTGGAAAAGAAACCCAGTGTCTATATCAGTGTGCTGCCCTGTGTAAGCAGGCTCTTATAAAAAATAATCAACTGTAATATTTACTTTCCCAAAGCGAAGCACTCCAGTTTGACTGTCAACCCTTTGGCAACAGCTAAAACTTCTGGAAACTGGACCTCAATTTTGGGCTCATATTCTCCCATAATGCCTGAAACATAGAAAAAGAGTGATCATTTCCCATTAAAACACGTTTAATACCCACAAATGAGTCATTTTTCTGAGAAGAATACATATGGTAAGACCATCACCATCACTGCGGAGTATGAGTGGCGTGGGAGGTCCCTGCACTCTGCTTTGGGTCACAGTGTTAGTCACGACACAGGTGTAGTTTCCCACGTCTGAGGGCTCCACTTTAGCGATGTACAGGCTGCCTGTTTTCTGTGACACAAAGCGCCGCGTGTCTTGCTTCACGAATGAGGGATATTCGTTGAAGATCCAGGAAAAGGTCAACTCTGTAGGAAAGACAAGAGATGAGACTTGCTGTACAGCACCACACGCTTTGAAGTTTTCAAAAACTTTTAGTGAATTTAATACTAATCCATTTCAGAAACCCAGTGATGTAAGCAGAATCACACAAATCTTTCCATTTATCTATCTATCTATCTATCTATCTATCTAGCATTTTTACATTGATCTATCCATCCATATATTTATCTATTCATCTATCCACGCATTCATCCATCTTTATCATCTATTCATCCATCATATTTTTATCCATTTTTCCATCCATCTCTGTTCATCCATCCATCTATCCAGAATTTATCCTTCCATCTATTTAACATATATTTATGCATTTATCCATCCAGTCATCTGTCTATGCAATATATATTTACCCACCCATCATATATTTATTCATCCATCCATCCATCCATCCATCCAGCCAGCCAGCCAGCCATCTATACATATATTTATCATTATTCATTCTTCCATTCAGTTACAGTTCCACCCATTCATCCATCTTTATTATCCATCCATCCATCCATCATATTTTTATTCATTTTTCCATCCATCCATTTATTCATCTGTCCAATATTTATCCATCCATCTATTCATCATATATTTTTCCATTTATCTATCCATTTATCTGTCTATTCAGCATATATTCATTCATCCTATTCATTCAATCATATATTTATCAATTTATCCATCCATTCTTTCATCTATTCAGCATGTATTCATCCATCCATCATATATTTATTCATTTATCCATCCATCCATCTATACATATATATCCATTCATTCTTCCATTCATTTACTTATCCACCCATTCATCCATCTTTATTATCCATTCATCCATCTATCCATCCATCCATCCATCCATCCATCCTTTTGTTAATCCATCCATCCAATATTTATCCATCCATCTATTCATCACATATTTATCCATTTGTCCATCCATTCTTTCATCTATTGCTCATATATTACTCCATCCATCATATATTTATCCATTTATCCATCCTTCCATCCATCTGTTCATCCGTCTGCTCATTCATCTGTCCATCCAGGGGCACAGATGGGATTTTTTAGCTGGAGGGGACCAAACTGTCAGCAAATGATTTCAACTCAGTTACTTTGGGTAAGTTGGGCTTTAACTAATGCTCAAGTAGTTACTTTGCATAATTTGGGATAATGGTTTGCACTAAAGGGGGATTCTTATTTGAAATCATAGATAAACAACAATGAACAAAGGTAAACAAAAGCCTGCCTGATCAACACTAGCAATGCATGATCAAACTGTTATTTGTCTAGTATGCCAATCACCCACCAAAACGTCATGCCTTCTGCCAAATATGTTTTATGCAGCTAAAATTTAATGTGGTCGCATTTGTGCGAGTGAATGGTCTCAGAAAGCGCCTACTCTGTAAAGCGTGCATTGCAGCAGAGGCGCGTTCAGTGCTGGTTTATAAACTAGCTGCGTCAGCACAAACGCGCAGCACGCGGCAAAAATGACGCAAATTTTGAAGAAATGATGGCGGACGGAGGGAATTGGTTTTCAAGCTAAAGTATAATAAAGTAAAGTAAAAAAAAATGCTTCTTAAACAGAGAAGGTGAACATGTTGGTATTCTTGTGGAAAAATAAACTAATGCAACATGCATTAGTTTCACTTTTCTTTTTGTTTTTTTTTTGTTGTTTTTTTTTTATTTGAAAAGCTGTGTACCTTATGTTACATTATGCTTTATTTTATTTTATTTTTTATTTTTTGATTTGATTTCTCAGTGTTTGCTAAATGTTCTATAATTGATTAATCAGTATAGGCATGTGGTGTATGTTATGCTTTATCTTATTCTTTTTTGTTAATAAACATTGTCGTTGTAGCCTGTTTTATTGTCCTTGTGCTTTTAATAAAGAATAGGCTACCAATGAATCCATCTTTTGTTTTAGTCTTAAAAGGTGAAAGGTGTATGATGCATATAATGTATAATGTATAATGCAGGTTTATATGCTCCTGCAGCCAACTGAGAAAGTTAGTCGCAAATGAGTGAGCTGTGGAAAGAATGAGTCTAGAGCCCTGGTCAGCCTGCGTCTCTGAAGCAGCGGCAGCAATAATTAAGGAGCGGCGGCCGGCCCGCTACTACTTAGGCTAATTATGCACATAGCAGAAACCCTGATTAATCCTCCCTTTTACCAATGTTTGTCTTTCGTAGGAACAGTGAGGGGGACGGATCGGGTCACTATGAATCTGGGGGGGTCATGTCCCCCCATCCCTAGTGCCATCTGCGTGCCTGCGTTCATCATATGTTTATCCATTTTCCCATCCATCCATTCATCCGTCTATTTATCATTTACTCATTCATCCATCATATATTTATCCATTTATCCATCCATTCATCATTTATCCAGTATTTATCCATCTGTTTATCCAATATTTATCCATTTATACATCCATTCATCTGTCTATTCATCATTCATCCATCATATTCATCCATCCATCATATATTCATCCATCCATCATATATTCATCCGTCTGTTCATCATATATTAATCCATTATATATTTGTCCATTCGTCCTATATTCATCCATCCACCACACATTCATCCATCCATCATATATTCATCCATCTGTTCATCATATATTAATTCATACATCTATCCATCTATACATATATTTATCCATTCATTAATCAATTCACCCATCAATCCATCCTATATTTATCCATTTTCCATTTATCCATCCATCCCATCCATCCATCCATCATATATTTTTCAATTTTTCCACTTATATGTTTATCCATTTTCCCATTTATCCATCTATACATATATTTATCCATTCATTAATCAATTCACCCATCTTTATCATCAATCCATCCTATATTTATCCATTTTCCATTTATCCATCCATCCATCCATCCATCCATCATATATTTATCAGTTTTTCCCTTTATCATGTTTATCCATTTTTACATCCATCCAATCAGCCGTCTATCATTTATTCATTCATCCATCATATATTTATCCATTTATTCATCCATCCATCTGTTCATCCATACATCTATCTGTTTACCCAGTATTTATCCATTTATCCATCCATTCATCCGTCTGTTCATCATGTTAATCCATCATATATTCATCCATCATCACATATTCATCCGTCCGTTCATCCTATATTCATCCATCCATCATATATTCGTCCGTCTCTTCATCATATATTAATCCATCCATCATGTATCCATCCATCCATCCATCCATCCATCTATTTATCCATCTATACATATATTTATCTATTCATTAATCAATTCACCCATCTTTATCATCAATCCATCCTATATTTATCCATTTTCCATCCATCCATCCATCATATATTTATCAGTTTTTTCATTTATCTATCATCCATCATATATTTATACATTTTTCCATTTATCCATCCATCCGTCTCTTTATCCATCCATCCACCCACCCATCCATTATAACTGCAGTAATATATTAATAGGGAAACATTTAGAACAGTTTAATGTAGCTTACAGTTTGAAGGTTTGAGCATCATTAAAACAATAAAAAAGCTGTCAGAATCAGCTGTCCATCAATACAAAAGTGTCTGATCTTTGCCCAAGAATCCAGGTTATATCCTGTTTTCCACTGATAGATCAAAAAAAAAAAAAACAAATGTGATTTTAGCCTTTGGTAAGTTTTAAAAGGTTTGGCTCCATTAAAGCAATAAGGTCTGATGTGTTCAGCCCAACACTAAACACAGTAATCAAGACAGCAGGGGACAGACCAGCACAACACTAATGTAGCACAGCTGTGCTAACTACTACTCATCTCAGGCAAAGCTTTTTGATGAGAAGTGACAGAGTAGCCAAGAATAAACCACTTTTACACTTAAACATCCAAAGCATGTTGTGTGTTTTTTTAACATGTTAGAAACATTACCCTACATTTGAAATCTTAAACATGTTTTCTTACAGGGAAATATCACTGCTTATATACTGTCTCAGTTTTCAGTAAATACACACAGTTGATCTTATTTTGCACATAAACGTAATAACTGTCCTTGTGGTCCTTTTTAAAAATGCCCTGTTTTTTTCCAAGTTCAACATGTTCTGTTCTTAAAAATGTCAACAATCTAAGTGACGACATTAAAAATACAGTCTGTTCAGGGTTTCTTAAGTGTGGCCACTCATTGAGTTAACAGCAAAGAGCAAATACAAAAGTTTGCATTGCATAACATTTAACTTGTGCTCTGTAGTGTGCCACTTAAGGGCACTAAATCAACAGCGGAAAAAGGAAGTAATGTGTGTTTATGCTGTTATATGGGCAGTGAGGTTGAAAAGCCTTTATGCTGTGAGCTAATTACAGTGGACCGTAATTACTGGTTGGGGGGCGGTTAATAGGAACAAACCGTAAAAACTGCCTAGAGCAAAGTCTCTCTGAACAGACTTTACTAGCAGGTAACATCTGCATGTATGATAACAACACAAAGTTCATGAATGAGAATATTATTAAACATACTGAATTATCATTTATCTTATTTTTTTCTTTACCATTCCGGTAAAGACTAATTACGGATTAATATGTCCTGTGTAGGGTTGCAAGAAAGACTATCCCAGTAGATGGACTGACATATTTGCAGACATTTTGTCTCATTTTCTTTAAGTAGAATTATGTCATACACATAAGGGGTAAAGCACAGTCAGTCAATTATTATAACAAAATAAACCTTGCATCAGGCCTTATATAACCCCGAAGGGTTTTATTTAGCAGTAATGACTGGCTGGATGTTCATTATCCCGATATTACACGGCTGCTTGCTAAATAAATAAATAAATGGACATAATAGATTCATTTGTTTTTAAATTATTTATTGTGTGAAAAGAAATAGATGACTGAATAATACAAAAAACTGAAAATCCCACAATTTTTTCAAGTTTTCCAAAGAGCCACGTAATGGCATTCTTTTTTCTTTAATATTGCCATTGACCACTGAAACACCCAAAACAATTGGATAGCAAATAGACAATAAAACGCCTCACCTCCCATGTGCGCTGGAGGGCCACAGAGAAGAACCACACCTTGCCCCTCTCTGACACTCACTGGACTTCTCCTCTGTGTTTTAAACTCCTCCAGATCTTAGAAAAATGTCAGAAAGAAAGACAAAAATAAGCGATCTTGGTAATATATAACAGTTTAATCCATTCACAACTTACATCCTCATTAATAACTACAGCTTGTTTGATTGACTCTTTATTAACAATTACATTTAAAGGGACAGTTTACCCAAAAATTCTGTCATTAATTACTCACCCTCATGTCATTCCAAACCAGTAAGATCATTCGTCTTCAGAAAACAAATTAAGATATGTTTGATGAAATCCGAGTGCTTTCTGACCCTGCATAGAGATGCAACTGACATGTTCAAGGCCCAAACTCCTGAATTTCATCAAAAATACCTTAATTTGTATTCCATAGATGAACGAAGCTCTTACAGGTTCGGAACAACATGAGGGTGAGTAATTAATGACAGAATGTTAATTTTTGGACTATTCCTTTAAAGGAGTAGTTCATTTCCAGAACCTGAAATGTTTTCTTCAAAAAACATAATTTCTTTACAACTGAAGAAAGAAAGACATGAACATCTTGAATGTTTTCCTAATCCTTTAATGGCATTGTATATTGTTTTAAACTAATAGAAAATAATATAGTTAGGAGTCTACATCCAACAAAAATAGTTCACACATAAATTATATCATTATTTCATTGTCATTATAATGTTTCTTTCTTCTGTGGAACACAAAAAGCGATGTTTAGAAGAATGTTCATGCTGCCCATTTCCATACAATAAATGTAAATGTTGCTCAGGAGTTGTCAAGTTCCAAAAATGATAAAAAGCTCCATAAAATTAGCCCATTGAACTGAAGAACTGTTTTGTAATGATAATTTTGTCTTGCTCTTGTCTAGCTCTTTAATCTCATTCATGTTTGCCCTCATTCAAATGCCAGTGATGTCAAATGTCATCAGTTCTCGTGTGTCTCATAACTGATAACGTTGAACCAAATTTGAATACACAAATGAAATCTGAGATTCTCAAGATTAGATTTTGAGTCTGTTTGTCACGGTAAAATTATGGTTTTGGAAGACTTGGAATATAGTGTCAAGCCTTGCATGGATTTCTTTTATGCTGTTTTGGGTTTGTTTTTATTTTGCTTTTCAGAGCCTGGCAGTCCATGGTCATGTCTAAATTATGTTTTTGTGTTCAACAGAATAAAAGCGCATCATACAAGTTTAGAATGAGTGCAAAGATCAGAGAATTTTTTCATTGTTGTTTAAATTAAAGGATTACTTCACTTCCAGAATAAAAAAATCCTAATTTACTCACTGCTATGTCATCCAAGATGTTCATGTTTTTTCTTTCTTCAGTCGAAAAGAAATTAAGGTTTTTGAGAAAAACATTCCAGGATTTTTCTAAATAAAGTGGACTTCAATGGGGATCAGCAGGTTGAAGGTGCAGCTTCAAAGAGCTCTACACAATCCCAGCTGAGGAATGGGGGTCTTATCTTTGCTAAAAACAAACAAACAACAATCTATACTTTTTAACTACAAATGTTTGTCTTGCACTAGCATGTTGGAAAGGTCATGCATGACGTAGGCAGAAGTAGCACAGGCAGAAGGTCACGTGGTACAGCTGTCACTGGTCCAAGTTGTAACTCTAAGAACACTCCGGGCCCTATTTTAACGCTCTAAGCGCATGGTCTAAAGTGCACGGCACAGATGCACTTAGGGCGTGTCCGAATCAACATTTGCTATTTTAAGGACCGGAAAAACGGTCAGTGTGCCCGGTGCATTGTCTAAAAGTGTTGTCCCTATTCTCTTAATGAGTCATGGGTGTGTTTTGGGCGTAACGTGCATTAAACCAATCAAAGTCTTATCTCCAATTCCCTTTAAGAGTCAGCTGCGCTCGCGCCATGGCGAATTCGCTATTTACGCAGCAGAATTTGCTAGAACAAGACTGAACACTTCTTCAGAGAGCAGGGTCGGCGCCAAGCGGGGGCCTTCACAGGCTGAGCCCACTCAAATGAGTTACTGTGCACCCCCTTTCCATCCTCTCCCCTCCTGAACGTGATCGTTTCCGAAAGCGAAAGTGAAACTAAAAAAACAGCTTGCATAAGAAAGCGATTGACTATCCGTTATGACATACAGGCATTTTTATATTTATGTACACAATAATCTTTTACATTGTAGTCCTTGCATTTTTAATATTTGGCATGTTTGTGTGCTGCTGCATGTCCCTGTGTGTGTAATAAGCAGAGTGTATGTGCATTGTGCACCTGCTTATAGGCGCATATTACTAACGCGCTCTTTAAATAACAAAAAGAATATTGTGCCATTGACTTTAGACCAGGTTTCAGTTGATCAATGCCGCAGTCTATTTCAGTTGCTTTAAAATAGCGACGCACCAACAATGCGCCTGAACACACCTCGCTTTCAGACCAACACGCCCATGGGTGCACAAATTGGTGCAAATGCATTTGCTATTTAAACAGCGTGGTGCAGGATGTGAAAATGATAACTGTGTCAGACTGAAACTAGCAATAAAAACTTGCGTCGCGCTTGGCATGATAGGGTCCTTTGAGTTTACAAGTTGTAATTACGAGTTCAGGAGCATGTGGGGGATTTGGCCTTGATAGTTTTTCCATAGAAACACTGCAATGTGCATCACAGAGCTAGTGCGAGAAAAGCATTTGTGGTTAAAAAGTATATACATTTTTAATTTTTTAGAAAATGACAGATCGTTTTGCTAAACAAGACCCTTATTCCTTGGATGTGATCATGTTGGGCCCTTTTAAGCTGCAATTTGGACCTTCAACCCACTGATCCCCACTGAACTCCACTATATGGAGAAAAATCCTGTAATGTTTTCCTCAAAAACCTTAATTTCTTTTCAACTGATGAAAGAAAAACATTATCATCTTGGATGACTTGGGGGTGAGTAAATTATCAGGAAATTTTTAAGTTCAGAACAAATAACTAAATTCTGATTTTCTTCTTCATTGTTTTTAAAAGCCAAAAACAAATAAAAAAATAATGAAAAATAAACCAACAAAAAATAAACTGCATACTTTCATTTGTATATATCTTGCGGTTTATTATGTGAAGGGAACAAACAGAGAATTGAAGCTGATGGAGGTTGCACTTGCCTCACCTGCACTGAATTCAGTGAGGGGGTTGTGTCTGGAGATCGGCAAATTCAAACAGAATATGCATGAACAACACATCCGCTCAAAACACAACAATCCCCACACGCCTCCACGACACAAACTATTTCGACACCATCCACAAAGTAGGGGTTTGATCAGGCTTTAAAGCGTGTCTCTGAAAAAGAGGGGTACTTTTTGTGCTTCGCACATAAGTTCCACTAAACTACCCACATCAGGGAAAGTTTTCTTCCAGAATGTTCAGTAGACAAATTTTTCAGTTCACATAATATCTCATTACAGAGTCCTTACAAGACATTTCTATGAGGCCAAAATAAACAAACCGACAGCTCTCTGCTATACATATGCAATAAAATCATCTGCTCTTCAATACTGTACATATAAAGCATTCATCAAGAGAAAGACACACTCCACTGCCTCTAATTGGCTTCTCGGTTATCAACTATATGTTGTGTTCTATTCATTGCTCTCGGCAAAGTAAACACCGTAAGCCCTTGTGAAGCTGCTGAGATTGAATACAGTATTGTATTGAAAGTAATGAATTTGTGACCTGTAAAAGACAGGGTGAAGGAAAATGCTTTTTCTAGCATCTCCATAATAGTGTGTTAACAATGAACTCGAGAAAACCAAGAGGTTAAAGTTACAACAATATTCCTTCAACATTTCAAATAAGCTTAATATAAAAATTTAGCACAAATTAAAAACAAATTGAAGTGTAATTAAATCTAAAGATGATCTTTCCATGCTTCTGGAAATGCATTAAATCAATAGTACACAGACAAAGGCCCAAATCTGCTGATGAGTTGTTTCTGTTTCATCTATCGGGATAGGAAATAATCTAACAAATGGACGTGAGCACAACTAAGATTTGTTAACCTTGAGGTTATATCTCTTTTAAACCCCCACAAAATGATCTGAGAAGTTTTCATAAGAAAAACTAATGCTACTTATACCGCAATAAAATAAGCAAATCTGGTAACATAGTTCTTGGTCACTGGAGGCCATTTTTTGGTTTATACATTCATAGTCATTTATAAGAGCCATAATCTTCAGATTAAACCAGCACTGCCCTAGGCGTACTGAAAAATATGCAGCAGCAGAAGTATTTCTTTTGATTATTATTCAGGCCTCTCTTTCAGGCCTCTCTCTCTATTATTCAGTGCACTACTTCAAAAAAGGCAAATCTTTACTATAAATAGACTATGCTTAAATCAGTTACAAAGTAGAGAATCTGATTTCACAGTAACTCTAAAGCATTCAGCGGCAATGTCTTAAAGTTATTTTAGGTAACTGAAGATGTACTTACATTTAAAAACAAAAAACATCAACAACAACAAAAAAACAACAATCATTTTTCAATAAATATTTCATGTTCATGGCTAATCTGGCTAAACAGATAATCTGAATTTATTTTGTTCAGAATTTATTATTCAAACAAACAAACAAACAAACAAAAAAACTGTCAAAGTATTTGAGAGACCTTAACTAACTAACTAACTAACTAAATAAATATATGGGTCAGTCTATAATTAGGGGTACATTTAGAATTTGACAATGTGAAGAAAAAAGTTTCCCTGTTTCCCAAAAACCCAAACATGACCTTACATAGCTGCTTTGAATCAACCTATATTGCATACAGTGCTATATAAATAAAGGTGATATGTAGGAACATGTGAATAAAATATCTATGTTTGCTACTGTCCACCATGTTACCTTTACTGGGTAACACAGTTGACAGTTAACTTAGTTGACATTATTATTGTTTTGGGCCTATACTCAACATGGAAGCCTAGAACTACTGATCATATGGTATGTTTAGAAATATATTTTCATAAAAAAACATGTTTTAGTTAAATTGTCTTGTTAAAATTTGCAGCAATAATAGTTGTGTAACACTCTTGAAAGTCAGGTTTGCTAGTTTTACCAATATTACTGGAAAGAGAGAGAACATAACTTCTAGTGTTTCATCCATGTGCTTCTAGAGGAAATATCATCATACTGTGCAAATTATGCGAGAATGGGACAAACCATTACTTTTTTCTAGTGGGTAACTTAGTTGACAATGGTTTTTCGGACACAAATAAAACAAGTTATATCACAATAAACACTTAATATTTTTGAAGCGAACACCCAAATGTCTTGATAACCTAATCTAACTGAAGGCAAAACTATGAAATTAATTTATATTTGAGGTAATTTTCATGCTTAAATGCAGAGTAAATAAGCAACTTTACAAATCGGACAGCTGAATACCAGATTTGTATGTGATATGAACATCATTTGTGAACAAAAGATAAGGCTTTTTCAACATATAGTAGTGTGATTGGGAACTAGATTTATATAAGATAATATAATAATATAATTGATAATAGATAATATAATTGTGTACTAGAAAACTAAGCATCGGGGCTTTATATTGATGAAGATATATTAAAAATATACTTCACGGACATGAGATGTACCCACAATTATAGAATGACCCACACACAAAAAATAACAAAAAACAAAAAATTACAAAAAATACATTTTCAGTCTTTCTACTTAAAAATTTCAGATGTAATTTTGTGTTTCTTTATTTGTAAAGTTTAGTAAAAGTAAATCCTACTTTTCAAAGTGTCACCCAAGTTGACACCATTTCCAAATTAAATTCAACTTCATTCTTGGAGTACACTCTGAAGGTTAGGCTTGCAAACAACATTTTGAAACAACCAGAATTTATATCTGCACCCTGAAGAAGCTTTAGTCCTTCACAGATCGTCCTCTGCTGTCTCCAGACGCCAAAAATATATAGGGTTGAGTCCATGAGCTATAGTGAACCACAAAGAAGATTCTCTCTGTGGAAATGCACTGCAGCTTTAGTGATTTAACACTCTAATGCTTTAGTGTTAGATTTATCAGTCTAAAAATGTCTATTCCTCTAGTACAGGGGTTCCCAACCGGGGGGTCGCGGCTCACTAGGTGGGCCTCAGTGATCCTGCTGGGGCGCCACGAGATAGCTTAAAATTAATTTAAATATTATTCTATAATTGTTTAATTTCATTATTAATGTGTTCAAATAAAATGATCAAAGCACGGCCTCTCTATAGTGTTCTGTGATTGCTTCAGACTCGGCGCAGCAAGCCCCATCGCACTGCTAAATACAGACTAAACGGCGGCTCAAAACTTCCAGCCACTTCACACAAACTACATCTCTCGGCTGCATGAAGCAAACCACGGCACTAATGTAAAGCTAAAGACGTTCAGAGTTATAACGATCTTGCGTGTGCCTAATGTATGACACGAGTCTTACATTGCGCCCCATTCACACGGGGCGTCAGCGTTAACGCTTCTCATTTACTTTGAATGGAGTGACGTCAAGCGCTGCCGAACTGAATTATGGGTCCGTTGCGTCGCGTCACTGGCATTGCTCGTGACAGAAGTTAAAATTTTTTTAACTTTTCAAGAACCAACGCAGGTGTCAGCCAATCAGATCATCTTATGCAAATATACTAGTGCAGACGCTAGCCAATCCCGTTTGGTGCAGACGCTGGCCAATCAGCACGAAGCTTCAGACACGCCCTCCGTGAAGCGTTAACGCTGACGCCCCGTGTGAATGGGGCGTTCGGCATGTACGAGTCTGCTATTGATTCCCAAACTATGCACGCTCTCAGGACTTTGATCCCTGGTATTTTTGCGTGAAATTTCAATATATTTACATAGTTGACCAAATTAATGTTCTGTGAGTGTTTTGAGGATAATCTTGTGAGGCTCAGTGGTGTTTATGCACATATTAGCATCAGACGCGCTTTGACAGAGGAACTGTTGTTAACTGATCACGTCTTCAATGAACTGCCTTGATCAATGTGTTTCAACAGATTTAGAATGTATTTGCTGCATTTTTCATTTGTATGTTTATTTTTTAATGGATACAAACAGCAGATATTCAGTCAGTTTAGATCAAAGGACAGGTTTAGTGAGTGGTCTTTTGGCATACCCCTGTTCACTTATTTAAGAAAAAGTACTCTGAAGTTGTAAAGAATGTCTGAATGAAAGAATTCAGGTGCTTTTTTTTTTAACATGCAGTAGAAGAATAAAAAGGCAAAACAGATATTTTGGTTAATAAAAAAGGTTTAAAAATAAACCCCTTTCTCTTTGCTGTGGAAGTACAGTATAAGAGGAAATGTCAGGCATGGGGGGCCTTGCAAAATTGACCAGAGAAGGAGGGGGGCCCCGGAGTGAAAAAGGTTGGGAACCCCTGCTCTAGTAAACATACCTTTAACACTCAGAGCAATTAGAAAGCATGGATTGCTGTGGCTCAAATGCAATAGTCTTGCCTTTCCACCAACTCATAATGTTTTAAAAATGGTCCACAAAAGCATTTTCTATTGTACCATTAAATCTCCCTCTCTTGCCTTGATTTTTTCCCCAATCTGTTCTTAGGTTGTGCACGAATCATCTTGACAAAATGAATTATTAGAGTTTTAGTGTACTATAATAAGATATGCAGATACACACATATGTGTCTCAAATTATTACGCACATTCACCAGGGAATCATCGGCTTGTGAAGCATTTTAACAACCAAAGCTTGCTAGCAACCATAGATACAGATTAGATACAGATGTCAAACCAAATGAAGCAGAAAACACAAAAGATCAACATGATTAGGCGAAAGAAGAATAAATGGCTATGCTGCACAAGTGTCTAAGAGTGCTTAAAATATCTAATTAAGCTAACATTAATGGCTAGTAGAACATTCTAAACTAGCACAGATACTGCATTTGGAGCAATCCAGCAAAAGGAAACCAAAATGTTACACACATATATACTTTTTTTTTTTTTTTTTTTTAAATATGTTCATATATAAAAAATAAATTTAACTTTTCCTTTTTTAAGTAACTTTCAATCAACTGTAAGAATTTAACCATGGCAGTAACATGTCTGGTATTTATATTTATATATATATATATATATATATATATCATATGATCACTTTCGATCAACTTATATATATTGCCATCTGAGGTTGAGCTGAGATTTTGGAGGTGGGGGAACCCTAAATACCCTGCACACACAACTCCTGAGACTGCAAGGTGTCTGCTACTATCATGGACGGAAGGAATTAAAAAAAGAAAGTGTACTACTTTTGTTCTTTTCTGAACAAAATGTATTCTGTATCTCATTCAAAATTTGGTTTGGTGGTATTTAAAAGGCATTTTTGCGACATGCTGGGAACATTTCATTCATAAAAGGCATTTCCTGTCATGCACAAAATGAAAAGTACATTTTGGAAGTACTTTCAGTTTTGGGTCTAGAATTTTGTGTACAAAACGCATAACTGACTTTTTATTACCATTAACAAAAAGCAACTGACTTTTGTCTTTTTGTATTTGAAATTAAAGGAATAGTTCACCCAAAAAATGAAAATTCTGTCATTAACTACTCACGCTCATGTTGTTCCAAACACGGAAGATGGTCGTTCATTTTCTGAATACAAATGAAGATATTTTGATAAAATATCCCGGCGTCCGGCGTCAGCGCGATGTAAGGTCGTGGCAGGGGATGTAACGTCTCCGTTCCCTCCTTCAGGGAACGAGGGTTACGTACGTAACCTAGACGTTCCCCTTCAGTCGTTTCACTACGACGTTACATATGGGAACAGACCCATGAAACAGGCCACGAACCAGACGTTGCGTTACGCAACACACCGCGTGCCGACAGGCGGACGTGTCAGCAGACGGATATGAGCGTAACCTTCCCAACGCCCTGGGGGCCAATAGGGGGGCCCCACAGGGATGCCAGTTGTACTGAAGCAGGAGTTGGGGGGGGGCGGAGCACATGAAATCTCTACATGTGGAATAAAAGAAATTCAATATATCCATAGATTTTAGGGATATATGAGGGAAACATCTGCCTTCTGGCTGACCGTGGAAAAATACTGAAACATGTTGCCACAACCTGCTGGGCGAAGGAGACCCAGCCCGGCACAGTCAGGCACTACTCCGCACTAGGCCTGACTGCGGGGCATGGAGGACCCAGGTTCGCCGGAGGGAACAACTGAGGGAAATAGCGCACGGATCCATTAGGAATGGCGCAGCAAGCCGACACCAGCCGGACTCCCGCTCGCCTGATGTCTATGTTAAGACACGGGAGGACACGGCCTCTACGCGAAGGTTGTAGAACCTGGAGAAGGTATTAGGTGTCGCCCAACCCGCAGCTCTACAGATATCTGCTAGTGAGGCGCCATGAGCCAACGCATAGGAAGAGCTGCTCGGTGCGTCTGAAGTGCCGAGTGCGGTCCACGTATATACGCAGAGCGCGAACTGGACACAGCAGCGCAGAGGCTGGGTCTGCCTCCTCCAGGGGCAGAGCTTGCAGGTTCACCACCTGATCGCGGAAAGGCGTGGTGGGAACCTTGGGCACATAACCAGGCCGGGGTCTCAGGATGACGTGAGAATCGCCGGGCCCGAATTCTAGGCACGCTTCGTCGACAGAGAAAGCTTGTAGGTCCCCTACCCTCTTGATGGAGGCCAGTGCGGTCAGGAGCGCTGTCTTAAGTGACAGATATTTTAGCTCAACCGACGCAAGTGGCTCAAATGGGGCCTCCCGCAGGCCCTGGAGGGCGACGGAGAGGTCCCAAGAGGGTATGGGGTGCGGCCTGGGGGGATTAACCCTTCTCGCACCCCTCAGGAACCTCACGATGAGTTGGTGCTTACCTAGGGATGTTCCATCCACTGCATCGTGGTACGCTGCAATGGCAGCAACGTACACTTTGAGAGTTGAAGGGGACAGCCTGCGCTCCAACTTTTCTTGCAGGAAGGAAAGCACTACTGCAATCGTACATCTCTGTGGGTCCTCCCCGCAAGAGGAACACCAGTCGACGAACAGACCCCACCTCAGCGCATAAGCCTGCCTTGTAGAGGGGGCTCTGGACTGAGTGATAGTTTCTATCACGGCCTGTGGAAGGCCGGAGAGGTCTGATGCGTCCCGTCCAGGAGCCAGACATGCAGGTTCCACAGGTCGGGGCGCGGGTGCCAAATTGTGCCCATCCCCTGAGAAAGAAGGTCCATGGAGGGGCTGCTGCGAGGGAAATGAGTTCTGGAAACCAGGTCCGGGTGGGCCAGTATGGCGCAACCAGCAGAACCTGCTCCTCGTCCTCCCTGATCTTGCACAGTGTCTGTGCAAGGAGGCTCACTGGGGGAAAGGCGTACTTGGGCCCCGGAGGCCAGCTGTGTGCCAGTGCGTCCCTGCCGAGGGGAGCCTCGTCGAGGGAGTAAAACAGCTGGCAGTGGGAGGATTCGGGGGAAGCAAACAGATCTATCTGGGCTTCGCCGAAATGGCTCCAAATCAGCTGGACTACCTGGGGGTGGAGTCGCCATTCTCCAGGATGGGTGGACTGCCGTGAGAGCTGGTCGGCTGCACGGTTGAGTTCTCCTGGAATGTGAATGGCACGTAGCGATTTCAGCCACGTTTGACTCCATAGGAGCAGATGGCGGGCGAGTTGTGACATGCGACGGGAGCGTAGACCACCCTGACGGTTGATGTAGGCTACAGTCGCCGTGCTGTCGGTATGAACAAGCACGTGCTTGTGACGCAACGTCGGTCGGAAGCGACGAAGGGCCAGAAGCACAGCCAACAACTCTAGGCAATTGATATGCCATTGCAGTCGAGGTCCTCCAGACACTTCAGCACTGACTGCGCGCGCTCGTTGGTGAGGCGGGCTGTCATACTGACCGAATCCAGCTCCACACCGAGAAAAGAGATCCTCTGCACTGGGGAGAGTTTGCTCTTCTCTCGGTTGACCTGAAGGCCCAGATGGCCGAGGTGCCGGAGCACCAAGTCCCTCTGTTCGCACAACAGATCTCGCGAGTGAGCTATGAGAAGCCAGTCGTCGAGATAGTTGAGGATGCGAATGCCCATCTGCCAAAGAGGGGACAGGGCAGCCTCCACGACTTTCGTAAAGACACGGGGAGAGAGGGAGAGGCCAAATGGAAGCACTTTGTACTGATACGCTCGACCCTCGAAAGCAAACCGTAGGAAGGGTCTGTGTCGAGGCAGAATCGAGATGTGAAAGTACGCGTCCTTCAGGTCGATGGCTGCGAACCAATCCTGGGGACGAATGCATGTTAGCATGTGCTTCGTCGTGAGCATCTTGAACGGCAGCCTGAGAAGGGACCGATTCAGGGCTCGAAGATCCAGGATGGGTCTTAACCCACCGCTCTTTTTGGGCACGATGAAGTAAGGACTGTAAAACCCTGACTTCATCTCGGCTGGAGGGACAGACTCGATTGCGACCTTCGCCAGTAGGACTGCAACCTCCGCACAAAGCACAGCGGCATGTGTGTCCGAATGGACAGAAGTGGAAAGGACGCCTCTGTACCTGGGCGGACGCCTGGCGAACTGAATCACATAGCCGAGACGTACCGTCCGAATCAACCACCGCGAGGGACTGGGAAGCTGAAGCCAGTGGGGCAGCCTGGGGGGGGGAGGGGAAGGGGACTGATCCCAGAAGGAAGAACGTCCTGGAGAAAAGTCAGACTGCACTGGGCAGCGCTTACCTTCTTACCTTCTTCCCTCGACCCGTAGGCCGACGGCAGCGCTTGAGTACACAGCAGCTCCCGGCCCTCCACCGGGAGTGGGGACGTTGATGTTATCATCCCCCAAAGAGCGATTCTCTCCACCTCCGGGTTGCCCGTGTCAGGGGCGCTTCGCAGATCTTTTGCGGGTGACCGGTCCCCGAGACGCGGGCGACGCCGCTCTCCCGCGGGCAGCTCAACGTCGGGCTGCCAATCTGGCGTCATGCACCTCAGCAGGGGACGGAGCTGGTTGTTTGGAAGCCGCGGGGGGCGCCCTCTGCGACGAGCAGGCGGAGGTTGGGGCCCCGCGGACGTGGTTGGAATGTCGCGGCGGGGCAGGATGTGTTTAATCGCCTCCATCTGCTTTTGAACCGCCAAGAACTGCTGGGCGAAGTCCTCGACGGTGTCGCCGAATAGGCCGCCCTGGGAGATAGGAGCGTCGAGAAACCGTGATTTGTCGACATCTGCCATCTGGGCCAGGGTCAGCCATAGGTGTCGCTCCTGGACCACTATGGTGGACATCACCTGACCAAGGGAACGCGCCGTCACCTTCGTAGCCCGGAGGGCGAAGTCGGTGGCGGCGCGGAGTTCCTCCATTGCACCCTGGTCAGAACCCCTCTCGTGCAGGTGTTTCAACACCTTGGCCTGGTACACCTGTAAGGTGGCCATGGCGTGCAAGGCGGTGGCAGCCTGTCCAGCGGTGTGGTAAGTCCGGCCCGCGAGAGCGGACGAGAACTTACACGCCTTGGAGGGGAGATGGGGCCGATCCCGCCAGGTGGCAGCGCCGCGCAGACATAGGTGCACCGCGACAGCGCGCTCAACCTGAGGGATCGCCTCATAACCCCGGGCTGCACCGCCGTCGAGAGAGGCGAGGGGAGAGGAGCTGGGACGTGGACGAGAAGATTGCGGGGCTCGCCAAGTCCTCACCAGCTCCTCATGCACCTCCGGGAAGAAAGGCACTGGGGGAGAGCGTGGCGGCGCCGCGGGGGCCCTCCCCAGATACCAATCATCCAGCCTAGAGGGATCGGCCGGAGGTGTTTTGGGCACCTCCAGACCGATCTCCTTGGCGGCTCGGAGGAGCATAGCCGACAGTTCAGCATCCGTCTCAGACGGGGCGGCAACCGCAGAGGGGTACCGACCTGCCGAGTCGTCAGCCTCATCGTCAGACTCTTCCTCTGATGCTGCAGCAGACATCTCGATCTCCTGGGGAGCGCCAAAGGAGATACCCAGCCCGCTGTACGGGGAGGTATACTGCTCTGGCAGCTCAACGGGACTGCGCGGTGACGCAGAAGTCCGCGGGTCTTTGGGACGTGAGACAGCGTGAGACAGCGATCATGTCCGTCCAGTGAGGTGAGGAAACTACCGCACCCGGAAGCGCACGGCCGGAGAGACATACCGGGAAGATGCCCTCGACAGCCGTGAGAAATTCACTCTTTTGAAATCCCGGTCCGCCCAGGGAGGAACCGCGGCACAACTGTGCTCTCAAACGGGCGGGGCTTGCTGGAGTGCGGGAGGCTTGAATGCCGTGAAAACGGCAGCCCGCAGGATTAGGCTGGCGGCTGCCGAACGCTCTTTTAGATGAAGCACGCCAGCAGAGAGAGTGTGAACTCAGGAACTCTTTTCTTTTTTTTTTTTAATGGCTCAGAAGACGAGGCTCCAAAAGCAAAAGTCTGAATGAGTGGTTGCACGCCGCCATCTTATATACCCGTATGTACGGGGGAGTGGCTCGGCATGCAAATACCACTCGCCAATGTTCATGAATGTTCATTGGCCTTTTGAATAAGACTTGGAGATGATTGGACTCTCAAGCGAGTTCCCATATGTAACGTCGTAGTGAAACGACTGAAGGGGAACTGAAACAACAGATGCTTCCACATGTAATCTAACAGGATCATCAGACATAAAACAGCAACAAAACTGTGTAACGTTGTGGAATAAAATGTCGACCAGTGAAGAGGTAATAATGACTGTCAAACTTTGGGGTGTTGATCAACTCCATCTACATTTTGATTATATCATTCTAAATCCAATTCATAATATTTTTTAAGCTTTTTGTTCAAAATGTTATTTATTAATTTAATTTTTATTTATAAAACTTATTCACATTCAAGTGTTCAACTGTTCTTTCTTTTGATGTTTTGTATGTTCAGATATTCATATAGCAAAATGTATACAAATTAATACCTAAATAAGGACATAGTAGTATACTTAAAGTATGATGTAAAGTTCACTTAAAGAAAACTTACGAGTATACTTGCAGTATAAAACTACTAAACTAGTAGTTTACTAAGACTATACTTCAAAGTGTACTTTAATGTGACTACAAGTATTTAATTAGTAAACTATCAGTATAACTATAGGTTCACTTTTAGTATAGTTGCAGTACAAACTAAAAACATTGATGTAAACTAGTTGTGTACTCAAAGTTTACTACTGTTATACTTAAAAGCATACTTTTATATACTAGAAAGTGGGCCAATTTAGTCCCAATGAGTATTGAAATAGTACACTTACAAGTATACTACTAGTACACTGATATTTTTATACTTACTACATAAAGTATACTAAGAACATACTTGAACTTTACTTAAGTACACTTTATAAAATAAACGAAGTATACTACTTTTTGTTAAGGGAGAACATCGTTAAAATAGGAGGAGAATACTTTCTGTGTACAATGAAAACAAAAATAACGACTTTATTCAATTTCAATTTTTATGTTAGTCTTCGATGCACATTAATGACAGTACCACATGGACTGTTTTAACAATGTCCTTACTACCTTCCTGAGCCTTGAACATGTCAGTTGCATTGCTGTTTAGGGTCACGTTCCGTTCCCAGATCGTTATAATAAACCCATAATAAACCCAAACTCACAACAACAAGCAGAGATGGAGTTTGAGATGCTTCACACATGTAAATGAAAACAGTTTGTGTAACCGAATTTACTGTGAACTGAGCCACTGTTGAGATGCACGTACGTAACCTACACAAATGTAAATAAAGTGCATATATTAAACCTGCATCGCATATATTTATTTAACTGAATCGTAGCATTTGTGAAGCAATATGCTTTAATTCTAATTTTTAAATGGGTTTAACATATGGAATGAGCCACTTCCGGTATTTTGGGGATTACTTGACATGGGCAAAAAGCAAAAAGGAATCAGAAAGCTCTTGGATTTCATCAAAAATATCTTAATTTGTGTTCTGAAGATGAACAAAGGTCTTACAGGTTTGGAGGACATGAGGGTGAGTAATTTATAACAGCATTTAGTGAAATACACGGTTGTGAGTTAAAAATATACAGGGGCCAATGTGCCACATCATAAAAACCTTAAACATTGTTCATAACACTATTCATTCTTCACCCTGAATTTCTGGCAACCACTTCTGCCCTTTTTATATTAAATGTATCAGGATTTATTTATTTATTTATTTATTTAGTGTTCAGGTGCAGTTAACCACTTTTTAGCTTCAATATAACTCAGAAATTCAATCTCTTAAATCGACATCATATGTTATACTAAGAGTGAGACGCATAGAGGAAGGTCTCAGATCAACCTCCCCCGACGCATTACAGGCACTGGACAATAGGAGAGCGATCAATTTGGACGTCACAGCAGCTTAGGTCCAGGTAATTGAGAGAAAACAGTGGTAACACATAAAGCTTGAGGACCTGCATGCGTTCCACCTTCACGCCACTGAAGCCCGAGCTGTTGTAAAGATCACACTGGGCCTGACAGCAGGAAACAGGTTCCTGAACTCAGACTCTCATCCATCACAGGGCATCATTTCTGCAGATGAACCAGCTAGCCATCAAATAGATAAGCACCAAGCTCACCTTGCCACCAGAGATCCAACAGACATCACACAGAGAAAACAGGTAAATGAGGAGCATGAAACAGCAGTTTTAGCAGTCCTGCTAAGATCTCAACACTGACGTGGATCATAATGTCTCACAATAACCAGAGAGCCTGGATGTTTTAAAATTCAAATACAATCTAATGAAATCTTGCTCTGTTTACTGCTGCTAGTAATGAATCTTATCATAAAATGTCTAAAAAAAATTGAAATTACACTATGGGTAAGATGCTTTTTTAAAGTCTATGGTAATATATTTTGAAATGTAAAACAGATTAGATCAGAATATTTTAAAAAGTAAGGTAGATAAGCATATACACTTGAAGTCCAGTGTGGTTACATGCATTTTGGCAACCTCTAAATGTGGTTTGATTTATCTGATCACAAAATGTTTGGAAACTGTTTAGAAAGTTGTAGAAGTTCAGAAAAAGTATAGCTTTCATAAATGGTTATTTTATCTCAGAAGACCTCGTGATACTTTTTACCACAAGAACAAAATGCAGAGCGAATGCTGTGTAATTCTAGAAATACAAAACCTCAGTTAATGGTTAATTTGAGTTATCATCAACGACTCATTTTTATGCGATACGGATCATCTGTTCTCTGCCGTGCTGTCTGCAATATTAACTCAGACTACATTCAGAGCCGACTGTACCCACTTCAAAGTACAAGTTGACAAAGGTGTCTTGAAAATCCACTAAAACCACCTCTAATGATGTGGAAAAAACTAAGCAAGCATTGTTGGTCTCGGGTTTGAGTTTATAGACCCTCATACTTTCAAGTGCTTGAGTTTTTGAGAAAAGAAATGACTTAAACAGACTCACAAGCAATGTGAAGACTAGCTTCTCTGCTGAGAATGGTCCCGAAAGAGTTGGAGGCTAGACATTGGTAAATACCAGCATCCTCTTCCTTATTGAGCTGGCTGATTCGAAGGTTTCCTCCTGAGATGCTGTATCGAGAGCCAGGCTGAGGGGAAATGAAGCTGTCGTTCATTTTCCACCTATAAAACACAGGGGGAAGTTAGTGAATGGAGAGTTTAGAACACTAAGATATTTTTCTCCTCATTCAAAGGAAAACAGAGAGTATGGGAGCCCATTTCTGCCACTGAATTAAAAAAAAATCTTGCAATTGCAAACATGCAAGCATACAAATTCACAATCGTTTTTTTTCAGAATTGTGAGATATAAACTCGTAATTGCGAGTTAAAAAGTCAGAATTGCGAGATATAAACTCGTCATTCTGGCTTGTTTCTCACAATTTTCTTGCAAAACTTGCAATTGCAAGAAAAAGACTCAGAATTGTGAGTTAAACAATTCTGAGGAAATTTTCTCAGAATTGTGAGTTTAAATCTTGCAATTCTGACTTTATAACATGCAAAACAGCTAGAATTGCGAGTTTATATCTCACACGTCTTACTTTTTTCCTCAGAATTGCGAGATTTAAAGTTTTTTAAAATTTAAAGTTTTTTTTTTTTCCTCGCAATTGTGAGTTTATATTGCAATTCTGAGAGAAAAAAAAAGTCAGAATCGCAATTACCTGTTTTATTTTTTATTCAGTGGTGGAAACAGGCTTCCATAAGAGTAAGATATATTTGTTTGTTATCTGTAATATACAGTATATTGGACTTCCCACATATAGAATACAAAATAAGATCTGAACCTTTAAAAAATGGTTAGTGAAAGGAAATGCTGACTGTCCATCTCAAGCAGTGTTCTTAAACTAAAACTAAAACTAAAACAACTAAAAACTGTAAAAATAAAATAAAATAAAATAATTTTGATCTATGCCAAAATAATACTGAAGTTCTGAGCATGGACATACAGTGCCACAAGACAAAAACACTAGCAACAGCAAAAGCTGTTAAGCAGAAAGACAGGACTTTTACAGCAGATCGATGGCCTAGACCAGTCACCCCTAAGACATTAGAAACCACAAACCCCCCGAGACACGCATAAGTTCAGATCCGCTGCTACAAAAGCCTCGTCTTTACGTCATCACACAATTAATCAATACAATCAGGTAACGTAATCACTGCTTTACCTCATTATTAAATCGTAATCACTGAAAAAAACAGACCTCTCTGTCAATGTGGCATACAAATGAGAACAAATGAGTCTGCTGTGTGAATCCTGCAGCAAATAAAGGCCATTTTAATTGAGGGACAGGAGAAAACAGAGAAGGGCACTATAGTGGCCATCTGGTTTTAATATGGACAAAGACATGATCCATGTCAATTACCAGTCTGATTATATGTGCAATGGAAATCAATATAACACACAAAAAACTGAAGATACCATGATGTCATGTTTCCCTCCCACACACTAAGGGCCACGTCTATGACCTTTCCATATTGATAGAAATCTGTATCGTCCTGCAAGTTAATGCATGGGACTTGGGAGAGATATATTTGCATGAACAGCTCACTGTTTGCTCAGCCTGTCACTCAAATTCAGTGATGCTCTTTGAGAAATAAAAAAATAAATAAACTGGTTCGCTGGAATGGAATTCTTTCAGGGACTATATGCTGTAGACTTACAGTATATTATTCTGAATACATTGAGTATGTTTTCCAGTCTCTGGAGGAGGGCAAACAGTACGTTAGAAACATTCCACTCTTTTCACTTCCATTCAAATGCTGAGAAAAAATATTCAGTTTTACAAATTTATCAGCTGAAGCGAATTATAAAATCCAAGGGCAGACTGTTTGAAATTGTCTAGCTTTATAACTTGTGCACTTATATTTTCATTTTCTATTCATTATAGACAGGTGTCAGAGCTTTAAACTAGTGGAAAAAAACTAGACATTTTAAATGTTTTTCTTTTAAAATGAAAAATTTAACTTGAATAAATGCTTAAACGTTTTGTGCATTTATACAGATTTTTCTATACACCATGGTTCAAAAGTTTGAGGGTCAGTAAAGACACATTTTCAAATGTTGTTCAAAGAAGTCCGAAGGCTGCATTTTTTGGATTGACAATACAGCAAAAACAGTAATTTTGTGTAATATAAGTACCATTTAAAATAACTGCTTTCTAGCTGAATATGTAGTAAAATGTAATTTCTTCCTGCGATGCAAAAAGCTGAATTTTTATCATTACTCCAGTCTTCAGTGTCACATGATCCTTAAGAAATCATTCTTATATGCTGATTTGCTACTTAAAACATGTCTTATTATTACTGATAAAACACATGGTTTAATGAAGGCCTGGAAAATGGCCAAAACATTATTTTAACCAATAAAGTTTGATCTCTTCAAGAGTGAGTGCTGCACCTTTTCTAGCGGACATGGGGCCCTACTTATACAATCTAAGCGCATGGTCTAAAGCGTACCGCGCAGGTGCACTTGGGGCGTGTCCGAAATTTATGCATGGTCTGAAAGGGTCCCCATTCTCTTAATGAGTCATGGTTGTGTTTTGGGCGTAATGTGCATTAAACCAATTAGAGTCTCATCTCCCTCCATGGTGGACTCGCTATTTACACGGCAGAATTTGCTTGAAAAAAAACTGAAAACCTTCACGGGCCGAGCCCCCTCAAATGAGTTACTGTGCACCCCCTTTCCATCCTCAAGACATGAAAATGATAACTGTGTCAGGCTGATACTATAAACACTTGCATCACGTATTGGGCCGCATCGGGCCCATGATGGTGAAAACAGGAAATGGTTATATATATATATATATATATATATTATTCAAAAGTTCAAAAGAACAGCATTTATTTGTAATAGAAGTTTTTGTAATATTAAAAGTTTTTTACTGCTATAATAGCTGGAAGGTGAACCAACTCCAGGGTAAGGCTAAAAGTAGCCAAATTTTAGTATAATCTATTAAGGCACATCACAAACCTGTCTTTTTAGCCAAGTACCAGATATAAGTGTCATGTCATTAGACATTTTTAATATGGCTGGATTTGTATGTAACTTAATAATTAACTTAATAAGTAACTTAATGTATGTAACTTAATGTAATTTAATAAACATATGATAAGTTACTAATTAGCCTATAATGCTTTCAATTTCAAAGTTATTCAAACAGTGAATACAGAGAACTGCGGGACTGTGCGGCAGCATTTTGTCCTAAGCCCCTGTTAAAGGAGAAGTTCACTTCCGGAATAAAAATTTCCTGATAATTTGATCACCCCCATATCATCCATGATGTTCATGTCTTTCTTTCTTCAGTTGAAAAGAAATTGAGGTTTTTGAGAAAAAACATTCCAGGATTTTTTTCATATAGTCGACCGTAAGTAAATTATCAGGGCAATTTTTATTCTGGAAGTGAACTAATACTTTATTTTCTGATCCATGGCCAGCCTATACAGTATGTTACTTTAATGGTTATTGAGGAGAGTACAAGCCATAAATTGACTTTGTGTAACATCCAAAATGTTGTTTGATACATATATACTGGGGATGAAATAAGCTTAAAATCAATTAAATTCACAGAGACCAGGAATCAAGCACAAAAACAAGAGCGAGTCAAAGAAAGAGCACAGCCACAGAAGAGAAGTGGCTAAAGAAAACAGCTTTTCAAAGAGAAATTAAATCCAATTAGACTCAGCGTGGGTCTCCCGCAAAAATAAATAAATAAAGCAGAAAGGCCAAACCAGCTGAGACTAGTTCAGATTGGTTTTGACTCAAGATGAGTCAAATCAAGGACTGTAGCGACAATATAAAGGGCTCTCGGTAATGGTGGCAATGGAGAGCTTCGCTCTTTGATAAATTAATGTGTCCTTGGCAGCTTGAAAAAGAGTTCCCTTCATGTTAGAAATACCCAACATGTGCTGAGAGCTCAGGAAAACTTCCAAGGTCCTCGAGCCTGGATTGAACAGGTTAATCAGGTGTTATGGATTGTCTATTTGTTTCTGCCACTGACAAAAAAAATAAAAATCAAATAAAGCTTGTCTTGGCGTTTTGATACCAAAATCCTTGGGTGCACTGGGATCTCACCTGTAGGACGGGGGCGGATGTCCCTGGGCTTCACAGCTGAAGGTGACCTCCCGGCTGGGCTCATTAAGATGGAGAGGGAATACAATACTTCCTGGCTGTTTGGTGAATACTGGCCTCAGAGGACCGCTGCCTTCTAAAGGTGAGGAGGAAAAGAACAAAAATACACTGTTAGTCAATGCTAAGTTTAGCTGAGCATGCTTTTTAGAGGAAAGCTGTTGTGAAAGGTATCCATCTGTTCACTGGATGAAAGCCTAGCTGTCATTCAATAGCTGTCAAGTGGGCAGCGTAAATTTGGCAACCAATGAAATGCAAAAAACACTTGAGATTATTGAAAGGATGTTAGTTATGCTACACGTTCAAGATGCTAATATCACAACCCCCAAATACCAACACATATGTTAAAATACAACACTTTTGAGCTTAAACATCGCTTTGAGACAGTACATTTTTTACATAGTTTACTGTATACTGTTTATCTACCATCTTATGCTACTGTATGTTTGCATTCACAAATCTAGTCAGAAAAAAACAAGAGCTTATTCAATTTTCAAGACACACATGGTGACCCACTAAGCTCACTAATGCGATTTCCCCATACCAAAGACACTAACTTGCAGGAAAGTAGCTTAATTGTGTGTATCGTGTAAACACTTAAAAGCCTAGAAATTTTGTGGCTTATTATTCTCCGTAATTACATGTTGATGGTTAGCGCAAACCACTTATCCTGTCTTATTAAGCACAAATGGCCTTCAGCAAGATGAGACATCCACCCAACAATGAGCAGGACACAGAGTTTTTATGCGAGAGTGAATACAATTTGCATAATCTAAAACTCATTGTGTGCCGATTAACACAACATAGAGCCTAATGTTACCGCATTGTGTCCAGAACACCAAAAACATCTGCATGTGATGAACAGAACTGTGTGGTATTAAAATGACACTGCACTGAAACTATTCTGTAGCTATTTCTGTATCTGCCATTTGACTTTCATGACCTTTCAAACATGTTATGCACAGAAATTAGTAATTAATTTAGTTTTTGCATGCTATTAAAGTAACCAGTGTCTTTATTTTCTAGTGTGTAAACAGCAATAAACTCATTTATAAACAGTTCTTAGTCTTTGTCTGTGTAGCCAGAATATGACATGCAATTTCCCCAAACAATTTTTTTAATCAACATTAATCATTTTGTCAAGATCAATTATTAACAATAAGGATTTTTGTCAAATATTCCGCTCCACCTTTGTAGTATAAAGATGGCTTTTATTGATGTTAATAAAATAATATTAGTATAGTATTCTGACTGATTAACTGAATAAACACAGATAACACAGATGCATTTAATAAGGTACACTCTAAAAAAGCTGGGTTCAACTTGTTGGGTCATTTTATTGGGTTATTGGGTCGTAAGTTGCTGGGTTGTTTCTAATGCTGGGTTATTTTTTTTCTACTGAACCGCTGGGTTGAGCCTGTCTCTGATGAAACAACCCAGCTGCTGTGTTACAGTCAAAGCAATGGCTTTTTGAGTCCTCTACAGAAGAGATCGGTTTCTCAGAACCGCCAATTTGCACTTCTTCAGCATAATAAAGGTTTGTATACATTTTATTTCATTTATAACACCTTTACTGTGCTGTAAATTTTATTATTTTACACAACACAACATAAGGACGAGATGTCAGTCAGCTGCATCAGCAGCAGTTGTTTTGCAAGATGGAAACGCCTTTTGCCTTGCATAAAATAAATGGATTTTATTTGTTATTGTATTAAGTTTATTCTTAAAATATGTATTTGAATGCCAGTACTGTTTGTTTATAGGCAGTTTTTGGAGTCAGTCATGGCATCTTTCAGCTACAAGTGAAACACGAAGCCACGCTCTGAAGTTCGCAGTTAACCCGGTGAACACCAGCCCTTCACCGGCTCAGATTTCGGTGACACACCGGCATGAGAATTAGCACTATTTCAGTAAAAGTGATTACAGAGAATGGTTGAATACACTAACATTAAAATTCTACTTTTAAATGTTACATTTTTTAATGTCTAAAATGCTTATTAAATGAGTTTAAATGTATGTAATATTGTAAACTATGCCGTATTCACCCAAATAAATTCAATGTCTTATGTTCTTGCCTAATAATAAATGTTCATCTTTTGATTATTGCTGTTGCCTCTAGTAATTCTGTGTGTGTTTTTATAAGTTCCAGTCCATTTTAAACCAGCAATATAATAATTTCTAAACAATAGTTGCCTTAAATAAAATAACCCAGCATGTGTTCTGTCCAATATTTACCCAGCGCCAAGTTGGGTTGTTTTTAATCCAGCATTTTTATTGTAATTATAAATATTGCCCATACAAAGGTTTTAAAAAGCATCAATATCACAAAAAAACAATCAGGGATTAAAAAAGAATAAGAAACTAATTACAAGCAACAGGACAAAAACGACAATAGAACAAATAAATAAGAAATGCTACATACATTTTATAAAGTAATCAAATGTATAAAACACTGCATATTATTCACTGTATGAATTAAATATATATTTCTTTTTATTTATATTTTCTTTCTTTTTAAGTTACAAAACAGCTCTATGAGCACCGCCTTCACATGTCTCGCAGACAGCGTGTACATATAGCAAAATGAGTTCCCCTTTGCTACTGATTGCATTTCAACAGCTTAAAATCACTTGTTTTTAAACCGCGATGATTAAAAACACATGCAAACGATAAGTTTTTGTGACTACGTAGCACAGCAAGGACACATGAGCATGTAACCACGATAGAGACGATAATACAAAATCTCTACCAGTTGACAAATTTCTACTTTTTAATCATGCCTACTGGTAAATTGCCCACCCCTAACAGTTGCTTCTAAAATACCTCCTTCCATAAAAGTCCCAGAAGTCCTCCTTCCATAATATTGCTTTGTCCAGTGAAAAAGTCATCACATCTGAATCAGGAGAGAAATATGCACAAGCACTCTTTACATGCAAAAACAGTTCAAAACGGTTTTAAACAAATATGTCAGTGGACATTTTCGATGGAGGACTTGTATTTTGTCCAAAAGTGACGGTTCAAAGTTAAAACGCCTCATTGATATATTTATTTCTAACAAACACAGCTTTTTTTACTTGTGGATTATTGTGATGCTTTTATTAGCTGTTTGGACTATTGGACAGAGAATCCATTAGTAAGCAAGTGATGCAATGCTGAATTTCTCTCTGAACTCTTCTTGGGTGGCCTGTTTTATTCAGCAAATTTAATTTTTTGGGTGAAGTTTTCCTTTAATGGAAAAGTTCATTTCTGACCCTGTCTTCCGGTGTACTACGGAAATTTCTTTCTAAAGCAGCACTCATGTACTCACAGTTTGCCAAGTACTTTATATTTAGGGGACTCGTTTGAGAGGAAGCCATCCTCTTGAGAAATTAGTTCATGTTAAGCACATACCGCTGGTTGTTTATTTACCTTGTGCAGATATCAAGTTCCAGAGGGGTACAAACTGAATTAATGCATCCGAAATTTCGTAACTAACTGTTTTTTTCCACGCCAGAAACGCTAAATTGGTCTACCTAGTGTTCAATTAGCATCTCACTAACGTAGGAGAGGTGGAGTTCATTGTGATTCTGGGTGATAATAGAGCACAGAAGAGCTCTCAGTGGAGGTGTTTGAAATCTATTGAATGGGGAATACTCTGCACCAGGGCTAATTTCAATCTCACTGTCAACAAGGGCTTTAACTCTTAAATGTAACAGGAAACATGAGAAGATGAAAAGACGTGAGCGAGAGCAAATGATAAAGTGATACTTTACAACCATAATATTGACTCAGATTTCCCATTAGCTACTACAGTGCTTTCCACTGTTTGGCTGATCCATATTTCCAACAGCCCAGCCCCCTCTCGTATGATTTTATTTTACAAAAAAAAAAAAAAAGAAAACCGCATGCAGCTACACAAAACATCTGCAGCACTAACTACAGTTACTAACATGGTGATATTTATAACTTCGATATTCATAAACTCAACTGAATAGGATTCAGTATAGCTGTCATTTACATGTTTCACAATTGCTAATAGAGAGAAAACACCTCAGGTTCATCTCCAGTCATATGTTATATAATATCAGTTAATCAAATATTAAAAAATGAAGGTTGGGAAGTTAACAAATTGAATGCATACTGTAAGTTTGTAATGTTTGCTCAAATCACTTTGTATTAAGAGCTTAGTTAATATATGAAATTAAGATAAATTGCAACTTGTGTTATTACATTTGTTACATAGTTTCAGGGCCTTCATAGTTAATTTAAGATATTAAATGATTTTTGTTTACATTTCAGTTTTGATTATCACAAATGATGCTGGATTAATGATTTTAAGGTCTAATTCTCGCCATTAACAAACCATTAACTATGACTTTTGCTTCAATACACTTCTAATTTGCTGCCTATTAATAGGTATTTAGTAAGTTTATGTATTGAGTAGTATTAGGGACATAGAATACGGTCATGCAGAACATGTGCATGCTAATAAGCAACTAGTTAATAGTGAGAATTGGTCCATATACTAAAGTGTTACCAAAAATTCTCAAGAAATAAAATTCTTGCCTGATTTTCTTATTTTCTAACTAAAAGTTAAATGTGATGTATCTAATTTTTGACTGTACTAAAGCATAAAAAATATGTTACATGAACCTTGTTAAGTAAAAACTATGTTCTAGCCAAAATATCTGTTTTTGTTTTGGTTTGTGTGACTTCACCCACTGTCAATTTACCCAACAGTGTTTTAACACCCCGGGTTGACATTTGGTGGAAAACACAGTGCACTGCAACCATGACAGGGCTCTACGCTTACTTAAGAGCACTGTCAAAATTTCATGAGCACCTTCTAATCAATAATCTAAAAATCTGTTAAAAAAAATAATATCATGTCATCTTCAATCAATGTTTTTATTATATATTTTTAAGCTTTTTGAAATTTCTAATTAAAACAACAGAATAAGAACAAGTAGAATAAGAATAAGCTACCAATCAAATGAAATATGTATTAATAAAATGAATTTGTACTACAGAGGTGCACAGAACAACACAAAAGTGGCTTGTAGGTGTATTTTCATATGTTTAATGAGGCTCAGAGGGGGCATGAGTGCAATCAAATTCCTAAACTCATGCTGAGAGTAATGTTTTAAATATACAATTTTGAATACAGAAATGATTTAAATAACTAAAAAGATACTTTAAAAATGAATCTAAAACTGCCAGAAGGTGGTGGCAAATCACTTAATTAATTACTGAATCATTCATTCATTTGATTCGGTCGAACCGCTGATTCATTCAGGAATATAGCAAGTGACTGTCTTTATGAATGGGAAATTGAATCATTGACTCACTAGATTAGTTTAAAAACACACGTTCATTCATAAACGAAACACCGCTGTGTTTGAATGGAGATGTGCAGCGGCACAGTTGTGACTTGTTTCAGACTATTTTTGACAACGAAATAGAGCAAAATCAGGAAATAGTGTTATAGTCAGACAATATAAGTCGCTTAATATTAACTTCTTGTTTATTTAACTTGTATTAAATCATCTCATTTACAAACTCCCTTTAAAATCATTAAAAGCTGTCACTCATCTTAGTTCATTGCGATCTCACAAAGTTCCATTATAATCAACAAAGCTCTCTGTATTGCACAATGAATCTCTTATTTACACTCTCTCTACACTTTATGAAAGGATTTGTGAGATATGTCTGTAATACATTACTCAACTTTGCAAACACATGCAGAAACCTTTGAAGCTCCCCTCAGCGCAACACAAACATGCTGGGACAATCACAAATGGTGCTCCTAAATATTTTTTCATAGTCGCATGCAGTAATTTTCAGACGCAATGTAGAGCCCTGCCAGGAAACAAACTGGGTCAGAAATCGCTCCTAAAAACGTCTTGGTATCCTGTAAAAAACATGGATAAATCAGCTCATCACCTTCCATTGTAAATTGAGCTCGTTCATGTTGCATGTCCTCAATCTGGCAACCCGCGTGAGCACTGATGTCCTTACTGCCTTTCTGGGCCTTGAACGTGGTAGTTGCATTGCTGCCTATGCAGAACCAGAGAGCTCTTGGATTTCATCAAAAATATATTAATTTGTGTTCTGAAGATGAACGAAGGTCTTGCAGGTTTCGAACGACATGAGGGTGGGTAATTAATGACAGAATTTTCTTTTTTTTTTAAAAACTTATCTTGAACATCCTAATGTAACATCTTTAATTTATTGTGTTGTTTCACATATAAAGCAACACAACATTACTCTGTCAACACACAATACATATTACTATTGCTACCAATATGCACAAGTATTTTAAGTGATGCCATTGATCAACAATGCACTGTAAATAATGACTGTTCATGAACTGACTGATCACGAAATTCAGTAACAACTCTACAAATTATTGATCTGAGACAGGCTATTTTTTTAATGAAATCATTTGTTCATAAATTAATTAATATTAAGGCTCTAAGCCACTTCATGACGTCACAACCTCCCACCACTTTAAACTAAAGTGATGCCAGTGGGGATTACTAGATATATTGTGTTCCACATGTAGCCGCTAAAAACATCTTATGCAATCTTATGATGCACACGGACATGAAAGTCAGTCCGCTGAGATGTTATCAAAGGCTAAAATACACATTAATTATCAAGTGACTCAGCCATGCTAAACAAAGAGCGCTCTCATAATCAAGGCTCTAGAACACGTCAAATGGGGGCGTCAGTATTGACACTGCACTAAAGCATCTGTCTGTATCGGATCAAGCTGTTCAAAATCAACATGAGCAATTTCCCATGGAACAGTTAAATGAGATATCCACACCAAAATCTGTTACCAGGCGTATGTAAATAAAGACAGGGACGAGAAAGAATTCAAAACTTCAGGTTGAGCTCGGAGCTGATGCAAACGTGAGAAACGCAGCCGAGAGTGAATTTCTATCATGCGAGGAATTAATGCCGCAATTAAGGTTCAGATTTGCCAGAGGACAAGAGGACGGAACTGTCTATTTCAGAAACACCATGTAATTACAAGCTTTGGTGATGCTGCAAATATTACAAGATGTTATTAAAATATTGATGGGGAGTAATCTGAAACTGCGTTGCCGCCTGCGGCTTTGACGTTGCGTTGTGAGGATTCTACTGAGGGCTTTACTGGTGCTGTGATTTCTGTCAACAGACCACAGCTGTCCAAAGAGACACACAGCCGCTGAGAAATTATCCATCCCTGTTCGCCACAGAATACTAACAAGAGGTTTACAACACAAAAGCCCACCTTGGTGGAAAGGGAGGTCATTATGAAGGAAGCTGGAGAAAGCAGGTCTCTCTCTCTCTTTCTCTCTCTACCTGAGGGGAGAATTTATATGGCTGCGCAGCCCCCCGGAGCAGCGCCGGAGCTGGAGGGAAAAGCCAAGGAGCAATTTGGAGGCCCAAATAAAAACTAATCTCAAATTCAATACCATCTGACAAGCCGATGAATTCGGCCAGCTTACCTCAGCATGAATATCCAGCCACAGACAGGGCGCACGGGGCGAGGGAGGGGGGGAAGGGGTTTAGGCGTTCGTGTGCCCTCCAATCCGTTTGATTCTGATTCAAGGGTTTTATTCATCAAATGAAAAAGCCAATCTTGGTAAGTTAAAATACACACCTGCACACACCCACGCAAACAAACACACACAGGCACAACGAGCCCTGAAGAGCTGAGAACCGTGAATTTAAGGAATTAAGTGCGGCGTATTCGGTTAACTGTAACAAACTTGCAGAAAGTTATGTATAATGAAATATATCACAATGTATCAATTGTTTATTTGTATTTAAAAGTGTATTTATGCATTTGCCTTTTTCTAATTAACATTTCTGTTCCATATGGTCCCTGAGCGACTAATAATGTAGCAATTACGTGTCAAAAACAGTCAAAAATACAATTTAATTAAAGACATAACTTTGCAAAAAATAAATGTGCTTAACAGTATTGAATGTTCAGTTGTAGTGTACTTCAAATCTAACGTTTTTTTTTTAAAGTTTATTAATACTACATAATTTACAGTAAATAAAAGTGTACTTAAAGAGAGTTCACTTACAAGACTGTATCTCAAAACACTTATTGACACTAGTGTGCTTTGTAATTAAGTCAAATGAATTTGAACTGAAAAGTATTTTTAATATTTGTTTTAATATTCTTTTGTCATTCTTTAAAGAATTACACTTATTTTCATGGTGACTAACAAACTAAAAAACATGTAAAGTACTTGATTACAATCATTGATTAATACACTGTAAAAAAATTGTCGAGTCAACTTATAAAATAATTTGCTACCTGGCTGCCTTAAAGGAGAAGTTCACTTCCAGAACAACAATTTACAAATAATTTACTCACCCCCTTGTCATCCACGATGTTCATGTCTTTCTTTCTTCAGTTGTAAAAAAAATATGTTTTTTTGAGGAAAACATTTCAGCATTTTTCTCCATATAATGGACTGATATGGTGCCACGATTTTGAACTTCCAAAATGCAGTTTAAATGCGGTTTTAAACGATCACAAATGCGGTTGTAAATGATCGCAGCCGAGAAAGAAGGGTCTTATCTAGTGTAACGATCGGTTATTTTCATAAAAATAATACAATTTATATACTTTTTAATGCCAAACACTTGTCTTGTTTTACTCTGACTGGACTGTTTTTGTCCCGGTTTATGACAGTTAGGGTATGTTGAAAAACTCCCATCTCATGTTCTCCCTCAACTTCGAAATCATCCTATATCGCTGTTTTATCTTTTTTGTTAAGGGTGTTTGATCTTTTTTGCATGTTTACTTTGCAAAGACTGGGTCTGAACTTCTGCGGTGATGTAGGATGATTTTGAAATGATTTTTGAAGTTGAGGGAGAAAATACAATTGGAGTTTTTCGAAATACCCTAACTGTCTTGAGCCAGAGTTCAGTAAGAGAAAGGCAAAATAAGCGTTTGAGATTAAAAAGTATTTAAATTGTATTTTTTTTTAATGAAAATAACCAATTGTTTCGCTAGATAAGACCCTTCTTCCTTGGCTGGGATTGTTTACAACCGGATTTGGGATCGTTTGAAGCCGCATTTAAACTGCATTTTGGAAGTTCAAACTTGGGGCACCATATCAGTCCATTATATGGAGAAAATGCATAAATGTTTTCCTCAAAAAACATAATTTCTTATCGACTGAAGAAAGAAAGACATGAACATCTTGGATGACAAGGGGGTAAGTACATTATATGTGAATCTTTGTTTTGGAAGTGGACTTCTCCTTTAAAATTTTAAGTTTAGTCAACTTGAAATGTTAAGTTGTGCTAAGTGACATCTTAGATGTTTTGGCTAAACTAAGGCAGCCAGGTAACAAATTATTTTAAGTTGAATCCACTGTGATCCTGGACCAGTAATATAGGTCCATTAAAAAAAAAAAGCTTTCCATCGATGTATGGTTTGTTAGAATATGACAAAATTTGGCTGAGATACAACTATTTGAAAATCTAGAATTTAAGGGTGCATATATATCAAAATATTGATGAAGTTCTTAGCAATGCATGTTGCTAATCAAAACTTAAGTTTTGATATATTTACGGTAGGAAATTTACAAAATATCTTCATGGAACATGATCTTTACTTAATATACTAGTAATTTTTGGCATAAAAGAAAAAATCGATCATTTTGACCCATATAATGTATTTTTGCCTACTGCTACAAATATACACATGCTTCTTGTGGTCCAGGGTCACATATAAGTAACTGAGATTTCATATAAGAATATACTTAGTCTAAGACCTACTTAAGTGAAAGCACTCTAAAGTTCAGATAATTGCATTTAAACTTTTTCATTTAATTGAATTACTTGCATTAATTAAAGTGTCTGAAACATTGCATTCAGTATTTTCAACTACTTTTTTTTTTTTAACAAAATAAGTACACTTTTTAAATGAATGCTAAAGCTTACTTCTTAGTTGTCTATGTCATCTTAAGTCGAAGTTTTCTTTCACTCACACCAGTATCTTCCTGGCACTTCTTAATACATCTGCTCCCAGACTCCTAGATAAAAATTAATAAGAGGGAATAATCTTCCCAAAATGTAGTAAAATTCATACAGCGTCTAAATCAGTTTGGCAGCTGCTGAGAAAAAATATACATGTTTTGCATTTAAACTGAATTAATCAGCACTACGGATGTGTTAGTGCTTTTCTCTGATTGTGCTGTTTGTGTTTTGTGTCTCTACTCCTCAATCAAAGCACATTTAATCAAGCACAATTATATCCTTGCGTCCATTATGTTCTACTGCAGTTACAATTACCTGACGCCATATGCTTGAAAGATAGAAATTAAAGCAAACTGTTTAACGGGTGTAATTGTTTACAGGTTTTTAGTCAAGTTTTGAAGAGACAAAGCAAATGAATGCAGTTAGTGGCCATTAGCACGTCTTATTTTTCTAGAGGCCATTTTTTCTTACTTTCAAGAGTGCTGGCAATTAAATCACCCAGGTATCCAATAATCATTTCTAGTGGGATTAACGTTAACGTAATTAGCATTAGTTTGGAGTGGGTGAATAACATTCCATTTCGCAATGCTGTGAGATTTAGTTAGCAGTATCAATTATTAACCGTTAACTGTTGTTTTGAAAGGGATAGTTCACCCAAAAATTAAAATTATGTCATTAATTACTCACCCTCATGTCGTTCCAAACCCCTAAGACCTTAGTTCATCTTCAGAACACAAATTAAGATACTTTTGATGAAATCTGAATGCTTTCAGACCCTGCATAGACAGACATCAGTTGTACAATCATAATTTAATGAAGCTACGACGCATACGTTGTGGTACTGTCGTGAACATATGTCGAAGACTGACAGAGAAGAGAAGACATTGTTGAATAAAGTCATTATTTTTGTTTCTTTTGTGCACAAAAAGTATTCTCGTAGCTTTATAAAGGTAAGATTGAACCATTGATGTCACATGGACTGTTTTAACAATGTCCTCACTACCTTTCTTGGCCCTGAATGTGTCAGTTGCATTGCTGTGATGGTCAGAAAGCTTACGGATTTCATCAAAAATATCTTAATTTGTGTTCAGAAGATGAACGAAGGTCTTACGGGTTTGGAACGACATGAGGGTGAGTATCATTTTTGAATGAACTATCCCTTTAAAAATATAAAACTGATATTTAATGCAAAGAAAATCAGTATTCAATAGAGCATACCTGACTATTTTTGTTTTTCCTTACACTACTTATAGAAAGACAGGTGCTAGTTGTCGCAGGGGCTATAGCCCAGTAACTAAAAGGTTTTCAATCAAATATCCAATTACATAAATGTATGTTTTCCCTTGCGGTGGGTTGTATGTTTTTCCAACGGAGTTCAAAACTACAATGTTACAATATTTATGCTACAGTTGTTGTGTAAGCACAATAAAAACACTTTAGACAAGAGTCAACTATACAATGAAGGTAAATTTAAAATGTTAGATGCTATGTGTGTTTAACATGCAATTTTTAATAACAAAATCTTTATGTTCTATTAACATGTTTTTAATAAACAATGTTGTGCATGACTGATAATTGATTACTTTTAATTTTGCAGAAAAGCCAATACTGTAGGTTCCCGTTATGACATCTTATCCCAAAAATATAAGTGTGACAACATGCCCCACTACACCTGCTTACAATGTATTTAATGATCTGAACCCTTCACTGACTTGAAGCTGAATAAATAAGCTTTCCATTAATGTATGGTTTGTTGGGATATACAATATTTGGCCGAGATACAACTGTTTGAAAATCTGGAATCTGAGGGTGCAAATAAATCTAAATATTGAAAAAATCGCCTTTAAAGTTGTCCAAATTAAGTTCTTAGCAATGCATATTACTCATCAATAATAAAGATTTCATATATTTACTGTAGGAAATTTACAAAATATCTTCATGGAACATGATCTTTACTTAATATCCTAATAATTTTTGCCATAAATGAAAAAATGGTCATTTTGACCCATACAATTTATTGTTGGCTATTGCTACGAATATACCTGTGCCACTTTTCATTTTGCAGAAAAGCCAATACCGTAGGTTTCCGTTATGACATCTTAACCCAAATATAATAGTGTGACAACATGCCCCACTTCACCTGCTTACAATGTATTTAATGACCTGAACCTTTTTCCGGAATAATTCTACAACATAACACAACCTTGTAGTGGAGAAAAGAGTGCTTTTAAAAATCACACGCAGCAGGAGTGACGATCATGTAAAAGAGCAAACATCCCTTTTCAAATCAAGGACTTAAAAGCACAAGGATTAAGTCTGACCCTCCTAGTGACTGAAAGACAATGTAACTGCTTCATCAAAAAGAGATCAATAAAGGGGCTTTTGTGCTTCCACTTGGCTAAATGAGAACATAAATTGTGCTCTCCAATAAAATAATGGCTGGTAGATTCATTTGCACATTAACCTTTTCATGTCTCTCAAAGGGGCGGTTAAATTACATATTATCACATCTTTTCTCCAACTTTGACACAAAGCAAGGTGGTCTTTAAATCAAGCAGTCTGCCGCCATGCCCAGAGTATAGGAGGCACAGTTCAGTGACAATGGAAATATGTTAAATGCATTTTCTGATCAAGATAGATGAGTATAAAGCCTATGTGTCCAATTTCATAATTCCACCCTAGTAAAAAGTAATAGATTTAAAATACATTTATTTCATACAAAGTATAGTTAAAATCTATTTACATATTTCCAGACATATCACTCAAGATTTATTGATATAAAAAATATAATTCAACTTCATTTAGAGTACTACTTGTGCACAATGCACATTTTCTAATATTAAGATAAAAATGTGTTTTAACGTCACTATTGTTGAGGATTTTATGATCTTTGAATAATATCAGTTTTTAAATGCAAGATATTTAAAGTGTGCCTGAAGTATACTTACAATAGTTCCACTTTAACACAATCAAATATAATCCAGTACATCTTTAGATGGACTTCTTATGCACAACTGAAGTGCATTAAGTACAAAATTAATTGTTCCAACTTAACAGATTTTAAAGACACAATAGGTACGTTTTTGCCACTAGAGGGTGCACATTTAAAACAAACAAGAAACAAAGGCGTAGTTTGATGATGGTGATTGAGTGTGGAATCATGGGAGTGGAAGTCTTCACCCCACAGCCGATGCAATCCGACGGGACTCGGGCAGAAACATTGGTTACTGATGAGCCAATGTATTAAAGATTTATTAAAGGGTCAGCGGATGCTAAGTTCACCTTTACATGTTGTTTGAACGTTAATATGTGTTGGCAGTGTATGTACAAATCTACCCTATAATGATAAAAATCCATGCAGTGGTTTTTAATTAATCTGTAAAGATAATATCCCCTTTTTCAAATCGAGTCATTCTCAAATGCCTGTTGTTGCTGCGTCACACCCACAGAGGCTGCTCCGACGATAGTTGATTGACATGAGCGTTTTACTTAAGATCGGCTGTGACAGTCCGCCCTCTTTGTTTCATGCCGGAGCAGGGATGTAAGTTAGACAAGAATATGTCCGATTAAACGATTGAGATGTTGTGTTGCTGGATGTAATAATGAACATAGTGGTCGTCATTTACTCCCGACACCTGAGCTGCGGAAGATGCAGTAGATTACATTTGTTTGTGAAGGGAATGCGCCTCCCGATCTACATATATCCGTCTATGTTTGTGCGAATCATTCGTGATCCAGCTTCACTTACAGCAGAAGTGAGTTTAAGGGTTTTTTTTATGAATCTTTGCGATCACCTTTCCTAATAATGTGCTAGTTACCAAGTTTAGCAGCTAAATGCGACTAAAGTAAACAGGCGCGTCTCTCCACAGAGAGAAGAGAGGGGCAGAGCAAGCAGAGCTCATTTGCATTTAAAGCAGCCTCGACCAGAATGAGATGATTTTTGCAGAGCTGATTTTGGCAAGGTAAAACAGGTGTTGTTTTACACTACCATTGAGAATTTTTAATCAAAGTATATTAGAGACTTTTCATTAAGACCCTAAAGAACCATATCAACTTGTGGAAAATGGGCATCCGATGACCCCTTTAAGGTCACTGAAGTATGAAGCACAGTGGGGCTGAATGTCATAGAAGCGAAACGAGGACACTGGAGAAATTGCTAAAGAAAGACGAATGAGATACACGACTTGAAAGCAGCAGAGCTTTTATTATGCCACAGCCGACCACTTCCGCTTCTTACGGTCATGCGTATGTAGGAAAAAGCAACTCTGGTTTATCATACTGGATGCATTTGAGTGTGCTGAAGTGTTGTTATAATGCTACTTTGAGCATTTGTCGCCTGTCTAATAAAATGTATAACATATATAAAGCGTCTTTGGGGTTTTCACGTTTTCTACAAAATAAAACCGGAAAAAAACGAGGGTGTGTCATGTCATTGCCAGGTGACGCAATGACACTGTCCGTTACACTAGTCAAAATCATTTATTTAATCATTTATTTATTTAAACATTCCTCGAAACATTTGGGATAATGTAAGTACACAAGTCAGCAAAATAAATTACACTGTTCTAGTGGTTTCTGTATATTTTAAGATATCTTATATATTGTGCCAAGGACAAGTTCACTTCCAGAACAAAAATTTACAGATAATGTACTCACCCCCTTATCATCCAAGACGTTCATGCCTTTCTTTCTTCAGTCGATAAGAAATTATGTTTTTTGAGGAAAACATTTCAGGATTTCTCTCCTTATAGTGGACTTCAGTGGTGCCCATGAGTTTGAACTTCCAAAATGTAGTTTAAATGCAGCTTCAAATGTCTCTAAACGATCCCACCCAAGGAAGTCTAGTAAAACGATCGGTCATTTTCAAAACAAGTTGCCAATTTATATACTTCTTAATGCTCATCTTGTCTTGTCTCTGTGATGCGCATGCGTAGTCTGTGTAATCCGGGTCAATACAGTTAGGGTGTGTCAAAAAAACTCCCATCTAATTTTCTTCTTCAACTTCAAAATCGTCCTATACCTTGTTTTACCTTTTTTTTATAAAGGGCGTTTAATCTTCTTTGCATGTTCACTTTGTAAACACTAGGTCGGTACTTCTGCAGTGATGTAGGATAATTTTGAAGTTGGGGAAGAACATACCCCGACAACTGTATTGAGCCAGAAAAAACATAGTTTACACAGACCCACACAAGATGAGCATTTGAGGTTAAAAAGTATAGAAATTGTCTATTTGTTTCGAAAATGACCTATTGTTTCACTAGATAAGACCCTTCTTCCTCGGCTGGGATTGTTTAGAGCCATTCGAAGCTGCATTAAAACTGCATTTTGGAAGTTCAAACTTTGGGGCTTGATTCCTCAAGAAACATAATTTCTTATCGACTGAAGAAAGAAAGGCATGAACATCTTGGATGACAAATGGGTGAGTAAATTATCTGTAAATTTTTGTTCTGGAAGTGAACATCTCCTTTAAGCATACCAGTTTCATATACTAAAAATACAACTGCAGGGTATTTTTATTAAGTACATAATATGTAAATGAATTTGTAGTACACTTAGCATGAAATAAATGTATTTCAAATGCATTTAGGTATATTTATTTTTCACTAGGGCAGACAGGAATAAAGAGTTGCTGAAAAGAACATATCGGCACATTCTCACCGCTACCATAAATGCAAAAGCACCTATGACCACTTCATATTGATTTAATACATACTATTTAATATAAACCACCACCATATTGTGTCTTTGCTCACCTCACCACCGTGCCCATCCGGAAGAGTTGGATGGCTTTAACATTTACAAACAAAGTGAAACCTTTAATTGGTTCCAGAAGATAGGAGACATCCCTGAATGAGAGGTCTGCCCATAATAGTAAATGACAAGGACAAATGTGTGCCATAGAAACAGACAGGAAAGTCTATAGAGGAGGTTATTAGGATGCCTACCTGAAAGGCATCCCATGAATAATTGCAGCACCAGCAGTTTCCATGACAACCCCATTTTAAATATTGGAGGTCAGCGAGAGCTCACATTCAATTGAGGGTAAATAGAATGCCGTCTTTGTCCAGACTTGATCCTCTGTGCCCTGAAATCAAAAGACAAGATGAGATGAGTTAGAAAGAGTTCACCAGACTACTGCAACCATGTTCAGCAACATTTCCTAACTGTGTGTCATGTAAATTATTTTTTTTCTTCATGAAAGCAGATTTGGAGAAGTTTAGCGTTACTTGCTCACCAAATGGATCCTCTGCAGTGAATGGGTGCCGTCACAATGAGAGTCCAAACATCTGATACAAACATCACAATAATCCACAAGTAATCCACACCACTCCAGTCATCAATTAACATTTTTGTTGATTACTTGTGGATTATAGTGATGCATTTATTAGCTGTTTGGACTCTCATTCTGACGGCACCCATTCACTGCAGAGGATCCACTGGTGAGCAAGTAATGCTAAATCTCCAAATCTGTTGTAATGAAAAAACAAACTCCATCTCGGATGGCCTGAGTGTTAGTATATTTTCCACAAATTCTCATTTTTTGGTAAACTATTCCTTTAATGTGAACATGTCAGATAAAAAAGTTTTATTGTTTAGATCAATAGCTGTCAAAAAGACCCTGAAACTTCTTAGCAATACTTTACCGCAGGTACTGTGATAATCTTTTTAATCCTTGATCATAAAACATAAAGCTAACAGATAGCGTGGCGCATCTACACTGATAATACTCCAGGATATAATTAGAGCCTTTACTTAAATAAAGTTTTTCGCCAGCATAACATAACATAAGGCTTTTAGAAGGGTTAAGAACTTGGCCCAAGGTACAAATCCCTGTATGTTATTCTCTGGCCTTCACAGTTCTATCATCTGGAGGGGAGACTTCAGGCAGCTGGCTCTCACACATCTGGTCTAACACAAGATTACTCAAACACTCCAGTACACACACTCAGTGAATTCACAAGTACTTTCTCTGTCCTGTACAGTCTTTGAAGACAAAACTAAAATGAAGTTTATAAATCAGATTCTGTCAGTACAACAGCAAAACTGCAAGTGTGATATTGAACAGTTCTGCAAACAAGAAGTTAATAGACTGCTGCAGTGGTGCGTACGGTATTTTTGTAGGCCAATTTGAAAGTTAGCATCACTTTGCTTCCCTTAACAAAAACCCAATAGGATTTTTTCTTTACGGGTACTGCAGACAACAAGCTCTGTCAAAAAGCTCCAACTAAAGTTTATGATTTTTAAACATTTTGTTATTTTGATAATCTTCACAAATGAACACAACTTAGATGAGTTTACCTGTTCATTGTGATGATATTTAATGTCTCCGACAATCTCTGTAGTCCCATTTAGGCATTTAGCAAAAAACAATTTTTTTCAAGACAAGTAAAAAAAAATATTACTGATGTATTTCATGTCATAAAATAAAACAAAATCTTGTGTATGAGTTAACCACAGACATACTTTCAGGCATTTAAACTAAAGCCCTTTAAAAAAAAAAGATTGACTTCAGGGTGATGAAACTTTTCTGGGTTTTTGCCTACAAAACTCTGCATGTTGATACGGACGTGTATCAAATGATATGAATTGATATGAATACAGACACTTTGGGCCCTATCATACACTTGATGCAATGCGACACCAGGCAGGCACAAAGTGTTTTTTGCTAGTTTCAGCCCGATGTAGTTATCATTTTTATGTCCAGCGCCACGTTGTTTAAATAGCAAATGCACTTTCACCTATCTGTTTGCCCATGGTGGTGCTGGTCTGAAATCAAGGTGTGCTCAGGCACATTGTTGACACGTTGCTGTTCTGAGGCAACTGAAAACTATTCAGTCGTTCAGTCTTTGCTCTTGCAACTTCCGCCATGTAAATGGCGAATCCACCATGGTGGAAGTGCAATTGGCTTTTAAAGGACATGGGAGATGAGACTCTTTTGGACCATGCGTCTGGCACACCGACCCTTTTTTTCCATTGTTAAACTAGCAAAAGTGTACCTGCACCTAGATCGTTAAGTTAGGGCCTACAGTGAACCATTCCAGCAGAGTTATTGCTTATACAAATAAGTTCAATAAACAGTTAATGTGTAAGTTAATAAAAGGTAAACACATTTTAGAGACAGTATTACTAACTTATGCTCTGCCAGCATAAAGATTTCTAAATTAAGTCAGCATCGAATCAATCTGCTGCAAACAGTGTTTACTTCCTGAAAGAATGAGCATTTTTAAATGAATCATTTGAGTGAGTGATTCAATGATTACCACATACTTTTTCCGCTCTTGAATTAATCACACCCTGCATCCTTATACAGTGAACATTTTCATGTGATAGCCATTTGCAGTAGCGTCTGAAATTGTAGCTGACTATCTAGTGAACTTATTTAATCCTACAATGCACCTCAAGTTCCTGAAATCAAGTTCGGGAAGAGCCTAATCACTCCTGACAATCTTCGCAACAACCATATATAAGCAGCAGTCATTGCGCTGTCCCAGCGTCAATTCTTCTGGCATCCCTCCACATCCTCAGTGTCTGAATTTTCTCACATGTTTTTATTTACTCATTCAGTGGACTATATTAGTCCAGCGTTTGATGACAGCGTTTCCATTAACCGATGCTGCTTCTGGGATGCTTCTGAAACGTGCAATGGTGCGGTTCGTATAAACACAAGTATTGACTAAAGTGGATCTGGTGGCCGTGTCGGAGCCGTAATGTGCCTCAGATGTGTGCAATGTAAATAAGGCGTTATCCAAGCACTAATTCCAAGATAAGCTAGGTACTTTAAGTACATTAAGGAATGATCATGTAACCTTTACGTATGCCAGGTGACCTGTAAATACAAAAAAATCATGCAAGTGTAGAAACGTTTTTGCAAAATACAGTCATGGCCAAAAATATCGGCACCCAGCTCTACTTTTGTCTCATCTGTCCACAATATGTTCTCCAAGAAGGATTGTGGTTTTGTCACTTAAGTTTTGGCAAAGTCTTGCTTTTTTATGCCTTTGTGTCAGCAGTGGTGTCCTCCTGGGTCTTCTACCATAGTGTCCCTTTTCATTCAGATGGTGACGGATCGTGCGAGCTGACACTCTTGTACCCTGTGTCTGCAGATTAAGTTAATCAGGGTTCTTTATCCACCATTCGAACAATCCTCCGTTGTAATTTTTCATTAATTTTGCTCTTCCGTCCATGTCCAGGGAGGTTAGCTACAGTGCCATGGGCTGTAAACGTCTTGATGATAATGCGCGCAGTGGACACAGGAACATTAAGATCTCTGGAGATGGACTTGTAGCCTTGAGATTGTCCATGTTTTTCCACAATTTTTTCTCCCAAATCCACAGACAACTCTTTACACTTCTTTCTTTTCTCCATGCTCAGTGTGACACACAACACAAAGGTTGAGTCAACTTTTCTCCATTTCAACTGGTTACAAGTGTGATTACTATATTGCCCGCACCTGTTACTTGCCACAGGTGTGTCTAAATACAAATTACAGAAGCATCACATGCTTGAAAAGCAATTGTTTCCTACAATTTTGACAAGGTGCCAATAATTTTGTCCAATCCAGTTTTAGCAAGTTTGACTTCTCTTCTTTGTTTTTTTGTGTTTTTGCAGTGCAAACAAAAACAATAAGCAGGTGTATATCAAAACATTTGCAATTGGAACAATTTTCTGAGAGAAGTGTTGCATTTTCTGACAGAATTGCAAGGGTGCCATTGGGCAAATTTTCAATTCGCAACTTCAATTTGCAAAATTTGAAGGTCAATGGAAACACAGCTAATGCAATTTGCAGAAAGAGTCCCTGAAAATTTCAAAAATATTGCACATGCTTTTGAACATGTCAACTAACAGTGTAAAAAACGCTAAAGTCCTAGTTCTTGTGGCTTTTACAATTCACTTTTACAAAAATCCCTTACTTTTACAGTTAATACAGTGACACATAGCAACAGATAGCAAGCAAAATGTTGATCACTGGATATGATCCTTACCATGGATGGTATATAAAACATGTAAAAATAAAAAACAGCTTGGGTGTACTCTGTTAACTTTTTGAACACTGTTTTGCAAGCTGTCTCTAATTTCATATGATATTTTAATAGGTTGTTATCCATGGTATAATTTCTAAAAGGATCTTCTTGATAAGCTTTGGTACCATATGCAACATTACTATTTATTTTCCTAAAGCACTTCCAAGTGCAAGTGGTAAGGGCTGAAATTGGCCATGTTCAGTGGGGCTTCACCTCACAATGGTCATCCATTAAGCAGGTGCTTTACGCAGCACAACAAATTTGAATTTATTACCCATACAAAAATGCTTGAATGCTCACCAACTGCAGACTTATTAGCAGGGACTGAAATGAAGGGCAGGTTAAAACTAGTATCCAGCCAGCAAGTGTCATGATAACCGCACATCTTTACCTAACAAAGTGAAGTCTTTTGGGAGAACATCCCTCAATTATCACATCCAAAGAAGTATTAAACTCCTGGAGAGAGTTAGCTGACAGCATTTCTGTTTATCTCAGAGAGCTGCAAATCATATGTTGCTAAAATCCTATTCTGCTAGAATACTTGCCTTTCTTTACAGTAACTGTTATTGAGAGAAGCCTTTTTCTCCACATGAGGTTGCCACATTCTATTATGCAACCCCGCTTCCATCACTGAATAAAAAAATAAAAAAGGTAATTGTGGCTTTTTATCTCACAATTCTGTTTTTCTCGCAAATCTAACATTTTTCATAGAATTGCATAATACAAACTTACAATACTGAGAAAAATGTCAGAAATTCTGAGAAAGATTTAAACTTGCAATTGCGAGTTATAAAGTAAATATTGCAAGATATAAACTTTAAATTCGGAATTTTATCTCAGAATTGCATGATATAAACACAATTGCGAGTTATAAAGTATATATTGCAAGACATAAACTTTAAATTCTGACTTTTTTCTCAGAATTGCATGATATAAACTCACAATTGTGAGTTATAAAGTCAGAATAGTGGGATATAAACTCAAGGTTTGGCCTGGTCAATTTACTCCTTTTACGCTTTTAGAAAATGGAATATGAAAGCTTGATTTCGCCACATATTGTAGCTTTTTATCTTACAATTCTGTCTTTTTTTCTCAGAATTGCATGATATAAACTCACAATTGCGAGAAAAAAAGTCATAACTGCGAGATACAAACTTTTTACCTTGCAATTCTGACTGTTTTTCTCACAAATGCGAGTTTGTATCTTTTCTTGCAATTGTGAGTTCTCAGAATTGCAAGTTTATATCTCACAGTTCTAACTTTATAATGCACAATTGCACATTATAAACTTGCAATTCTTGCAACTAGGAGTTTATGTCATGCGATTCTGGAAAAAAAAGTCAGAAATGTGAGTTCATACTTCACAATTCTGACTTCATTTCTTGGAAATGTGAGTTTGTATGATGCGATTTTAAAAAAAAAAATGTCAGAATTGTGAGACAAATAGTTGCAGTTACCTTTTTTATTTTTTATTCAGTGGCAGAATCTGGGTTCCACATGCCATTTTCATAACAGCAGGAGTAAATTGACCCGACCAAACTTTAACCCACTGTAAAAATGACATAATACTCAGACATCCACATTACAAATCTGTGCACACAAAAACGAGAAAAAGCATCATTAACCATCCACTGTGTGTCCACGTGAAATCAATAAATGACTCTAGCATACACCTAGAAAATGACAGCATAAGTATCACAGGCCTTTGTAAAACTTGTCTTTACTATTAGGATTCAGGCCCTTTAAATGTTTGCTTTGTTTGTGTGATTGGCAGTTCATCCATTATGGCTCGTGGATGCATTTCAAAGCTCAGCACATGACATGCAATATATGTCTCGCTGTAATGCTGCAGACCGAGCTCTCACAGCCAACAATCAGAGCTGAAAATGAGCCCACAGAGAATTTCTTTGTCCTTTAAATTCAGCTTGATGCCATAACTCTGCTTGATGCCATAATAAAAGCCAAAATATGGCATGTTTTATGCTTCAAAAATGGGATCTGTCTGGAATATTTGCAGACATTCACATTTGCAATCGGACAAAAGAGAGCAAGAATAAGGCACAGAACTCCCATTCGTCCACCACAAAAACACGTCTAAGAGCAAGGCTCCGGAAAGCATGCAGTGTCTGGCTTTAAAGGAAGAGCTCACGGTGAGCTTGACCTTGGTACTACCTCTGTCTAGAAAGCCATCAATTTTTCAATGAAGTCTGTATTAATAGAATCTCCACTCTGCTCTTCATGGGATTCACACGAAATGTACAGTTTTTAAACATAAATGAGACAGACACCCACTCTTCCCAGTTCTGCCACGATCTCGGGTAGAAAGTAACACTCTAAATCTTTTATCTGTTTCCCTTGACTTCACTTGATCCACAAACACCATCTTTGAGTTTCTCTGTAAACCCAAGCATGATTTCACCTATAGGCAACCAGTCCCTTTAGAGTGCAAAATGAACTGTGGTGTTGTTAAAATCTCAGCTGACATGAACATTTGAGAGCAGCGGCTGATAACACGGCCGAGAAACGTGTAAAAATTCTCCAGCTGGTATTGTGCACTCTGACTGAACTCTAATCTACAGGGTGTGAATGAAAAATTAATGTTTGGCATCCAAAAGAGCCAAGAAACCACAGTTACAAGATTTATCTAGCTGGATATGACTGAATTTTGAATGAAGCACCACAGAGAATCTGCTGGTTTGCATTCACACTTCTATTCATATTATACCACCGTCTCCTGTATAATGAATGTCTATGGGTCAAGTATACAAGTAAACTTGCCACCACTGTAAGTTTATATGCATCAGCACAAACGTTTGCTTGTTTTTACCAACACAGGGATGAACTAAAATTAACAGTTTTTGACAAAAACTGTATTATTTGGCTGTGAAATTGGTGGCGCAGAGATTTGAAGCAGGTACGGCACATCTCACACCTCAGCCTCGACCTGCTGCATATAAACATCAGCTCTCTATGACTCAACAAGCAATGCTAGGAGAAGAGGGAAAATGTAATATGTCACAGAAGACAAGCCTTCCTGCTTGTCTCTTCCCCCTTGACTTGCATCAACACAGAGGTGTGTGCAAACAATCTGGCTTCCCTAATGATGCTTTGAGAAATCATCTAGTGTTTTTTATTCTCTGACAAGCCAGCAGAGTGCAGCAAAAACTGTCTCTACTTGTAGTGCAAATGATTGCTATGTATGAATGAGCACTCATTTTTATTCTGGAATTTATTATTTCTACAAAACAATACCTGAATTAAACATACAATGCCTTACGCTGTATATCAAGTCTTAAGAATAAAACCAAACAAATAGTTTTATTAGAGACTGTAATTATGTGAAGATTGTGATTACTCAGATTAAAATGCAGGTGTAACACCTAAAACCACATAACGACAAATTATTTTTTTAAAAAAAGAAATCAGATGCATTGTCTTGTGTGATTGCAAGGCTGGATTTAATATTACTGCTTCTTTAATTTTCAGAATAACTATGGGAGAGAGGTAAATGGACTGGATGAGGCATTGTGGAAAGTTAAATCAAGCCTATCGTCAAGAAAATACAAGTTTAATATGAGAGACTCTTCTTGTGAAAGAAATCTATTTCAAAAACATTTGATCAAAATGCAGCATGAGGTTTGTTCATGAGGGAAATCAGTTTGCCAGTCCAATCAAACAAACAACCAACCAAACAATTAAACAAATAAATACTTATTCCTATCAGTATTGCTTCAAAAATAGTTGGAAAGTTTTCTAAATGCAATTATTAACATCATTAAATGGAGAGTTCCTCTTTACTCAAGTCTCTAGTGGCATCATAAACACAAGTGGAACAGTAATTTGGCAGACAGGATACATTTCTAATGATATTCCACAACTATATTTTAGTAGTAGGCTGTGATAGACTGGAATAGATTCCAACCAGTTCTTCCAAGTCCTCTATTTTATAATTCATTCACAGATGGATAACTGAGAAAGGTCCATCTGGACAGATGTTGATGTTACTGAGGTTCACTGACCAAAAGTGGTTGGGAAAAAAATGGAGAGTAGAGAGAATCTAAGAATAGAGATTCTAAGAATGTGGACTAATTATGCAATATTAATGAAATGAAGAGAGGAATGGAGACTGTAATTCTTAATATGAATGATGAGTTTGCAATAGCAAAACATAAAGGTTCCTCAACGGTTCTTGAGTCAGTTATGTGGTTCTTTAAAGATTAAACCAGCTCTTTAAATCAGGGTTTTTTTTAGTTCGTTGTCTAAAGATTAGAGAATATAAACTACTTTCTGGAGCTTGGAATGATTTCCCGACTGTATATGGCATCAAACTGTAAAACCCATCTGGTTCTAATTGCAATCTTTATGTTTAAGATGAGAGCCAATTAAGAAAATGGGTTGGCTTACATAAAAAGCATTCGCTAACATAATTACAAAGACTAGAAACATTTATCTATTTTAAAATCTGCTTCTGATAACGTTCTACCTAAATCTTATTACTCTCGCAATTAAAAAAAAAAAGACCGTAAAACAACAGGCTGCAGAATAATAAATATAAAGCACCATGTATTTCTTCTGCTTTTTTATATAGCCTTGAACTACTAGTGTTGTTCTCTCTCAAACTCGTTTACCTGTTTGACTTCCCACAGTTTTCAGCCTCTTCGCGTCTGCCACTGTAACAGCAGCATCTCTCCAGCCATTCCACAATGCCAGAGACGAGGCGAGTGCGCTTCACAAGTGCAACTGCCACAGAGGAATTCTTTCTCCTATTTTCTGCCTCCGGAAATCCAAGATACTCCTTAAGAAACGGAAAGACGCGCTGATGATACCCGGCTGGATTACTGTGCGACAAATGAGAAGTAAAGCAAACGCGTTACGCATGGAGTATCCTCAGTTCAAGCTCACAGACAGAGGTGAATGCGCGGATCCACTCCACACTGCGCCACGCGTCAACGCGTGTAGAGCCGCTCGCGTTCACATCCCCGCTGTGACGCAACACAAACTTCACATCACTTGATCTGCTGTCACTTCATCAGCACAGATGAAAGAAAACACCGCATTCCGTGGAAAGAGCGTGGGAGGGATATAAAAAGACTTTCTGAGTCGTAAAAAGTGTTAGAAGATTTATCAATAATGGATTAAAAACATGATATCAGGTTTAAAATGTCCTCGGTGTTTGAGGCAGATTTCTTATTGGGTAAAAGATGGGGGTAAAAGTGCCTGTTAAACTGAGCAGTATTATTCTCCTTTAAAAGAAAATACATTTAGAAAACCTATTCATTTTAAAGTATCTCATGAATTAATGAGAAAATAAAATATCCCTCAGGGTTGGGCAAAATCCACAACTGAATGGCTCCTTTTCAATTCATGAGCGTAAATTTGAATTGAATTGGCCCACATGAGAATAAAATGAGGATTATGATTATTTTGAAGGTTATGCAATAAGACTTAAATAATTCTATTATTAATTATGCCTATTTATTTCTGCCTACTGATTCTTATTATGCCTACTGATATGTTGAATAACTAACCTCAGATTTGTCGAAATAGCCATTTATTTTGCTGGATAACCTCCGAACAGAAATCATGCTTGCGTTCACGCCTCTATTCATAAACCACTGACTCCCATACCTTGCATACTTATAGCTATTAAGTTATTGAGCCTTATTCATTATTTTATTATGTAATAATCATTTTATATATGCAATAATGCTCAAGGCTATGCTGTATGAAAGTCACCCATTTGTGTGTTATGTATAGGGAAAAACTATACTTAAAGAAAATCTACTTTCTGCACTTGAAAACACAGCTCTGCATCCCAAATGCATCCTCACTTGATGAATGAATGAGCACACTGATATTCAACATGCCATCAGAGATCAAAATCAGCAGCTGTATCAGACTTTTAGCAGCTGTTCCTCGACTTTACACCTTTCCATTCTCATTTAGACCTGCTTAATCAGCATGTCATGTTTCATTAAAGAGAAGTGAAATGTCACATTATGTTAAAGTTACATTAAACATTCCAAGACGGCTCTCTTGAGATTAACAAGTGTTGGAGGGCTTTATAATATTCGTTTTTTCAGACATCACACATCAAAAAACAGACCACAGTACTTTTTAGAACTCTTATTATTGATTGACAGTTTGTCAATCAGTAATAAGAGTTCTAAAAGTATTTTCTGTGCTAATTTTTGTACAGTTCCATAGAATGAATTCAAAGGTAATGTGTGAAACTAAGTACTACGCATTACAGTGGTTGAAAGCTTTGTCAAAACAGTTAAAGTATTAGTTCACTTCCAGAAAAAATAAATTCTTGATAATTTACTCATCCCGATGTCATCCAAGATGTTCTTATCTTTCTTTCTTTAGTCAAAACGAAATTAAGGTTTTTGAGGAAAACATTCTAGGATCTTTCTCCATATAGTGGACTTCAATGGGGATCAGTGGGTTGAAGGTCCAAATTGTTGTTTCAAAGGGCTCTACACAATCCCAACTAAGGAATAATGCTCTTATGTAGCAAAACGACTGAAAGTTTTATTAAAAAATAAATAATAAAATTGTATGTACTTTTTAACAACAAATGCTCATCTTGCACTAGCTCCAGCTCATGACTTTGCACATTAAAGGAGAAGTTCACTTCCTGAACAAAAATTTACAGATAAATTACTCACCCCCTTGTCATCCAAGATGTTCATGTCTTTATTTCTTCAGTCGTAAAGAAATTATGTTTTTTGAGGAAAACATCTCAGGATTTTTCTCCATATAGTGGACTTCAAAGAGAGCAGCTTCAAATGGCTCTAAATGATCCCAGCCAAGGAAGAAGGGTCTTATTTAGTGAAACAATTGGTTATTTTCTAAAAAAATGTACAATTTATATACTTTTTAACCTCAAATGCTCATCTTGTCTAGCTCTGCATGAATTCTGTGCATTCCGGGTCAATACAGTTAGGGTATGTCAAAAAACTCCCATCTCATTTTCTCCTCCAACTTCAAAGTTGTCCTACATCACTGCAGAAGTACCAACCCAGTGTTTACAAAGTGAACATGCAAGGAGGGTCAAATCCCCCTTACAAAAAAAGGTAAAACAAAAATGAACTGATCGTTTTGCTAGATAAGACCCTTCTTCCTTGGCTGGGATTGTTTAGAGTCCTTTGAAGCTGCATTTAAACTACATTTTGGAAGTTCAAACTCCTGGGCACCATAGAGGTCCACTATATAGAGAACGTTCTTTTTTTTTTTTCTTCAAAAAACATAATTTCTTTACGACTGAAGAAAGAAAGACATGAACATCCTGGATGAAAAGAGGGTGAGGAAATTATCTATAAAATTTTGTTCTTCTGTATTGTAAAATTGTGTAACTTCTCCTTTAAAGGGGTCATCAGATGCTAAGTTCACTTTTTCATGTTATTTGAACATTAATGTGTGTTGGCAGTGTATGTACAAATCTACCCTATAATAATAAAATATCCATGCAGTGGTTTTTAATTAATCTGTAAAAATAATATCCCCTTTTTCAAATCGAGCCATAATGAACATAGTGGTCGTCATTTACTCCTGACATCTGAGCCGCTGAAGATGCAGTAGATTACGTTTGTTTGTGAAGGGAATGCACCTCCCGATCTACATATATCCATCTATGTTCGCACAAATCATTCATGATCCACCTTCACTTACAGCAGAAGTGTGTATAAGCATTTTTTATGAATCTTTGCGATCGCCTTTCCTTATAATGTGGTAGTTAGGAAGTTTAGCAGCTAAACGCGGCTAAATGCGGCTAAAGTAAACAAGATTGTCTTTCCACAGAGAGAAGAGATGGGCGGGGTGAGCAGAGCTCATTTACATTTAAAGGAACAACCCCTTAGAATGAGATGATTTTTGCTGAGCTCATTTTGACAAGGTAAAAAGGGTGTTGTTTTACAAAACCATTGAGAATTTTTAATCAAAGTATATTAGAGACTTTTCATTAAGACCCTAAAGAATCATATCAACTTGTGGAAAATGGGCATCCGATGACCCCTTTAAGTCATCACATTGGAAAGGTCATAAGTAATGTAGGTGGAAGTACCAAACCAGTGTTTACAAAGCGAACGTGCAAAGAAAGTCAAATGTCCTTTACAAAAAAGGTAAAACAATGATGTGGGACGATTTTGAAGTTGGAGGAGAAAATGAGATGGAGTAAAAAAGGTAGGGTAGGGCAAACCGAAGTACACAGGTGAAAAACTAACTGTGCATGACTTTTCCAACATGATTACATAATGTGTGAAGTCATACACGTGCATTGCAGAGCTCAAGAAGAGCATTTGTGGGTTTTTTTTAGTTTTGCTAGATAAGACCCTTATTCCTCAGGTGGGATTGTGTAGAGCCCCTTAAAGCTGCATTGAAACTGCAATTTAGACCTTCAACCCGCTGGACACCATTAAAGTCCACTAAATGGAGAAAAACCTGGAATGTTTTCCTCAAAAACCTCAGTTTCTTTTCGACTAAAGAAAAAAAGACATGAACATCTAGGAGTGAGTAAATTATCAGCAAATATTTTATTCTGGAAGTGAACCAATCCTTTAATAAACAAACAAAGTGCAAGGAATGTTTAAAATAGTTTGAATTTTGTTTGAACTGTTCCGAATCTTTTGCAGAGTTCTGTTTGTGCATATTCCACATGGGCCTGCTAATGACTCGTGAACCTCAATGCTGTGTCTTTGAAAGGGGGAAATATAGCTCATGCTTTTTAAATCATGTAGCATCACTAGCATTATTTACATTCATGAAAGATGTTATAGATCTTGCGTTATAGATGCATTCCAAAAATCTGGAAGCTTGAATTTCTATATAAATAGCAGCATCAGCAATGTTTCTCAATGTTTATTAGTAAGTTGAAACAACAGTTCAAAGATCAAAATATATCTTCAAAATCTATCACAACATCTTATATAAAAGTAAATAAGGGAACTTCCCTGAGGATGACACAACAGATTTATACAGACTACAGATCATGTCAGAACTCAGCACAAGGTTGAAGCACTTTACAGCAATGGACATAATCTTAAACCACTTTAATGCATTCATTATACTGAATGTCTCCTGCAAGGTTGAGCAATGCAACTGAAGGATTTCTATTTTTTCTTTTTGAAAGGGTAAATACATTGGTTTTATGTCATTCTAACACAACGTGCTCACAATGTGACTGCAATTTATTTTTTGTTTAATCAAACATGGTGGACAAAGTAGATTTTTTTTATTCGCAGGTGTCAGTTTATTAAACTATATCAACATGTTGTTCTATATAATTAGTTCTCATTTGTTGTTTTGTATTAAAGAATGAATCTGGGAGGTTTCAGAAGGCTGTGAGGATCCCTGTTATTATCTGACACCTGTTGAAATCAGTATTTTTATATATGTCGTAATATACTGACAGCAGTGTGGGGGAAGCATCATGCTAAGACAAGTGTTTACAGTTAGAGATGGCACATTATTAGCAGTATGCATGTATGTTTTAAACAAAATGGTAAAGGAATATTCCTATTGGATAAAATTATATATGCATTACTGAAGACTCAAACACCCATCTTACTGTGGAGGGTTTCAACTGTCTATCATTCAGTTTTAAAATCATTGTGGTGCCTTTACACTGTCAACATGTCATTCTCCAAACCAGAAAAAGTCCAAATCTCAAATAGACTGTGAAAACCATCAGCTCCAAATAGAATGGACTGACAAGTACTTGTTCATGCAAGCGAATACAGTAGTTCTCAACCAATGTGTTTATTATGCAACCACGCCAAGCTGTAGCAAAGAAGTTCAATATGAAGAGGCAATGTGCAGCTCTGGCTTCAGTCTGATTTAGCCTCTTTGTTATGAACCAATTTTGAAAGCACCTTTTGGTTGATTTTGTAATAGCTTTTCATGTTTTGTCTCAGGTTTAACTGTATTTTTTGACTGAGCCCTACAGTAGCAGTGTTCATGTCTCTATAGAGCTTTATTCAGTAGGTCATTCCCACTAATGAATCACTGACTATCATCAATATCATCCATTATTATGCAATTATTTAAAAATGTGCTTTTATGAGACGTATTATTCTCGAAATTGAATGATTCCTGAAGGTAATGAGGAATAGATAGCAGTGAGGAGTGCACTGGAAGACAATGAGTTGAGTTCAATTTAAAATAATTATCTTAATGAATATGTCGTGAATTGCATTTAGTATCATGAGAATTACTTCTGGTGATCCATACTGAAAAGCTCACACACTTAACATTGCATCACATTGCACCTTTGCAAAAGCATGTGAACTTTTACTGTAGTTGTGATGCTTTGCCTCTCTCTTTCTCTAGGTTTATGTCCCCACTGATGTACATCCACAAGTTAAATCTTTATTCTATATCTCTTTTACAGTCTTGAGGCTGTCATGCTATGTACCTTGGCCTCTTTTTCCAACAGGTCTAAATCCAGGTATCAGAGGGCTGGAGTGGTGTTTGAGAAGCAGGGTGATAAGGCAGGCCTTTCATAGCGCTGACCCCTCCTTCAGAGTGCACCTCTGTAGCTGGCTTTGAATAATTCACTCGGAGAGACCCCTCAACTCCTGCTGATAAAACCCGTGTTCAACAGTGTTGATTTCCTCCCTCATCTATCTTTCTACGGCACAGTAGAGATGATAAAGGAATCTGAGATAGATAGATGAATGGATCGGTAGCTAGACGGACAGACAGACAGACAGACAGAGAGACAGACAGATAGATAGATAGATAGATAGATAGATAGATAGATAGAGATAAAATGCTGACAGATTGATAGATATCTATCATATGTTTGTCTGTCTGTCTCTCATCTGATGAAAGATGGATAGATAGACAGACAGACAGATAGATAGATAGACAGATAGATAGATAGATAGATAGATAGATAGATGACAGACAGATGATGATCTATCTATCAGCTATCTATCTATCGATCTGTCTGTCTGTCTGTCATCTGTCTATCTGTCATCATTCTATCTAGACATGACAGACAGATGATGATGATGATAGATAGATAGATAGATAGATAGATAGAATGATGACAGATAGAGAGATAGATAACAAGAATGATGACAGACAGACAGACAGACAGACAGATAGATAGATATAGACAGATAGATAGACAGATGACAGACAGATGATGATCTACCTATCAGCTGTCTATCTACCGATCTGTCTGTCTGTCTGTCATCCGTCTATCTGTTATCTATCTATCTGTCATCATTCTATCTAGATAGATAGAATGATGACAGATAGAGAGACAGATGACAAATAGACAGACAGAGACAGATAGATAGACAGACAGAATGATGACAGACAGATGAGAGACAGACAGATGATAGATAGATAGATAGATAGATAGATAACAAGAATGATGACAGATAGATAGAATCATGATAGATAGATGATAGATATATATATAGATAGATAGATAGATAGATGACAGACAGATGATGATCTATCAGCTATCTATCTATCTATCTATCTCTCTATCTATCTATCAATCTGTCTGCCTGTCACCTATCTGTCATCATTCTATCTAGACAGATGACAGAGAGATGATGATAATGATAGATAGATAGAATGATGACAGATAGATAGATATCATCTGTCTATCTCTCATTTGATGACAGATAGATAGACAGACAGATAGATAGATGACAGACAGAGCGATAGATATAGATTGATAGATAACAAGAATGATGACAGACAGACAGATAGACAGATAGATAGATGACAGACAGAGAGATGATAGACAGATAGATAGATAGATAGATGATAGATAGATAACAAGAATGATGACAGACAGACAGACAGACAGATAGATAGATAGATAGATAGATAATGTCACGGGTGGGAGCAAAGCGACAGACACAGTGGGCGTGACGTCAGGCCTCGGAGAGGCTTTTATTAAACAATAAACAGAAAGTGTCCAAAAAGGGGGAAAAAGTGTCCAAAATAAATGGGGGATCTGGTGTCCTCGACGTGAAGGGAATCCGTGAAGGAGGGGCAGTGTTCAGAAGGGAAGGGTCCAGGTAAGGGGCGGAGTCCGGCGGCCGCACTTGCTCCCCGCCGGGGTCCGCGGCAACGTGGCGGGTAGCGGCTTCCTTTAGCGGCTTCATCCATTCCTTAGCGGCGGCGCTTCCTCAGGCGGGTGAGAAGGCCCGGCATCCTGGCCCGCAGCCATTTCCATGCGGCTCGCACTCGGGCCACGGGTCCGGCAGCTCGTCCATTGGCGGCGCTCGTCCCTCTACGCACCCTTCCTGGACCCATGAGGACACCAGCGTGCACGCACGGGGAAGAGACCGGTCTCCTGAGGAGAGGCGCGCTCGGCATTTTAACAGCGGCGGTGATGAGGCTTCATTCACATCAGGTGTGCCTCATCACACGCCGCCAGACCTGGATGTTTCAGCGCCCCTCCTCCTCCCACACGCCCACTCCCGTCGGGAGCCTGCTGAAGGGCGGCGATTACCGACGGGGTGAAGCTGACAATTAGGGGGGGAGGCAGCCGACTCGTCACATTCCCAAAGCGACATCCCCGTCATCAGGCCGCCGCCCACGCAGGAGTGCTACCTTCCTCAACCAGGCTCCAGTGGTCGGAGTGGGCGGGGATTCCTCTCCGGGCGACTCCCTCTCGCAACGGGAGTATTTTGTTAATTTGTTCCAAAATACCCCACACTGAAGTGGTAAGATATCAGAACTGAACCGAACCGAAAACCGTGGTTAATAGATAGATAGATAGAATGATGACAGACAGACAGGCAGACAGATAGATAGATAGATAGATAGGTAGAGAAATAGATAGACAGAATGATGATAGATAGATAGACAGATGACAGACAGATGATGATCTATCTATCAGCTGTCTATCTATCTATCGATCTGTCTGTCTGTCTGTCATCTGTCTATCTGTCATCATTAGAATGATAGATAGAATGACCGATAGATTGATAGATAGATAGATAGATAGATAGTTTCTAAAAATATACACACATCTAACATATCTGAATTAGAGGACTGAAGACATAGACATGTCTGTGCAGTTTTCTCAAATCTCCAACCAGCTCTTCCCGGTCGACGGTTTGAAGAAGTCAAGGTGAGTTAATATTCTTCATAATCCTTGCAATCTGTGAATGTTCAAAGTGAGGGCTGCACAGACTTTCTTTTAATATTGCGATTCTTTGTGAAGAAATATTGAACAGACCTGCTTTGAAATACAGAGTTTTCTGCTTTAAATCAGGCGGTTATCAAACAGTGTCCGTTGAGACGTGAGCTTTCAAATGAATCTCCACATGCTCCTTGGCCACAGGGCTGGGATAGCCTACCTGGCGCTCAGCCATTGTGACCAAAAAAACACTGCAGGAACATTGTGTTTAAAAAGCTTTTGGAAAATCCGATAGAATGCTGAACTCAGAGACACACTGAAGAAAAATTGCAACAACTGTTTAAAGAAAGTCAATACTATATGTCTTTTCTCTAAATATGGGCTAAATTACTCAGAACTGCAGAAGGTTTGGCAGGAACTCATTTACAAATTGAATCTCCCTGCATGCCAAAGTCAGACAATATGGTCACTGCCTAGTGACACCACTGCTGACATTTTTTTATTGAATTTAGCAATCTTCTAAGTGTATGTGACTACTTTTCCTCCACAAATCTCAACATTTTAGTACTAGTAAAGAAAATATTAAAATACAAATAAATAAAACTACATAAATACACACTGAATGCTGCAAATGGTGATCAACAATTTTCTTGCCATACCGAGCATTCAGTAAATCACACATAAATATTCTAAATTATTTTCAATAAAGCCTAATGAAACTTTAAGGAGTCTCAGACGTGTTGTAGTGCAGGGTTTTATAGAGGTCAAAGCAACTGCACTGCAGGCCAATATAAATATACATTTCAGATACTTTGCAGGGGGTCAGTGATGTGTAGGAATATTCCAGAATCATGAAACTTCACAGAGTGGCAGATGACTCCTCTGACATGAATATATCAATATTTCAGGCTTCTAGCTTGCTGAGAAGGATTCTTAAGAAAGTCGAACTTTATGAATGTACTTTATAAAAGTGGTGAAATTTTGCGACCTTGAGATTGCATTGTTGCAATGTTTTCCCACAAAATACGCATAAACGATTTTTATAATTGGTTTCTCAAAACATCTAAGGGGAAATAAAAAAAATACATCCTCAATATCAACACTGGTCTCTGAGGATAAGACACCTGAGAAGCATTTATAAAGAAACTGTATTGTACGAATGACAATAAAACTATTAAATTCATTTGTGTGTAGTGTATTTATGTAGTGTGTGTGTATATTTAAGTACATATATATTTGGAAAATAACAACAGAAAGCCTTTAATTACCAGTTAGTCATTAGTCATCAGTTATCCAACAAAACAAACACAATATTGTCAATCATCAATGAAAGCAAAGAATCCAAACATGATTCTAACAACAATATGCTTCTTAAACCTATTCATCTCGATTAATATCCTCTGATGCCCTATTAATAACCTCTGCCGGTGAGGCTCATAAGAGGATTATTACATCTTACATTACGCACCTGTGTAAACACTTATTCATTAGAGTGAAAAACATTAATTACCCCTGAGGAAACATTACATGGAACATCTATTTTAATCAGAACACGTGGGTTGCAAAAAGATGAGATATTAAAACCACATGCACTCGACAACAATAAGGTTCCCTAGGTGTACAGTAGGACTATCAGTTGTCATGTGTCAGCACTTCAAAAACAAGCAAAAAGAGGCGTCTCCACTTTTGTTTCACCTTAAACAATATGTGCACCACAAGGATGATTTCACTAAAGGGTTGAAAAGCAGAATACAATTTTGTGAATGTTCCCCTTGTTAGTCATAGAGGCTGCATGACTGACTTATGCATGCGCTGCATGTTTATACTGGGAATAAAATAAGTCTATCAGGATATTAGAGTGCTGACGGAAGCAAACTAAGCTACTACAGCTTGTATAATGTATTTTGAAAATGCATTGCTCACCTTGTGTTCTTCAAGGAAATATTTCAAGGAAATATTCAATCTTATATTAGATAATTCTTTGTAATACCCAAAGCCGTTTTGCTCTGAAAAAGAAATCTAGTATCGTCCTAGCATTATGCCATTACATAAAAAGTCGGTGGTTTATGTAAGGGTTTGACAGAATAAGAGGCACCAAGGCTTTGCCCTTGATTTTTATGTTGTGTTCTGTGTGGCTGAATTAGGCGGCTTCACAGCATGATGGAGTTGGAAGGGGCTGGAGTGGAGGGCTGCAGAGGCGACTGAAGGGAAAGGGATTATAGATGGCACAGAAATTAAATTTTCGGCCTTCTCTCCAACTGAAGCCACCATCTGCCACTTATTTGACAATTTCAGATTGAATTAAAGAGAACCCCTTTTTCTAATTCGCAGCCGAGGAAAGCTGATTCAAAAACTAAGCTAGAGAAATGTAATGGTAGCACCATGTTGCCCATTGTTTAACCAGAGCGAGGAGATATCAGGTTTTCATGCAAATCAGAATGAAAGACAGGGACACAGCATGATATACAATTACAGTCATAAACACATCCAAAAACCCAGTTTAGAGGAAATAATGGATCGTTTGATTCATCGTGTGACAGAAGAGCTCAGTGTGATTCTAATGGCAGCACTGAGCTTGGTGGACATCTTTCCACTAGATGAAACTTCTCAAACTAACGACCTTCTGTATTATAAATGGACAGTTCATAGAAAATGAAAATTTAGAAATTGGAGGGAAAATATCCTGCTCACGCTTGTCCATATAATGGCAGTGTAAGGTAGACTGAGTACATTTGAAACATGTGTAGGGTAGATTGGGTACAGTTGGTACACTTTTTGCGTTTTCTGTTACCACACCAAAACTAGAGACTGAAAAGAAGCGATTTTTTCATATGACATTTCCTTTACTTGTCTACTAAAATATTCATAATTTTTAACATCCATAAGTAGGTCATATTTTCCACAATTAGCTCATAAACACAAAAAGCTTTTTTGTCAGTACCCGAGAACAGTTGAGACACCCATCTGTAATGCTGTAAAGCTGCCTAACCAATTCACTGCAAATGTAAAATACCTTTAAACATTTGAATTCAACAGTTTTTATTTCTATTCAGTATTTCGTTTGATTATTTGTTTAGTTAAAAGTAGTTCATTTGTAAAACAAACAGTAATGGCAAACAGAATTTCAGTTCATCATTTTAATAGTAACAGTTAAAAAGTTGGTTACTGTAAAACAGTAAAACACACTGAACAATTGCAAACAGTAATAATAAAACAGATCAAATGCAAACAATAACCTAATAAATATAATAACAATAAACATAATAAATAAATGATACCTTGTGTCTCAAGTACCCCCCTAACCAACGTGAAAATTTCTCTAGATTTTACAGTGTTTTAACAGCATTTTAAGAAATATACAAGGTAAATATAAAGTGGGTACAGTTGATACACCCTTTATAGGTCGCAATGTGTACAGTAACAGCTCAATCATATGAAATTAAAATGCATATTCAGAGGCTGTGTGTGTTTGTGTAGGCCTACTGGTATTACCTACATAATGGGGACTACATATCCCCACAAGTATAGTAATACCAGCACATTCTAACCTTATGGGAACATTTTTTTAGGTTCCCATGAGGAAATAAGGTTATAATTCATACAGAATAATTGAAAATGTAAAAATGCAGGACGTTGCGAGTGACGCGTTAGGGGTAGGGTAATAGAATATACAGGTATGTATTGTTATTTTTACTGTTATGTTAACATTTGTGCTGTTTCCAATATCCTTTCAAGTGTTAAATATTTGTTCCTATTTTGTTTAACTAAATCTGAATTAAATAAAGCAAATAAATAAATCAGATTTTTTTTTTTTTTTTATGTAATTTTGTAATTATTGCATTTGCAATAAATGGTTAGCCAGCTTTAGATCATTAAGAATGGGTGTCTCAACTGTGCCATGGTACTGTTTAACTGTACACCATATGGGTACAGTTGAGACAAAAATGCACCTTATGTTTATGAGAATAATTGTTAATTGTGGAAAATATAAACTTCTTATGGCTATTATCAATTTATTAAATTTTAGTATATAAACAAAAGAAATATCATGTGGAAAATCACTTCATTTCAGCATCTAGTTTTTGTGTAGTGATGAAAAAAGCAGAAAGCGTCTCTACTGTACTCAGTATACACTACAGCAACCAGCCTCAAAAAGTAAACATAAGTGAGCTATCAAGAATTATATGAGGTGCACAAACTGTTTTCGAGATATACAGAACTATTAATGTGATATTGATACTGATTTTATACGATGGTACAATGAACAAGAAAAAATAAAATGTTGAGTAACTTACATTTTAGACTCAGTAAGTTTACCATTTTTGCTCTGCCAACAAAAACAAGGCGACGGCCTCTGTGCATCAGCTCACAACAGTGGCGTTTCGTCTCTGAACGAATCAGCGTTTTTGAACGACTTGATAAAATCGGAGGCAATACTTACTCATTTTGACACCTTTTGTCAAAAGTGGGGGAGTTAGTTTTAGCTACAGACACCAAATTCGGTATGTATATTGGTCTCATCAAGCCGGACAACTTTCTAATTTACACCCATTAGCTGCGACCAACAGGAAGTCTGCTATTTTGATTTGAATGTGGATTTTTGGAAAAATCAGGCTATAAATAAATTCATACTCCTCCAAGCAGGAATAAGTAGTTCACACCAAACTTTGTCAACATGATGCCAATATACTGAAGATGTTAAATTGCGAGCGGATTTGGGATATCTTGAACGGTTGATTTATGGTGATTTATTAAAGTAGCAGTAAAAAACATAACTGTAATTTTAAAATGCAGCATCCAAACACTTCAAAACTTTTTACATACATAGAACTAGTCATTCTGAGAAATAAATGCTTAATTCCATCGATATGAAATAATCAACAAAAAATAGAAAATTAAAAAACTATTAAACATCTGCTCTCACTCTAACTCTCTCACTCTAACTTTGTGTCGGGGGATGTGCTTAAGTCTGTGTATGTGTGTGTGTAAGTGTGACTGGGGGTAGTTGAGTGGCTGTGTGTGTGAGAGAGAGAGAGAGAGAGAGAGAGTGCATTTAAAGTGCATTATCCTAACTCTTCACAACTTTTTACATATGAAAAACAAGTCATTCTTAGGAAATATGTTTAGCATGTTTTCAGAGACCGCAAAAACATTTAAAATATCACACTTGTAAACCGGCAGATGAAGACTGTAATACCAAGGATGAACACAAGATGACCTCATAGGATAAGGAATCTTTTTAACTCTAATCCTGTCTCAGCCTCATTGTATCACAATGACTTTGCATTTTGTATAGCATTTTGATTTTAATCCTTTCATTGCTGTAACCCTTCAATCCAAACTGGTACAGGGATACTGTTAATGCATGTGCCCGCTGGGCACCGTTTTTCTGATGGAACCAGGGTTGCGGATGCGCTGGCCGTGAGGGCCCGTCATCGCTGCTTGCAGCTATATTTGACCTTATTCTCCAGAGAAACAGGCCCATCACCATCTTTAGAATACTGTCTTTGAACAGCTGGTAGCTCTGTATATTTCTATGGCATCGCTGTCTAAGAGTAATTTAGCTGATAAAGTTGTAAAGTTAACGTTAAAACGTTAAAAGTTATCATGAGCATTGTAATGTTTAAAAAAAAAACATCTTAACACGTCTGTAGACCAGGAAGATTTTAAAATGATCGGTTAATTCGTGAATCCGTCAGATCACTGTGGAAATATAACTGGAAGATAAAAGACAGCAAACGCATTGCTAAAATGGGGCGGAGCTACATAAGGTCAATATTACTACTTTTTTTTTTTTTTTTTGGCGTATTGACTACCATTTGTGTAATTACAGGTTACTACAAATACCATGATTAAACCAAGATGCAAAACCATGGGTCATTTGTGGTTTCCATGGTTTAAAGGGGTCATCAGATGCCCATTTTCCACAAGTTGATATGATTCTTTAGGGTCTTAATGAAAAGTCTATAATATACTTTGGTTAAAAATTCTCAATGGTAGTGTAAAACAACACCCTTTTTACCTTGTCAAAATGAGCTCTGCAAAAATCATCCTGTTCTGAGGGATTGTTCCTTTAAATGCAAATGAGCTCTGCTCGCCCCACCCCTCTCTACTCTCTGTGAAGCGATGAGCCTGTTTACTTTAGCCGCATTTAGCGCGTTTAGCCACGAAACTTGCTAACTAGCACATTATTAGGAAAGGTGATTGCAGAGATTCATAAAAAAAACCTTATACTCACTTCTGCTGTAAGTGAAGCTGGATCACGAATGATTTGCGCGAACATAGACGCATTTATGTAGATCGGGAGGTGCATTCCCTTTACAAACAAATGTAATCCACTGCATCTTCAGCGGCTCAGATGTCGGGAGTAAATGACAACCACTATGTTCATTATTACATCCAGCAACACAACACCTCAATCGGAGATATTCTTGTCTAACCTACATCCCTGCTCCGGCATCAGAACAATGGAGGTCGGACTGTTACAACTGATCTGAGGTACAACGCTCATGTCAATCAGCTATTGTGGGAGCAGCCTCTGTGGGTGTGATGCCACAACGACAGGCATCTGAGAATGGCTCGATTTGAAAAAGGGGATATTATTTTTACGGATTAATTAAAAACCACTGCATGGATTTTTATCATTATAAGGTAGATTTGTACATACACTGCCAACACACATTAATGTTCAAACAACATGTAAAAGTGAACTTTGCATCCAGTGACCCCTTTAACTATAGTAACCATGTTTTGTTTTTGTTTTTTTGTTTTTTTGTTTAATTTGTAGTAAAACCATGGTTAATTTTAGTAAAGGATAAAGCAGTTATAAGCCTTTTTTTTAAAGGAATGGGCTAACATAAAAGAAATCAACTGATTGGGAAAATGTATCTGTGAGGACAAAATGGTATTATGTTGCTTATTGCACATTTCAGTCAAAATTCATTTCACTTTCACAGTGAAATGTCCTGTGGGTGGCGCTACAAGCAGGTTCAGTTTTACCCGAAACAGACAAATGTGAATCTGTATGTTGTAGGCCTACTTAAGGCATGGTGGTTGATCGGAAATGTGTAAGTGATACAATAATGCAGTTGTTTGAAAATAATGCAGGCCTACAACATAATGTTAACCAAATGGGAGTTAAAATTTATTTGATGAAACAACCATACCATTTTTGCCTTTTTTTCATCCTTGTGCTCTTTAATCGTAGTATTTCACGAGACTCGAACCCAAGCGCTCCGTGAGACACATTGCAAACACAATGCTGAACTCTAGCTACTAGTTAAGCTACACACTTTAATTTGTGTGAAAAGGAATAAAACTGGTTGGTGTCTGGTTAAATGCCAATTTCATCAGTGAATTGTATAGGTACATTGTTGGAGTTATGCAAAAATGTAGGTAGAGCCACCTTTTTCCAACGAGCAAGAAATGCTTGAAATGTTTGAGTCATTTTGCTCCTCTTTCTAATGAGATACTGTACTCATATATTTCTACCCCATCAGAGTGTTTGTGTGTTTTTATGTTTTTCCCTCTGCGAGTCAGAGAAGGACACCCAGCCTAACGACAGTAATATGACAGCATTTTTCATCTGGGCTCTCGAACGAGAAAGAAAAATCAATATTTAATCAAAGCAAGATCTTGTAGACTTCACGATACAATATATTTACCTTCACTGTCATTAAAGCCTCAAAACCACATTCAAATGTGCAGCGACAAAACAAAATAGTTCCAATGAGAAAAAATATTATATGGTGGGAGCAAATATTCAGCCCCCTCTTAGCTGCAGAATATTTGTGTATAATGACCAAGGTCTGCTTGCAACAAAATAAAACCTCAGTGAAGGAGCGGGAAAATATTCACCACAGCTATGACTGGTATGTCAACATGCTCACTACAGAAGACAGAAGTAATTACGTGTGCTCTCTTTCTCTCTCTCTGATGCTTTTCTCTCATTCTGCTGTCTCCTGATGTGTCCCCTGTGTGATAACAGAGTCAGGGTAATGGTCTCTCTGTAAGCTAATGGAGGCTACACTGCAGGATACTCCACTGGCAGGTACCACATCTTCAGCATGGCTCAGCGATACAACGCTTCCTGTGCCGTGAGTTTCTGAATTCACAAGATGTCCATTGAGCAATTTGTGCTGATACGACCAACAGATAATATAGAACCTGCTATTAAAATGTTAGAGATCTCACCTCATTATTAAAATGCAAATGTGGACATGCTACAGCATAACATTTAAATTTCAATGATCTTCAGGAGCTGCATAAATTCAATTTATAAACCCAATTAAGATTAAAGGCTTTTTATTTGAGTGACCAGGGGAACATATTAACAACAGGAATAAAAAATTGTGCATGGACTGATCAAATGATGTCAGTTATTTTTAGTAAAATTGTGTTTCTTAAGCCCTGCAAATTCTAACATTGTTGATTTCCAGATGGTTTGAATAGACTGTTGGCTTTGTTTGGCTGAAAGCGGACATGGGCAGCTTGGATCACAGTAAGTCCTGGCAGAGGCATGCTGTCAGACTAAAGGAAGAAAAGGTCAGGGCTGCAATATGTGAGGAAACATGTCTCTTGGAACGCTGTGTGGGATTTCTAAACCATTTAATGGAGAGGAGCAAATGGCGTACTGAAATAAATTACGTGCAGGTTGCATTTTAGAGGTTGTTTTTAGGCAAATGCATAAAAAAGTAGCAGCTTCATTTTTGGAAACGCATAACAGTGAAGGCTAGAAAACAATATATGTTAATGTTAACAACAACAGCACAGCATTGGGAAATTTCAAAGTGAGTTGGGAAGATAATATCACATGGATTTTATGACATTATCTCCATCCTCAGAATGATATTATCCCATAATCACTTGGGAACCTCGTGATCTGCTGTCCTCTAATAACTCCTTTTATCATATTAATAGCTGAGCTCTTGTAGACAAACTGACCACATGTTCTAATAACAGTGGGATGAATAATTTATGAATGTGACGGGCTGAAGTGCTTCAGACTGAAGAAAAAGACTTAAATATGCAGAGCTGAGTGCATGTATCATGTCTCTAATGTCTTAGACATTGTTTGCATTGTAAATAAGCTTCATTGTTTAGATAATTCCAGTGCAGACCTACAAATCTTTACAAAATATCAAAATGTACATAATATTAGAAATCATATATTAAAATAATAATACTAAATGCTTACAAAACCACTAGAAACATGCAAATTCTAATTAATGTAAAAATTCATACTTTACATACTTTTAATTAAACAATTAAACTGTTCTGTGGTATTTTTTTTACAGCAAAAATGCATTAAATTGATTCAAAATTACAGTAAATACTTTTACACTGTTACATTGTTCAAATAAAAAAAAAAATCATTAAATAATAAATGAGAGATATATACATATATATAATCAACAAATCAATTTAAATATCCAAAAATTGTGCAAGATTACTATTTTAATGTATTTTATAACATAAGACTTTTAAAAAATATATATTAAAAATAAAATAAAATAAAAATTTAAATGTTACCTTTAAACCTTTTTATGGCAGAAAATGTACAGAATGTAAAAAACAAACAAAATACAAATCAGTGTAATCAATCAAAGAAATCAACATAATTAAATAATTGCATGTAATTAAATTAGCAAACAGTGTTCTCTAGTGTGGTGGCATCCTTTAGACTAGGTCAAAGTCCTGACAAATACCAACATAAATTGAGCCATGATACATGTGTATCAAACCCGTATCAAATGAGGTTTGACAGGGTCGCTTTGTCAAAAAGGAGCCCTTTAAAGAGTTCAGAGGAGATGTGGGTCAAGTAAATCTCTTTATAGGCTGTAGCTGTGCAAAGCATCTCCTGAGGAAGAGCTTAGCCTGAGGCCATGGGCGCTAAAAGAAAATGCCTCAGATGAACGGAGCTCTGTCAGTCCCTGCCCAGCAAACGTATGATAATGCCTGTGACGCTCAATGAGGCAGAGCTTCAGTAACAGAAATAAAATACACAAAAAGCAAAATGCCCTGAAGCAAAGCCAAGACTAGGGCAGGATGACAAAGGCTATTTAGTAAAAGAAAAATTGGAGATATAAAAAATGCACGACAGATGAACTGGAAATAAATATACAGTTTTTTTGTGCCTCCTCAAAATATTCATAGTACAAAAACAAAACAATGCATATATTACAAAATATGACATTAAAAGTATATAAATCACAACACTGTCCAACAGCGAAACCAGGGGGAGTCCGCATCTCTCTTGCCTCCCCAGAGCCAATTGGGTTTTAACAGACCCCCTAAGCCTGTGGCAGGTAATTGAGAATCATTATGTTCAGCTTTGATTGGTTCATGCGATAAATCCCGCCTCTAGTATTTGTGCATGTTCACGAATCTGTCTGAATGAACAATATTATGCCATTAATGGGAAGACTAATTTAAAAAAGTAAGTAAACAACTCACACACTTAGATATATCCTGTTTGTTACGTCAAAATAAGACTTGAAATGGCATGAAAACACGATCTGTGGGAGTCTTATTTGAGTAATCGACTTGGTGAAAGTTAAGGTAAATCTTTGTGACCAATATTCACGGAGCTTCTGAGTTCTGAGTTTACAACTCACAATTCTGACTTCTTTTTCAGAATTCTGAGTTTATGTCTTGCAATTGAGCCTTTGCAAAAACCCACCCTTCTTAGTTACTGTTGCTATGTTCAACAAACAATGCCACTTACACACTACACATTATGTTCTCACGCAGTGAAAAATACATTGGGGAACAAAGAGGAAACGGACAACACGCCGACAGACAAGACAGAGCAGGTTTCTTCTGGTATGAAACAAGGTCTCTGCACTGTAAAAAAGTTTTTACCAGTTTCAACTTAAAAACTTAAGTTTAGCAGCTGCCTTAAAATTTTAACTTAACAGTACAAGTTTTAACTCATAAGTTGAATCAACATAAAAGTACAAGTCATTTAAACTTATTTTATTGTAGTGAGTTGATATGACTTGTACTTTTAAGTTGATTTAACTTAATATTTTAAGGCACCTGCTGAACTTATGTTTTTTAATTGAAACTGGAGAAAATTTTACAGTGTGCTTTAAAATGTTGTCTTTTTTAAGAAATTCAAACAATAAATACTGTTTTGTGGCTTTTTAATGTGTTGTGACAGATCACTTTATTTCAGCCATGGAAAGACGTCAATAGACACAATTTTTCAAGTTTAAGTCTACCGAAGTTAATCAACTTTGCAATCTAATTTGTTTGTCGGACAGAATGGCAGATTTTGCGTTATGATTGGTCAGGTCACCTGTCAATCAAGGGTCAATTCAGAGTTTAGACCATGCTATTCTAACTATTTTTTTACACTGCCCTCAAAAAGTTTGGAAACACCTCTGGCAAAGTGTGGTTTTTGACGATATCAGCATAAATCCTTATCATTTTTTGGTGCAAATACATTAAAGTAGCTTGACATTATCATTGAAGACCAGCAATAATAATTTTCATTTTGATTACATAATAATGGCAATATATACATGTCAAAGTCAGACATGCCAGCTATGATGCCTGGTTTAAACTTGGCCCAGGTTTCTAAAAGATTTTTGGGTCAGCACACCTTAATAGCTTCAACAATTGATTGACAATTAAGTTTAGAATACAATGAATTTAGGTCCAGATTATGCAGAGCTGTAATAGCTGCTAATGGTGGATATTTTTTAATGTATCGAAAATTTAAGTTTTTTCTATGTGTAAACTGTTTATGTAATAAAATATGTTTTTGTAGGTTGTGTTGTCCCTTATCAGTGCAAAATTATCACAAATTATAAAGGACCCCACTTTTCTAGGGCGTTTCCAAACTTTTGGAGGGCAGTGCAATTCTGAGTTTGCATCATGCAATTCTGTTTTTTTTTTTTTTTCAGAAACTGTTGACGCATGACCTGACTGCATACACAATTTCCTTTTTTTCATGGCAGAAATAAGCAGATACATGTGCTCATTTGTTTCTAGATTCTGTTAATGATGAATCAGTAGAAAGAAGTGTATTGGCATGAGAGTGTAACTTTTTTTGTGCACATGGCTGAATAAAATCAATGAGTTAATGGCACATTGAAATTTTTGGGGCTGTTTCAGTGTCTTCAGACGTTCCAGCTCAGAGGTTTTCATTATCTTCCACTTAAGAGCAGGTAATCACTATTACCAGAAAAGATGAACTCACACACACAGCAGAGTATGTGAGTAGAGACACCGCAGTTTCCCTTTCCAGCTCAAAGTGCTCTCTAACGACTCCGTTCCCACTCCACTCCAGGTTTTACATTACCCTTGTGATTCATTTTCAGTAAACATTTGTAATTCTCCTCATGAGTTTGCGCCACTCACATATTCTGACACCACAGCGCAATGTTAAATAAGGCATAACAGTATTTTTGATGAAGTGGTTGAAAAACTTTACAGTGATGTCTGAAGGCCACACATTTCTTTGAGCAGAGAACCATTTAATGGACCAGAATATTAGTGTAATATATGAAATGAGTCACATTACTATGTCTTACCAGTAAATTATGATGTTTCTAATAATAGCTTTCCCCATTCATTGATGTGATGTAATATGCAGTGTGTTTAGATAAACACCCTCAATTTGTGCTAGAATGCATTCCGGTCAACCAGGACTCTGATTTTAAATTTATATAGGTGCATTGTGCTTACTCTTCTTAGCTTTAGAAAACTCATTCTGCTCCTGTGCTTTGCACATTTATAGGGTTCTCTAGTGTGTAAGTCACTACAACAGACAGATGGAAATAAAAAAGCACTAGGAATTAAGAAAGCAAGCAAAAGAGACAGAAAATTGCTGGTCCACAGCATTGAAAGTCACTTTGTGATTTCATATTAAATGATATTTAACAGACCATTTCAATACATGTGACATGAAAAGGTGCTGAAATATTTCCAGCGTCTTTTCATCACCGACGATTTTCTCAGACGCCCATGCAAGTTCACCTTCACACGTAAGCAAATGTAGAGAAGCTTCAAAATAGCACCTAACAACTCCTATTGAAATAGTATGTTACATAACCAGACACCAGCGGAAGGTAAACCTGTTTCATGAGCTAAAATAATTCATTTGTTTGGCATTAATCTTGGATTAGGTATCACTCTACAGTGCCTTTATGTAAGTGATTATATCCCTCCTGATGTCATTTAGACACATCATAGGGTCAGGCAGGATCAAGTCTGTCTGTAAAAGTAATAAAGCAAGCTACTTGGGTGCATTTTTTGAACTTTTAAATATTTAAGTTCACTCCAGTTTTTCCCAAATGAGAGCATCATATCTTTTTAAATAAAACGGACAATTTTGTCTCTGAAAAATTCACATTCAAAGCCATCAGCAGTGTGTGGCTGCACATCATTAAGGCGTTTTAAGTTTAAACTGTCGCTTCTGGCCAAAATGCGAGTGCATAATCCATAATAAGGCTTCCTCAAGTGAAAAAGTCCATTTACTGTTGTCGTCTTACATCAAAATCAACTGACATATTTGAAGAGTTCAGATGCAAAACCAGCTAAAAATCATCTTGGTCAAAAATGAGATAATGATACTGAGTGAATGCTCCTGACACATAGTATACGTCCATCAAATACTTTTACTACAAACTTGATAAATTCCAGCTTCAGCCCAATCAGAAGTACCAGTACTTACACAGAAACCTATGCAAAGTAGCCAGAAAGAAATGCTAATTTTAAAGAAATACGTCAGATGGATTTAGAGGCTTTTGCATCTGAACTCTTCATTTATTTAGAACTGTTCTGGACTGTTTTTGCTTGTAAACGGTGCTTGATATGTGCATATTTCTCTCCTGATTCAGAGGACTTTTTCACTGGAGAAAGCAATATCATTAATAGAGGACTTATATTTGACCCTGGAACAACATTTTAATCCAAAAATTTAGTCTTGACCATATCCCTACACCTAAACCTAGCCATATCCATGAGTAATCCCTAAAATCTGGTTCTTCAAATTTGATTGGTTAATCACAGTGTTGTTCCAGGGTCAATAAAAACGTTGATCCAGGGTCATGTCGCACTTGGTAAAATCAGGTTCTGCTTTAAGGAAGATGTAGCAGTTAAGGGGCCGTTCACATGCCGCGCCTAAAACCTGTGGAAAACGCTAGGTGCTTTCTCCTTTCCAACACGCTCTGTAGCTTGCATTCCCGTGGCGTCTGCCCTTTCTAAGCAACCATGACTTGCGCTCTCAATGAAGACGTGGAAGTTTCAGCAAAGGACAAACGGATTTCCAGCACTAAAAATCACTTGCTGTAGCTTTGCTACTAAATTTATTTAAAAATAACTATCCCTGTGCAGCTATGATCAGTTGTTTCTCCATCTTGGCTGAGCTTTCAGTGTAGTTACGGCAAAGGATGAAGCTAATTGAAAAGTTGAGATAAAAACATCTTGATGCGGCGCGGACGCGCCTGGAAAAAGCGTGTGGCACCGCGTGTGCATCGCGACCGTGTCGCCTCCACTATAAGCACGGCTGCCGCGCACCTATTTGAAATGACGAACTTGAGCGCGTAAAAGACGCAATATGTGAACGGCCTCTAAAACATTTTATTGATGGATTTGTTTCATACAAACTGTTGTTTGGACTCTAATGGTGTGTGCTCAACAAAAGCGAAGTGAAAATTTGCATCTCACTCTAGATTACTCGCAGGATGTTTTTCGCGTCACTTACACGAATAAAACCATAAAATTTTCTGATAGCCTACAACCGGACATGTCAAAGGGGAGGAGTCAACAATCTCTTCTCTGATTAGCTTGCACGACAATGCGGCAATGCGGCAAATGCGTCACCCGACGTGAATTCACATCTATTTGCATCTTTGCATTCACTGTGTATTAGAGATGCGCGGATGACCTCAAACGTCACCCGAATCCGCAGCTTCAAATAAATTATCCGCCCGCCATCCACCCGCATCTGTATTTTTCTCTGATTTAGATAACCGCACCCGGTCATTTACAATTTTTCTAATTCTTAGTTTTGCATGATGATATGATGAATGAATGGTTAATTTTTAACAGCAGATTGATTCAGCTGATCTGCACATCCCTGCACACTTATATAAGATTAAATACTCGTGTTTTTAAGCCAAAGCCACGCTAAAAAGAATAACGTTAACTGACATCTGGACGTGCAATCTCCGATGAAATCGGCTGGTTGTTTGAACGCCTACTGGATCCTTGGACAAAAGTTTACAGGGGTTCACCCAGTTTAAGAAATTTCTGATCGTATAAATCTAATTCTTTACATTTTAATGTATTGTTTTCGTTATAATGTACTAATTCAAATTAGTAATCAATAATAATTATTATTTTAATACTCGGCGTGCCTCCCTTGACATGCTCTCGCGTATGAACAGGCAGCAAATCTGGTGCTGGTGCGGACGGAGCGGGCGCGGGCGCATCAGGCGCAATCATCAAACATATTTCAAAGGAAGCCGGCGTCAGGGTCCTTGCCGTCTTTGCTGGGTGTTTTGAGCGAATATTTGCATTTATTCACATACGATTTAGTTAGAAATGGTGGCCTGTCATGATTTTGGCTAATGCAGGACACTGCTGAATGATGCGCATCAGAGGGGATTTAGAAGTGGGTATAAGCAAAGCCGACTGATAAGGAAATGGGTATACGCAGGTTCTGCACTACACCACTGCATATTACCCTACTCAAGTATTTAAAACAGGTTCATATGTTAGAAAATATAGTTAATATTTGCGTCATTATTGATTTATCTCATCCACCCGCGACCCACCCGCAAATAATCAGAATGCAATTTTTTATTACCCGACCCACCCGACCCGCGGATTATCCGCAGCGCCCGCGGATATAACCGCCATTCGCGCATCACTACTGTGTATCATACAATTGTATGTAATCTTTTGACACAAATAATTAGATTCGCTTTGGTGTGCACATATAAGAGGCTGTCCACAAAATAGTCATAAATAGGTATCAATTTACTGTTGCGGATTTGTTGTGTTGCATCAGTCCAGGGTAGGCATGGTGTAATTCTGACGGCACCAGTTCACTGCAGAGGATCCATTGCTGGGCAAGTGATGTAATGCTAAATTTCTCCAAATCTGTTTCGAGTAAGTAAACTCATCTTCATCCTGGATATAAGAATTTATATCATTATTATTTGAACACTGGTATTATTTATGCCACCTCTGGTAAAAACAATAAGCTATATAAGGTTGTGAGAAACATGGTTAGGGGGGTTTAGACACTTCACATTGCTCCTTGGAGCATATATGCTTTACACATGTAAAATAAAGCAAAGCCTTGCTGTAATACAAATGCTGTTCCCATAGAATTAAACAAAAAGCATCCATTATTTATGTTGTGCATGAGATGCAGAAGCATGGCTCAGCGTGAGAGTTTTACCGGGGCAGCCTGAGGTTCCAATGAGGGTGAGCTTTACCTTTGATGTGTGTCAGAGCGCTATGACAGTAAGCTTTGATAGTGACAAACCCAAATGATTCTCCCTCCACTGGGTGGCATGTGAGGAAGAGGCCACGATAAAAAAGACAACATGCGAACAGCAACGTGGCAGAAGGGCTCAGGAACGTCAGAGACGACATAATGAGGACAATGAGGCTCATTTGATATGTTGCTTTGGTGAAAGCATGAGGCAGAGTGCCAAAAGTTACTTGAAGAAACATTTTTGTTGTTTTAGCTTAGCGATTGCACTGCCACAGAAGCTTTTGAATGGTTTTAAAGCAGTTGTTTTAGTCTTTTTAATACTGCATTCAAAATAAAAATGTAACTATTTTCTATTAAATATGTGTTAGGCTAACATATACAGTCATTTTAAATGATTTTTAATTTAGTTGGCTTTATGTATGTTACACTTAGAAACACATAAAGGGGTGTGGAGTAGATTAAAAACTGAGGTGGTAGTGTCATGTTTGAGACTTCACCACATTTTCTTTCTCTTATGTTCTGTCACTTTCCATTATATCAGTGTGGTAAAAACGCAAAAGCTCCCACCTAAAAAATTAAAAGCAGCAGGTGAAGGTTATTGTTCAGAAGCTTCGATGCTAATTACTGGCAGCATTTGCCCCGTTGACTTTTAAAGAGATGGAGCCTAGTGATGTTTTAGAATAGATTAAAGTGTGATGTGTCCTAATGGAGTACCCTAGTTAGGTGAAAAATTTAAGTACATCATCGCTTTAGGCAATAGCAAGTGCACACTGAGTCATAGTCTATTAAGATTATTTTGTTCAGTGGTTTGCACATGAGATAAATGCAAGAGGCTTGAACTACAATGTAGCCTCTTTTTTGATATGCAAATTTCTAGAGCCTCTAAAAGATCGACATGATCAAAACTAGCTGAAAAACCTGCTGTGCATAATCTACTGCAAGGCTTCCGTCGTCTGATTGATAGTTTATACTTTTTAAGCAAGTAAAAGGTCTTTTTGTGGCAAAATCTTTAATGGTTTTTCTAAAATAAAATAGTTTCATATTGTTAGTAATCAAGATGAACATTTACTGGACTGAAGCAACTTTTGTTGACTTGATTATCCATACATCGTTTTTAGAAAAACAGTATTAAAATGTATCAAATATGACAGTACAGGCTTTTAAGCAACTTTTTAAAAATGATTTTATACGTCAGGCTTTATAAGGTTAATGTAATGAAACATTTCTTAAGGTGAAGTAGTTTTGTATGTTGGTTCAGGGTTGGCATCATCCAAGGTCATAGGAGAGGTATAGGCACCATGGTGTCAGTTCATCTCAAATCTGGATCCAGACTGGGTTATTACTTTATTGAAAGCTTTTTGGCTTCCTGAACACTGATTCTCAGCTATCATTGGCCAATAAACAGTTAGCCCCACTCAAAACTCATACCATTGGTTGGTCAGTGTTAGGGTTGCAACAATACAGTTAATGTACGGTTAAATATGTACAGTGTAAAAACAATTTGTTGAGTCAAAATAAAATAATTTGTAACCTGGCTGCCTTAAAATATTAAGTTCATTCAACTTAAAAAAAAGTTTATTCAACTTGAAATGTTAAATTATACTAAGTGACAACTTAGATATTTGAGTTGAATCAACTACAAATTTTAAGGCAGCTGGGTTACTTACCCATCTGTTAAATTTAGCAAACACACATATCTAATTTGTTACTTAGTACAACTTACTACAACTTAACTAAACTTGAATAAACATATTTTAGTTGACTAAACTTAAAATTTTAAGGCAGCAGGGTAACAAATTATTTTAAGCTGACTCAACAAATTGTGTTTTTTATTTTTTACAGTGTACAGTGTTCGGTTCTGATAACTTGCCACATCAGTGTGTGTGTGTGTGTTTGCATCTAATTAACAACAAAGTACTCCTGTAAACCTCTGTACACTGGAAAAGTGTGGATTATTAATATTTCTTTTGAAAAAGGTATTATTTTTTTAAATCACGGCCACACACAGCAAATTTTGAGAGAAATAAAACAAGGACATTATTTAAATGCAAAACCGAAAAACCACAATTCACAAGTGTGTATTGAACCGTGGATGTCATACCGAACGGTTCGATATTATATTAAGGATTGTGACATCCCTAGTCAGTGTTGCTGTGGTGCATTTCCCACAAACATTAGGTAGCCAACAAGTTCTGTTGTTACCAACAGATTTTAATGATTTTGTGTTTCCTGAATCCATAGTTCCAACAAACAGCGTTGTAAAGTTGTGTGTTTGGAACTGCAGCTTTCAAATCTGCGGTTAGCGGCATACTTTATATTGGTATGAAATGCTGACCTAGAAAATGTGACCCTGGACCACAAAAACAGATTTTTGTAAGTCAGTTTTTTAAAACTGATATTTATACATCATCTGAAAGCTGAATATACAAGTTTCCACTGATGTATGGTTTGTTAGTATAGGACAATATTTGGCCGAGATACGACTATTTGAATATATGAAATCTGAGGGTGCAAAAAAATCGAAATATTGAGAAAATCACCTTTAAAGTTGTCCAAATGAAGCTCTTACTAATGCATATTACTAATCAAAAATTAAGTTCTGATATATTTACAGTAGGAATTTTACAAAATATCTTCGTGAAATGTGATCTTTACTTAATTTCCTAATGATTTTAGGCATAAAAGAAAAATCAGTAATTTTGACCCATACAATGAATTTTTGGCTATTGCAACAAATATACCCCAGCGACTTAAGACAAATAGTGAAGTCCTCAGATATCATATTTGTTACAGCAGAATTTTGGAGAAATTTCATTGTAGAGAAAGAACCACACATATAGACTACGCTTGTTAAATTGTGACGAATGCTGTTTATGTTTCCAAGCTTCTACTAATTTCGCTTGCAAATACTGTCTCAACAGCCATTTATAAGCATGTTTATCCATATTACACATTGAAGCTAAACATTTAAAAATGTATAGTGTGCACTACGGTCTCCATGCTCATGGCATCCCAAACACAAAAGTTTTAATGATTTATTAAAGATGAATCATTGTCTGGCCATCTGGGTTTTCAGTATGGAGATTGGCGTTGGGCAATATGCTCAATTTTCATATCGCCCTATTGTGAGATCGCCGATACACGATATTATTGTGCTAATTCATTTAGTTTCATTGCGGCAAATGAACCAAGGCTAAAAGCAACCTATGTTTTCAATATGACTTAATTTGTGTTTATCATGATAACAAATTAATAGAAACTGTATGTTACTAATGCTTACATTTCCTTATTCTAACAGCAGCTACAGAAAACAAGCAAAGAATATTTAGGCTGCGTCCGAAAGCCTAGTCAGCTGCCTTGCTGCCTTATCAGGCAGTGACTTCGAAGGCTGCGAAGGCAACTCTAGAAACAGTTTCGGACGGACTTTAGAGGCAGCAGAACGTGACGCCGTTGCTAGGTTACCTAACGGTTAAGTTGTAGATTTTGTAGAAAAACGATCTTATACAGTTAAATATAAATGCTTTAATAATACATAAAGACCTCAATGTCATTACCCACCGAAGGTCCGTGCATCGGAGAAGACAACTGGCAGTTACTTTGTGCTTAAAAAAATAAAAGCACTGATTCAAGTAATATTGCAGAACAGGTCATTGTTATTAGTGGCTGTTTCGTTATTATTGGTAGTATATTGTAAATATTATTCTTATTCACTACTCATTTAAACCCTTTTAACATTTTATTAAATACTATTATTACAAACAATATTATTTATTATGCTTTTTACACTATTACGATTCATAAAGTATATCATGGTCAAGATCTCATCTATTATATAAAGTAACAAGTCTAATTTCACCAGAATATCTTTATTTATATAGCCTACATGACGCACACGCACAGGATTGTGGGAAATCGAAGGCAGCGAAGGATGCATCTATGCTGCCTTCAAAATTCCATCAGAAGAAGGTACCTCCGGAGACAGGAAGTGAAGCAGAAATAGAATTCGGACGTGCCTTGATGCCTTCCTGCCTTGGAATGCTGCCTCCGAAGGCAGCATTTTAGAGCTTTCGGACGCAGCCATCATCACTGACTAGCCTAGCCTAGCCTAGCCTAGCGCGAGTTTATGCACTTAAAAAAACACTGCCGGTAATATAAGAGAATACAATAGTTACATCATTGTATGATGAATACATTTCTTACCCCTTATTTACACTGCACACGTCTGTGGCGCGAAGGGGGGCCGTTCCCCCCAAAAAGAGTTACTGTGCGCCCCTTTTCCATCTTCTCCCCTCCTTGCTAAACGGGATCGATTTCAAAAGTGAAAGTAAAGCCGGAAAAACAGCGCGTATAAGAAAGCTATTGCACGCTTTCGCGAGCGTCAGCAACTGCAGGCAATTACAGATTGCTTCCCACCCGAAACACCCCCTCGCGATTTGTGCCTTTATGTTTATACCAGCCACCTCGCAGCAAGTTTCTAAAGCGCCCCAGAAGCGGCTCTCTGCACTGTGGATCGCTAAAGTTAGGCGCCTAGTCTGTTTTTGACGGATAATAAAATAATCGCCTTGCTATCGTCAAAGGCATCAGCAACAGGCGATACATCTCTGACTATGGTTGATACACGATACTATCGTCTATCGGCACAACCCTAATGGAGATAAAGGTTAGGATTATATATTTTTGTATTATATTACATTGTGAGTGTATATTAGCACCATTTGTTGTTTGCATCTGATAAAGCGTTTGGACCGGGACATCGCACTTAAGCGGATTGCATACTACATGTAAAAGAAATTTAAACAATTAATGGCTTTCCACTGTTATATGGTAATGAACTATGACAGTTGGACAATCATTGCAATCTTGAATTGATTAATTAGTATAAGTTTGATGAAGACAAAAGTAACTGAATAAAAATATTTTTTAGTGTCATTTTCATTGGCATACTTTCTGGCAGTGGAGTAATATATGATACATCTATTAGGCCATGTTGTGTAAAGATCCATGTATACCATTCTGTTAAGATAATCAATAAAATCACATCTGTTAAAATGATGAATGCCTATCGATCTCCCAATAAAACACTTGTCTTACCGCTTTTATTGGATGCAGTATCACGCAAATGAATAGCTTTCTGCAGCCAGTCAGCCACATGGTTAACATCACAGATCCATTTTTCTCTTTCTTATCCTTTGATTTGTGCCAGTGGTCGACTGGCTGCATTTCCTCAGAGGAAAAGAGGCGGAATCAGGCTGTATTTGTTTGTTCAGCAAAACCTCGCTGTGCCAGTCCTCCTCTTTGACTGTTCTGCTCTCACCTCAGGTTTCTGTCTGATAAAACAAGATGGAGAATTACCAAGCCACACAACTAAAAAAAACAAAACCAAAAAAACAAACAAACTCAAACTGCTTCATTCTTATATCATTTACACATTGCTCCTAAAGATAAAAAATATACATGTCACTGTGCCTGCTTTGGTTTATTTTCAGCTTATTTGCTTAGTTCATTTTGTGTCCTCGTTTACCTACAACTGTGAAGGCGGCATTGTTTGTAAATGTTTTGTCAAGCAAAATGTCTAAACAATGAAATATGCATGCAACATCCAGTGGTTAAAAATATTAAAAAAAAAAAATACATATTTAACTGAAATTAAATGAAGGCGTTTATTTTTACTCAGCAGGTGTTGAGTAAACTTTATCCGTTATTTTATTTATGTATTATTAGATTTGTTTTACAGACAAACACTTTTACTGCAATTCCAGAAGCAGATATATAGTCTATATTTCTATAGGTTGTGGTGTACAGTGATTTTCTCATGGTTACTGATTCAACTGATGTTAAAACAGTGACCAAATCCGTTTATCTAAAATTTTTCCTGTCTTTTGGCATATTCTCTGACCTTTAGGTTTGTTTGATTTCATTTGCTAGGTGTTGTAACTGTCAAATTAATCTTGAGAAACCATTTGAGTATGTTCTACAACACAAGATTTAATATTTGAGAAATATTTTACAGTGGAACACAAATTGATTCCAAATTCAGGTTTTTGAGGCAATGAAGCAAATATGTCTCTCGTGAGAGATTATATGACGGCACTGATTGATGCTGTTGATGGCAGCTGAAAGGGACCGAGGGAAAAGCCTGGACCATTAAAACTGTGTTGGATAAAAGCGTTCTTATTGCAATTATTAGTCAGTCACATCTCTTTGTCCCATCTCGTTTGTCTCATGCTCAGTTCGCAAACTCATCAGATGCCTATTTTGATTGTGAAGTCAGATGACAGATGTAGGGCTTATTCCACCACAAAGTTCCCTCATTTGACACTAGAGGTGACAGCACATCATATTTCTGTTTGACAGTTCGATTACGTTAGCGTGAAGGAGTTTCATGGAGGATGTTTAAGTTTTTCTGTTGTTCTCATGTTAACTGTCTACCTGATGCTGTTATGACTTTCAAAAAAAAAAAAAAAGAAAGAAAAAACAAGTTTTCCTTTGGGACATAAAAGCAGACAACAAACATTTCACATTTCATTCATTTTTTATTCACCTTCAGGGCATCCAAGTTGTAGATGAGTTTCTTCATTGGAAGAGATTCAGAAAAATGTTGCATTACATCACTTGCTCACCAATGGATCCTCTGAGGTGAATGGGTGTTTACTTGCAGTTTTCTCGTTATTTGATAAACTTGCCCAAAGTTACAATCAATGATGTGTGAAAAATGATGTGTGAAAAATAGATTTGCAGTAAAATTCTGCAAAACAAACCTGAGAAAGGTTTTATGTATCTTCTTATCTCTGCAATTATTAAGGTAAGTTTAGCTAGCCTGAACCAATAGGGCCAACACTGTACTGTTATTTTTTAATGATACGTCCAGCAGCAGGCTAATCACGTTAGTAGAAATGTTTGCCATTTAATGTGTTTGAAATTTTATGAAGAAAGCAGAGACGCCACACCAACTGTGAGTACGACTGGTAGCTTAAATATGTTGTTTAAAGTCCTGTTGAACATGTTCAACATGAGTTTGCTTTCATAATCTATAACACTGTAAACACACGGGAGTTTATTAACACACGGGAGTTTATCCGAAATGAGGATTTTTACATTAACAATATAATCTATATTGTGTTTATTAAAGCCAAGTGTGAATCTCATCAATTTAGTGTTTTTAAAGAGCAGGTAATACAGGTTTTTGAAAAACATCTTTTTTGCAGTTTGTAACGTAGCTATCCTTCAATGTAAACATTCTGCAAAGTTGTTAATCAAAAGTGCATGATAAACAAAGATATTGTCTCTCAAAAGAAAGAGTTGACTCAGAGCCACCTTAATGAGTCGGTATATCTTAGATTCTTCTTCCTGTTACGACGTCACTAGGTAACACATTTGCATAATCCCAGCCTGCCTGCGAAATGCAAACACTCTGACCTGCCTACAAACACTTAATTTTTTTCCAAAATACCCCAGCAACACAATTTGACCTTTTGTTGTCCTCATCATTTTACTGAGGACTGCTTCTCTAATCTTGGCTTTTATTTTCATTGGCTTCTAATCTTTTTTATTTGGACTAACAAGCATCTCCAAGCCACAACCTGTAACTGTGATTGATATGTTATGTGTACGTTTTCAACTGAGTGCTCAAAATAGCAAGTTGTTTGTGCTAATGTGTGATGTATACCTGGTGCAGCTTTAAGTTTCCAAGTAAACCATGATATTACTGTCTTGCTGAAATAGTTCTGATAATTCACTGTGAACCCACTATTAATGTAGACTGTCTTTGTTCTAATTAGTTTGTGTAATAATGAAGAATTTCAATATATTTTTGTTTACAAACTGTGTTGTTTCATTAGTTAGTCACGTTAGCACTCGGCTAACATATCCACCATTATTGTTTTGTTAAGTATTTACAGTTTAGCAGCTAAACTTTAGCTGTGAGCACGATTCGCTTGCACAAGTGTTCAAATGTCATTATTTTAAGAATGGATTGGAGTACTATATTATTGTTTTGGTTCATGCGTTGTTAATGGTAGCCAGGGTTGCTACCATTCCTCACCCTATTGCAACTCAAAACTCGCCCTACACTAGCCCGATCGCATTTTGACGGGGGTACCCTGTTAAAAAATCGCATTCTAGGGTGTAAAATACAGATGTTTTTGTCAGGGTTTCCCTGGTAAATTCGCATTCCAGGGGCTAAATATAACGTTATTGGGGCTGATTCAACCCGTAGACACCAAAAACAACTGCTGACTTGGCAACACAGATGGTAGCGCTCGCTAACTTGCTCAAGTACTCCTTTCTGTACCAGTCACAACAGGCTTGGCCAGCTGACCAATCAGAGCAGAGTAGGCTTATGGAAGGGAGGGGTTTACAGACCTTATGCTCAGAACTGACAGAATGAATCGTTTTGAAATAATTGAGAAATGACTCCATGTATAAATGTATATTTTGAGCAAACTACAATGTTTTCTGATCATAGATTCATTTAAACCTGTTGTAGGGAACACTTTAGGACAACAATTTAGGACACTTTAAAATACCATATGACCTGCTCTTTAAGCATTTTACATAACTCAATAACAACTCAAGGCAGTCGGCGCTAATAGCCTCGTGGTTAGCGCGAGTTCGAATCTGGGCTTGTGGACCTGTCCCGATCCCACCCCCTTCTCTCTCTCCCACTTCACTTCCTGTCCAATTACACTGTTCTATCTAAATAAAGGCATAAAAACAGCAAAAATAAATTATAAAATAATAATAATAATTAATAATAACAATAACAAATACTCAAGGCAGTAAGAATTTAAATACTGTATTTTATTTGTGAGCTTATTTTTAACTGTTCTTTTTAATTGTTAACTTTTAACTATTTTTTTAATTTTTCAGATCATCAGTCATTAAAGCTCTGTAAATACTGGTTACAGACACAGACATTTACTTTATATTTCACCAAGCTTTTTTCACCAAGATTTTACTCATTAAAAACTCCCACAGATCATGCCATTGCAAGTCTTATTTTGACGTAACAAAGTGGTTATTTCTAAGTGTTTTGGTTGTTTACTTACTATTTTACTTAAGTCTTCCCATTTACGCTATTATATTGTTTATTCAGACTGATTCACAAATGTGGAATGCGCACAAATACAAGAGCTGGGATTTACTGCATGAACCAATCACGGCTGAACATAACCAGTCAGATCCAATCGTATCACGGTGAAGGCATTACGTGACTTCCCCCGTTCGTTCTCAATTACCCCCCACCAAACTCCCTGCACACTTTAGGGTGTCTGTTAAAACTCAATGGGTTCAGGCGAGAGAGGCGGATTTTTGCTGTAACTTTACCTGCTGGTGGCGCTGTTGGACAATGTTTCATTAAAAACATGATTGTCCAACAACAACAAAAAAAAGTGATTTATACACTTCCTAATGTTATATTTTGTAATATTGGTGTTTTATTTTTGTACTATTAATTTTTTTCTCATCCAGTATTTTGAGAAGGCACTGCCTCCCTTGCCTCTTCCACCCCTGCTGCAGATGCAGAAAATATTTCACTTACTCGGCTACCCTTCAAACTGCTCGTGTTCTACCTTGAAACTGTTGTTGTCTTTACCTGTTCCAATCATAGACGCATACAGTATGGTACCAACTCCGTTGCCGAGCAGCCGATGTGCATGATGACTCTACTTTTGTAAATCATTTTTTGTTTCAGTGTATTTCAGATGACGTTACATGATTCAGAGCTGTTTAACAGCTCCAGTTTTTGTCTGGCTGGGAGTGGGATGTGCAACCATTTAATTGCTTTGCTTTACCAGACATTGAATGTGGAATGTCTCTGAATGTGTAATGTCTGCCGATCCTCCTGTCCTTTCGTGTGCCCAAATGAAACAGAAGTGGCATAAACACAATGAACAATGCATTGGATCAATTAGATATCTGGCACAATGTTTGTTTTGCTATATTCTGTTGCTAGTCTTAATGCCATCTAATAAATGGGCAGTGAAGCCAGGACTGAAGGATGCTATGGTGGTAGCGAAGCCCAAACCAGGTGCTACTTCAGCAAGTGGAGTCAGGTATGCAGAGTCAGTGTAAACAGGCACGCTATAATATACTGTGTAGCAAAAATGGTTATCGATTGCCTGATAATGTTATTCCAGATTTGCACTATACAAGGCCTACAGTGAGCTGCCAGACCCATCAACCCTCGATCCTAAAGCTGCTTATGCTGACTTCAAACTAGACTCTGTTCATCTTATCTGCCCAATGAATCTCTCATCTGACAAGCCACTCGTGGACTCCATCTTCAGTAAGTTACAAGCTTGCAGTATCCTATTGCGTCATATTCCACCACCTACACCTGATGGTATGCAGCTCCATTTCCAATAGTGCTACCAGAAGCCTACCAGTTAAAGCCAACAGATACATATGTGCCAACAAGCCAGGAATGGCTGCATCACAATTCACTGTCTGTGAATTTGAAAAAGCAACAAGATGCCAAAGTGCAGCACCTGAGTGGCAATCAGTGAGGAAGGGGAGACTGACTTCTTCAAATTTCAGGGAAGTTTGCCACGTTAGATGTCCAAATGCTGCAGAAAACCTAGCTAAGAAGATCATCCAATGCCTCCAGGGCCTTAAAGGACTGTGCAACTCTGAAAAACCCAGACTTAAGGAATTGTGGACTGGTAATTCATCCAGATGCACCTTCGCAGGGTGTTTTACCTGATGGGCTGGTATATGACCCGCTTAAAGGAGTGTGATTTGGCTTGGTTGAAATAAAATTCCCAAATGCACTACAAAAGCTACACTGACTGCATGTGCCTCAGAGTTGACCATTGCATATGGGTCAGTGATGTGACGCCTACATTTTCTGTGTGATTGCATTTTTTCAGTTAAAAATTGGTTTAAATCCACAAAAAGCATGCCATATATATGAAGCACCTCTCCCATGTTTGTACTCAAACTTTTTAAAAAAACATTAGTTATTTGTAATTTTTATGTTATCCAAAGTGTCAAAATATCATGTGGTTGACTGTCCGGCCATACAGTAAGTGATGTTTTGAAAACATCCTTGAAATTACCCTACATTTATTTAGATTAATTTTCTGCACTATTTGGCATGATTTTCAAAGTGTTTTATAATGCTGTATAAAACTGCAAAGCATTTGTATTTATATTTCCATCATAATATACAAACAAACTGTCCGATGATTGCCATTTTATGAAATATCATGTGGTGCGACCATTAAGATACTACCATTTTGGGACTTTTATGTTGAAATCCATTCAAGGATAGGACTTTGCATCATAAAACAATTTGTCAAGGACCCATGGAAGCATCAAGCAGCTTTTTAACTCTCTTTCAAATCTAGAAAAAAAAATAATAAAATAACGGCTCGTATGTAGTCATCACATTAGGATATCATGTGGTATGACCTCAAAAAACAATGAATATCAAGTTATTTCTACAAGAATCTTTATTATAAATGTCATAGTGACCTTTTGTGGGAAGCTTGTTTTGTTTAGGATTCTGTGCTCATAAAGTTTGACTGAATTTGTAGTATCATGTGGTGTGACCAAACATCATGTGGTGCGACTACTGCAGAGTGTATTCCATTATAGATATATGTCCCAGATTGGCAGTTTTTTGTGCTTTTATATTAAATTGATGGTTTACATACATGAAATACTTTTTTTTTAATTTTAGTATCATTTGGAATAGATTTGTATGTAATTTGGGTCATTTCAGACGGTTTATGTTTAATCTTTGTACAGTATGAGGAAAAAAAAAAAGAGCATGTGATTTTAGTTTGGTAAATATGCATTTATTAATAATTTATTATTTATTTATTAATAACAGTTTTAATCTATTTTACCAGATTCCACTGCAAAGCAAAGTAAAATAAACGCTTACCATAGGCAACATGTTAAACCTGACCCTACAGTCAAGAAGAAACTCCAGATGTCATTTTCTACTGTAAGAAAGGTACTGTAAGAAATTCATGCTGTCATCTCAGAACCTGAGCCAGCAGCCTCACGCTACTCTAATTTGACTTTTCGTAAAAACCCGCCCCCATAGTGTCGTGACAGATCGCTGTAGCACCAAAGTTTAGGCGGCACATGAAGTGATCATCTTTTCATCTTTACTAGTTATAGCACACAATAAAGATGAACGAACATCAGAAGGTATCTTGTTTAAACTGTGAAAAGGTGTCAATACACACCACTTTTGTTTTTTTTTTTTTGTTTATATCTGTCACAGTCATCAGCTGGTGTGTTTTCCCCTTGGGGTACTTTTTGTTGTAGTTTTGTTTTTTTTTTTGCATTAATTAAAAGCCCTTTTCTCCCTGCATTTGAGTCCTCGCCTCATCTCTCCTACTGACCCGTGACAGAACGAACAGCCCAAATATGAGGACTCAGCAGAGGAAGGGCTCGCACCATCCACCGGCCTCTAATGTCTACAGCCCTCTCTATCAACGCATGCTCCAGCTTGAAGCCTTGAGCTCCCTTCATCAACGAGGAACCGATCTGAGAGAGTTCGCTCTGGAGTTTAGGAGTGCTGCAGAGGGGCTGGGCTACAACGACTCTGCTCTGAAAGACTTATTTAACTATGCCCTTGATGAGCCCATTAGTCACTGGAGGATGTTAGGCTCTGAGCACTTGTCTTTTGAGGGGTTTGTGGAGTACCTCGTCCGCAGTGGGAGGCAGCTAGCACTGCAAAGGGAAGGGCTTTCTCATGGGGAACCTCTTCATGCGATGGCCACCAGCCCAGAGCTCCTCCACAGGATGGCGGCCAGTCCAAAGCCTCTCTGCATGATGGCCACGACTCCAGACTCTCCAGTTATCACAAGTCCCATGCCTAAGGCTTCAGCCATCATGGATACAGTGTCAGTGTTCCCAGGTACCATGAGTGTGTCGTATGAAGCCATTAAAGTGGGCGCTAGGCTTTGGAGGCTGGCCTCCAGTTTAGCAGACCCACCTCTATTGTCAGTGCGAACAGCTGTTGTCTGTCCGGTGGTCCCAAGTCTTTTGGTCCAGGAGGACCCGACTCCGGCGCCCGCCCATGATGTTCCCGAGGCGGCAGGATCGTCTGCTCACTGTGTTCATGAGGCGGCGGAGCCCGCTCCCGATCCTCCCGAGGCGGCGGTGTCCGCTCCCGATCCTCCCGATGCGGCGGTGTCCGCTCACGATCCTCCCGATGCGGCGGTGTCCGCTCACGATCCTCCCGATGCGGCGGTGTCCGCTCACGATGTTTCCGAGGCGGTGGCGCCCGCACACGATGTTCCCGAGGCGGTGGCGTCCGCACACGGTCCTCCCGATGCGGCGGCGTCCGCTCACGATCCTCCCGATGCGGCGGCGTCCGCTCACGATCCTCCCGATGCGGCGGTGTCCGCTCACGATCCTCCCGGTGCGGCGGTGTCCGCTCACGATCCTCCCGGTGCGGCGGCGTCCACTCAGGATCGTCCTGATGCGGCCATGCCTGCTCGCTATTCTCCCAAAGTGGCGATGGCAGCACCAACTCTTGAACTCTGCACCTGTCCTGTTACGGCCAGGGTGGTCATGAAGATCACTATTGTGCCCTTTGATTCTGAACCCCCATGGTCTGTCCCTCCCATCCCTCCCTGGTTATTAGCCAGGGTTCTTGGGCCTTCCGATCCTCCCTGGCTTAACCCATCCTACCTGCCTTGTCCTCTGGCCCCACCCTGGTCGCTTATACAGCTACAGTCTCCATGCCCTCCTCCACTCCACGGGCCTGGCCCACCATCCCTCCCCTCTGTTCTGCCTCCTTTCCACCTCCCACCTGGACTCTTGTTTTGTACTGCAGACCGCGGAGCATCTGGAATCCGCTCCTTAGAGAGGGGGTTCTGTCACAGTCATCAGCTGGTGTGCCCAGGATGGCCACCAGAGGACACTGTTTGTGTAAGCACATGGCTTGTGTTGTGTTTGTTTGGTGCCATGTGTTTCTCCTGCTTATTGTTTGACCCCACCCATTTGTTACCTCATTATTGTTTCAGTAATTCCACCTGTGTCTCCCTCATTACTAGCCCTACTTAGTCTCCTTGTGTCTGTAGTCCTGTGCTGTTCGTTATTCACTTATTTGTCGTGTTGGGAGTTAGATGGACCTGTGTTGCGCCGTGTTTGGTGCTTAGTTGTGCTCTGTTCTGACCTGCCTGTCTGTTTTCCCCTTGGGGTACTTTTTGTTGTAGTTTTGTTTTTTTTGCATTAATCAAAAGCCCTTTTCTCCCTGCATTTGAGTCCTCGCCTCATCTCTCCTACTGACCCGTGACAATATCCACCAGCGTTAGTCTTCTCTCCTGTCTGGTTTGTTTGTTGGACAAAATGGCATATTTGGCATTATGATTGGTCAGTTAAATTTTTTTTTTAGGTTACAGCCAAATCATCTAGATGGAAAAAAAAAAAAGACTAAATCACTTAATTTAAAATTGTACACAACATTCTTAATGTTTGAACAATTACAATAAATATTACTATTATTTGTATTATTATGCGTTAATGTCCGATATACTAATTGAATAAAAGCTATCTTTAATACTGGCAAGTGCAGGGGCAGTTGCTTATCACAGGTATGGAATGGTTTGGCTTTGTTGACTGTGCCGATGATAACATGTTTATGCAGTACATTTACAGAGACACTTTTGGGTTAAGCTGCCTCTCTATGCACAAAAAACTGAAGAGGCACAGTGCTGAGGAAATGAATTTATGCATGATTTTACAAGCATGTAATTTATCTTCTGCTCTTACTTCTTTCGAATGAGTCGCTGAACATGGACTCTCAGTCTTGCAAAAGACTGTGTTTTCCTGACCTCTGGCCCAGACAGTTGTGCTCTCTTTGACAGGAAGGTAGTTATGTGGACTTTGCAGTGCATGCAGTCTTCCACACGGAAACTCTTACTTAACTTTATAGCCATTGTTGGATTTAGAAGAGACACAGTACTAGAACCTCTCTATTACTGGCAGCGTGTTCAGAGAGAGATGACACAAAGGTTACAGCACCGTGAGAGACCATCCCAATCAACCCTTTGAAAATGCAGTGAGGTAGAGAATACCTTGTTCTGAAGGAAAAGAAAGTTTGGTGTTTGGCAGCGCAGTTCAGTACCGTCCGAATTCACTTGTGTATCAGAGTAATACTGAAAAACATCTGGCATGTGAGCTTTGACAGTTTCCTCATCCGGCCAAATGCCCACAGCTCCAAGTACAGTATAGAAAAAGGTAGCCCATGTGTTGATGATACGGCTTACAGTTGATTGGCAGATCCTTCTGCACCAGACTCAATGACAGATTTGTCATAAACAAAAAAAACTCGTCAATGGGTTGAAGAGACTGTGAAAAGAAGAAAATCTAGTTTATTTATTACCATTACACAAACACCATAACTGGCACAGTAGGTTTGATTATAAAACAAAAAGATGCAATATCTTATTCATATTGCAGTCTGTGCACATTCTTGCCTGTTGCTGGCTTTTTCTGCCTCCAAAAGGCCATCAAGTGGACGTCGCAAACCTGTAATTATATTTTTTGACAGTGTGTCCATAGTGTTAAATTGCAGATTTATTAGCATCCTAGTTGTAATTTACATTTATACAGCAACATTAGTACAGAGAATAAAAAGCATAATGCCAGTAGTTACAAAAAAGTAGTTTAACAAGAACAGAAACTGGACCACACATTCACTCACAACTTCCTCATCTCGACACTCAGTCATTTTAGCGTTGTTTACTTTAATTTCCAGCTATTCTTTGAAAGCACAGTGTGCTGCCAGTTGTTGTTGACAGCCCTAGTAATTTTATATTAATCTGACAAACACTGTTGACATTGTCAGCTTACCTTGTGTACAGCCTAATGTCATCGACAGAGACAGCAAACCGTTCCAAACAGAACTTGCTGCTGAGGGTTATCTCATCAATTTGTTTATGGAGCCTTGCTATTTCCACACGTAAATCTTCGGTGTGGTCCAGGGACAAATCCAGTGCAGTAGGCTCAGCAGTGGAGCAGTAGTTGTGGTCTGAATATTCCATCAGTATGCAGTGTATCCATGTGTTGGTCACTCTATCTTTTCCCAGCCTGGTCTCATTGTTTATACGTAGGTATTAATACGTAACATTTACACAAGCACAAAACGTACATTTTTGTATGATTTTACTGATGCTAAAACATACAATTTAAATGTATTTTAACATTTAAAACATACAAATCGCTACATATTTTTAGCTAAAAAAAATGTAAAATATTTACGTATCTTTTATATCATTAAGATTTTCGTATCAGTGCCTTTTTATCATTTTATCAAATAGTGATTTTGATTTTTAGACCCCTTAGCCTACCCCCAAACCTAAACCTACTCATTTTGTAAAAAAATATAAAAGGATATAAAAATGTATTTGACCGAAATATGCATGGAAATGACAATTTTAGTAACAATATAGCATTAAAAATATTTTTTATAGTCGCTAATCCCACTCTTTCTTCAAAACCCTAAAACTAACCGTAACTAATTTTGTACAGAAATATTATATTCTGAAAATGGAGTGTCTATTTACACTAAGTGCAATAAGCATGCCTTGTTGGCAGAGGCTGTTTACACTAACTCTGCCTACCAACGTGTGATTGCGCTAGTCAACACTACAAAAGACAATAATTGAAATAACAGTTTCAGTGGCGCAGCTGCTTTTGACGTGATTGACTCGGGTCAAATCTTCCTTTTAGCTAACTTTTTTTCAAATCTCATATCGAAAAGGCATTTATTTTCAATAAAAATGAAGGAAATAATCAAAATGTTGAAAATAAAATATCAGTTAGGGTTAGGCTAGGAGTAGGGAGGGCTTATTGGCCCAATAAGGCAGCATTCATTTAATAATTTCAATTAACACTATAATTTACACTCAATACGTTATAATTGCATACTGTTTTTATAATGTACTACAATACTGAGGTGCAGATAATTGCCTCTATTTACAAAAAGTATTACAAATAGCAGAAAATCCTACTATTTTAACATATTGTAAATAGAATCTATATTTGCACTTAATGTAAATAGCATCTATCGTGAGGTGCAGAACAGAATTTAAGTTGTTAATGGCTGACAATATTATCCCGATTATTTTCCTGATCTACTCCATGAAAGCATGCGCGTATCATTCAAACACACCTCACCAAAAACACAGCATGTAGCAATCTGTGATGAATGAAGGCAAGAGCCAGTGAGTGTTTAATTATCCTGCCGTTAAATCTGTCGTTTGAAGCGGCAATATTTGAATTTGTAAAGAACGCATCAGTTAGTGTGGACTTTGATGCTTATGGTTGCTGGACTCGCTGCTTGGGATGGAGATGAAGATCACAGGATAAATGCTTAAATTTGGGTCTGTTCCTCGCAGTCATATGGATTCTGAAGATCTGGATTACAGCGCATGGATAAAATTGTTTGATTTTGTAATTATGTTGCGTTTTGGTGTATTTAATGGTTCTATTGTCAGTCACAGCATGTCAGGAAAAATGCCTTTTGTGGCCATGGCAAACAAAGTAAACGTCACGTGACAAGTAAAGGTTAAACGATTGCAGAAATGCTGTTTTAAGGGTTTAAAGTGTAGTCTTGTTTAACATTATGTAGGCCTATTCTTGGAAACTTTGGCAGCAGAAATCACACAGAACAGAACAAAATGATATCCATTCATATTAAGTAGACAAGTAAACAATTTAATAATTCAATTTAAAGCATAAAGCCATTGATATGACAACTAAAAACAACAATAATAAAATTAATGTTTTGTAGAACCACATTTTACGTAAAATACATACAAATTATCATTAGATCATGTTGCTTTTCCCAAACTCCGTGGGGCTGGAAAAGTGAAGTTGTTTCAATGAAAAAGCACTGGCCCAGCCAACATTTGTATGTGGGGCCCATATGGGTATGAACTGGGCTGAAAAATGGGCCCCATATAGGATTGTCCGCGGGTTCCGTAATGGCCCCATGTTAACTGCCCACATGGATTTCATATAGGATTGAACTTGTCACAAAGTGGGACCCAACTGGGCAACATGCACAAGACCCATCTTGGTCCCAGCTTTAACCCAGCTAACATTTGATTGTGGGGCCCATGTGGGTTTGACATGGGCTGAAAAATGGGCTCTATATGGGATTGTCCATGGGTTCCATAATGGCCCCATGCCAACTGCCCACATGGGTTTCATGTGGGATTACACTTGCCAACAAGTGGGCCCCAACTGGGCAACATGCGAAAGACCCATCTTGGCCCCATCTTTACTACATGGGCTGAAATATGGGTTTTAAGTGGGTTTGTCCATGGGTTCCATGTTGGCCCCATGCAACATACCCATGTGGGTTTTATGCAGGATTTACCTGGGCTTTAGGTGGGGCCCATCTAGGGATCATATGCAAGACCCATCTGGGTTCTATCTAAATATGGGTTTTACATGGGTTTGTCCATGGGTTCCATGTTGGCCCCATGCAACTTATCCAATGTGGGTTTTATGTAGGATTTCACTGGGCTTTAGGTGGGGCCCATCTAGGGAACATATGCAAAACCCATCTGGGTTCCATTTAATATATGGGTTTTACATGGGTTTGTCCACGGGTTCCATGTTGGCCCCATGCAATTTACCAATGTGGGTTTTATTTAGGATTTCACTGGGTTTAAGGTGGGGCCCAACTATGAAACACACACAAAACCTACCTAGGTCCCATCTTCAAACTCTATGTGGGAACTACATGGGATAAAGTATGGCTTGCAAGTGGGATTAAAAAAAGTTTTAAAGTTTTAAAGCATTAGCATTCAGCAGTACACAGTTAGATTGAAATCTTTTCAAATTTCAATTTTATTGAAACTACCCATCATATTCTATATTCTGATACCTAACTGTTAAAATCATTTAATTGTTAAAGTTAACAAACATTTTGAACTTGTATTTGAACCAGTATTTACTGAAAGCTTTGAACATTTGCACATAGAAAACAGAGACAGTAAGAAACAGCAGCAGCAACTATACATTTTTCAGTACTGCTTACACTGCAGACAGACATTTGTGCATTCTAGACACCCTCAATCCTCCTCTGTCTCTTGTCCCAGTACACCATTTTGAGAGTTCCCTCTCAGATTCTTGCTGGCTGATCTTTGACATCAGTGCAGTCTTCTTAACAGCCTCTGCAAAACAAATATATTTAAAAATAGGACATTTTTAAATTTTTCAGGAAGATGAGGTATGAAGATGCTGCGCTCCACTACAGTAAGGAAAACAACAGAGTAACAGCAAAGGTGCTTGTTTACAGGCTATTCCAATAACCTTTCTACAATGTGTTTAGTAAACGTGAAATATTATGTTACTTACACATGTTAAAATACTACAAAATAATAACTTTTACTCAACTCAAGGGCGAGTAAATGACGACAGATTTTTTTTGTTTTTGTCAACTATTCCTTTAAGAGTCTCAGTTTTAATAACTTAAATTAGAGCTGCATGATTCTGGATATATAGAGAATCCCATTTTTGTTTAGATTCAAACAGATATCAAGATTCTGAACATTGAACTAAAAATAAAGTGTAATTTACTAGTGTAAGTGTAAGTTCTGTACTAGAAATACTATGACTGGAGTCTATTTAAAATGTTTAATCTTGAATGATTTTGTTTTTTTTTAACTGTATGAATTAATGATTAAATGACTCATGAATATATGTCGTCTCATTACTGGATGAATCTGTGTTTTTTTAATGAATCTCTTGAATGATTCAATGACAAATACATGTGTTTAACAGTCACTTGTCAGCACCTACTGGTGTAACGTCACTGATATAATCTTTATCTGAATTGTCAACTTTGTTTCAAATGATTTGCTCTATTTTGATAGCTACTGTAGACATCAGTGATTATATCCAAACTAAAATTTTGAAATGCACCTAGTGTACTTTCTATACTGGATGCGGCGCGGCGCGGCACTGCGCAGCACGGCACGGCGTGGCACGACACAATAAATCCCAGCTGGCAAACTGATGCCTCGTTTTATTTATGATGTACTGACAAAGTTTAAAGGGGTCATTGGGTGCCCAATTTCCACAAGTTTATATGATTCTTTAGGGTCTTAATGAGAAGTCTTTAACATACTTTGGTTAAAATTTCTCAGTGGTAGTGTAAAAAAAAAACCACCCATTTTACCATCAGCCCTTTTTAGAGTGAGCCATTCTGTTCCATGTTCCTTTAAACGCTAATGAGCTCTGCCACCCCGCCTCTATCTCCTGTGGGGTGACGATCAGTAATGTTTACTTTAGCCGCATTTAACCGCAAAACTTGCTAACTAGCACATTATTAAGAAAAGGCGAATTGCAAAGATGCATAAGAAACACCCATATACTCGCTTCTGCTGTAGGTGAAACTAGATTACAAATGATTCGCGTGAACATAGACGCATTTATTTAGGCTGCCGGGCACATTTCCTTCAAAAACAAAAGTAATGTTAATCCTCTGCATCTCAGATGTCGGGAGTAAATGATGAGTGCTACTATGTGCATTACTGCATCCAACAATAGAACACCTCAATTGCTCAATCGGAGATAGTCTTGTCTTCCCCTGCACTGGAGTCGAAACAAAAATGGTGGTCGGACTGTTCTCAGCGCTCACTCGGCTCAGTTAGGGTGGGTTTAAGATAAGACTGTCATGTCAATCAACTATCATGGGAGCGGCCTTGGTCGGTGTGACATCACACCGACAAGACACTGACAATGACCTTATTTGAAAAAAGGCATATTACTTGGATTACATTGGATTTTTCCCATATTAAGATTAAAAAAATTCCACTGTGTGAATTTATATCATTATGGGGTGGTTGTGTACACACACTGTCAACACACATTTATGTTCAAACTTGTAAAAATAGGTTTTGCATCCGATGACGCCTTTAAATGATTTTCAATGGTCGCTTGGCCACATCTAGTGTAGACAGACTTTAGCTGTCACGCCATGACAAGTGTCACCTCTGTTTTAGACACGGTGTTAGTCATTTACGAATAAGATTAAGTGGGGTTTGGATTATGAGATTCGAGATTATGATCTTTAATTGATTAATCGTGCTGCTCTAATTTCTGATAATATATGTGTCTCTATCTATTTATGATAATATTTGAAGAGAAACATTACACTTTTAATTCAGAATCATAACTATACATTGTATTAAAGGTATAGTTCACTCAGAAATGAAAATTGTCATCATTTATTCACCCTTATGTTGTTCCAAACATTGGTAACTAGACAGTTGACGGGCCCCAATGATTTCCATAATATTTTTTTTCCTACTATGAAAGTTATTGGCTACTATGAACTGTTTGATTATCAACATTCTTCAAAAAATCTTTTTGTCTTCAACAGAAGAAAGAAATTCATACAGGTTTGGACAAACATAAGGGTGATGAAAGGTAAATGATGCCAGAACTTTCATTTTGGGGTGAACGTTCCTTTTAAGAAAATTATGTAGAATAAAATTAAGTAAAATCACTACATTTACTAAAATCAAAACATCTCACACATTACAAAAAGTCAGTGAATCCATACCAGATGTGAGAGTGCAATGTAGCAGATAAAGGACAATCCTCCTTCAAATTGGCAGTGATCAGCTGGATCCTTGCTGAATCTGTAGTGGGGTGGGCCCAACGAGTCCTTAAAAAGAATAATTTCTTTTTTTACCATTCCTTTACAATCTTAAACAAAACATATTTAAATTGTACTGAAATCTGCCATTATAAGCCATTTAGGCAACATAAACAAACTGTCAGCTTTGAAACTGTTAGTTATGATTGAAACATGAACCTAATGCATAACAATACCATCAGAAAAATGTGAATCCCCAAAAGAAAGACAAAGAGGATTCACAAAAAAATGGACTCTTCCCATAGATATCATAGCAAGGTAAATACAACTGTATCTTAAAAAAGCTGTATCTTAAAAAAATTGTACACCACAATTAAATCTACCATAATATAATTTTACCTGCAGTTGCATTTATCCTGATATGACACATCTGAAGGCTGTGATGTTCTCCAGTGAATAAAATAAAGGACTGAAGATGGTGACAAGTTCTATTTCCTTTTCTTTGTGCCACCTCAGAAAAAGGGAAAACAGGGAAAAACAGGGAAAAAAGTTACTCAGATTTTCTATCACCAGTGGAGGAAATGTGTTACAAATGTACTTATAATGATTATAATCACAGTTCAGGTCTGGAAACAGTGGTTAAAACTGACTAACATTTTACTGTAGTCTCTGTATTGGGTGCCTGTTTTCCCTGAAAAACGTGTGCTTGATCTAAAAATGTGAATCAATATCTTATCATTAGAAGTTATCAGTATTTGAAACTGTCATCTACAAAAACATAACACTCTCATACAACACTCTCAACTCTCTTATATATTCCAGTGTTTTCGAGTGTGAATTAGAGTTTAATCACTCACTTCACTTATTCCAGTGCTCCTTTACTTCTCATGAGTTTGAGTTTTAAACTAAACATTAATACACACAAACACACACCAACTTCCCCTGGTGAAAAAACCAGCATATGCTGGTTAGGTATGTTTTGATGCTGGGATGCTGGTTAGGTAGGTTTTGATGCTGGTTTATGCTGGTCCTTTGCTGGTTTTTGCTGGTCAAGGACCAGCATAAACTTTTTTCACCAGGGTCAAACACTAATTTACACTGAAATACGTGCTAATATGCCAGCGCGCTAATATGCTAATCGCGATTAGCCTCTCCCTTTAATTTCCTCTCACTCACATTAATTAATTGTGGGTACAAATCATAACTTTATGATGGTTTGACTGAAAAATGTTTTGTTACCTGACATCGTCATATGTTTTCGCGATCTCACACATCCAGTCTGCCCCTTCTTCTGTGTTCAGGAACATAATCAGGAACTGAGCGCGTAATCTTGCGGATCAGTAGCAGCATATCACCAAACTGATTAGTATATTTTCAAACTGCACTAGCAAAAAGGCGCGCGAGGCTGTCATTGGCCAGTTTCGTGAATGACAGTCAGATTAACCAATCCTGATGAAAGCAACAGGTGAAACAACCAATAGAAATTGTTTCAGATTGGTAATGGAAAATAAACTTTTTTTTTTTTTAACAAACGTGTGTGTATTTAGTATTATTTGATTAATTGGTCAAACAGTGTTTTCATGACAGTGTATGAATAAAAATGTAATAGTGATATGTAAAAGTCCACACAGAATCTCACTGCTCTTTTGAGATTAAAACTGTATCTATTATAATTATTGTTACTAATGCTAATAATTAAAATTATACATATACATTTGGATTTTGAAGAGGTGTTTTGATCAAAATATCGTAAAATGCTAATAAATAAAATGTTAATAATCATAATTATTCAAAAGCCAGATATTTCTTGTTATAGACATGACATTTATTCAACATACAGATCTGTTATTATTATTATTATTTTTATTTATTTATTTTTTAAAGATTTTTTTTGTTAAAAACAAATTTGAATGATTTAGCATTTTACATTATCAATTTGTGTCAATGTTAAAACAGCAGCTGACATTATTTCAATCATATTTCATCTTTGAAGGTCGGTCATGTGCCGACTAGACTGAAAAGAAAAGTCTGTACTGTTGGTTCAAAAAGAAAACTGAACACAAAACACAATATGCTAACTGAATGAAACAGCACTTTATTCTGAACCCCTGTATCATATGCTGCAAATACGATTTCTGGATATACATTGGATTTTTCCCATCAGAAACATAAATGTCCATTCTGTCTTTCTTCTGTCTGTCTACTGACATTTGTTAAGACATTTGCTTTAAACATTACAGTGTTTACAATAACTTTTGTTAACTCTAAATCCACTTTACCAGCTAAATTACTTAGACAGAAATGCCATGCTACCACACAAATGGACGTTCAAAGACAATATTTTAAAAATGGTGAATAAGGTCAATACTGTACCCACATAGATCCCAAACTCCACCTAGTACCTATATGTGTACTACCTAGGGCCCATGCAGTCAGCCTATATGGGGCTGATTATGTTTGCTCATGTCTTACCCAAGAGGGTCCCCTATTTGTTTGACCAGACATGGCACTACCTGGGGACACATTCAGCACATGATTTCTAAATTGCCTAAAATAACCAGGTGTTGGTTGTTTTCACTGTGCTGATTGATTATTGTACGACATCAAAGTACTGCAAGAGCTATGCAGAGCAGAGCAGATGCTCCATCCTTTCGAATCATTCTCGTGGTACTTTGTTGTCATGCAATGATCCTGGATGATGAAGCAACCAACCTGGTTAATTTAAGCAATATAGAAATCCTGTGCAGAATATGTCCCCAGAAAGCGGCACGTTTGGTCACCCTACCACATATTAGTAATGGGAAGATCACTACCCCATATGTATTTCCCCATTCACAACCCATACAGTGATTACCCATGTGGGTACTACCTTGAGCCCATGTAGCCAACCTATAAAGGACTGATTGTGTATGCCCATGTCTGACCCATATAGTTTGGCAAGAGGGCCCTACACGTCTTTCACTGTTCAGAACCCATACAAAGATTACTTATGTGGGTACTACCTTGGGCCCATGTAGGCAGCTCATATGGGATTGATTGTGTTTACCCATGTTCTACCCATATGGTTTGACCAAGAGGGCCCCATATGTGTTTCCCCATTCAGAACCCATATAGAGGTAGCCTTTGTGGGGACTACCTTGGGCCCATGCAGGCAGCCTATATGAGACTAATTGTGTTTGTCCATGTTTTACCCATATGGTTTGACCAAGAGGGCCCCATATGTGTTTCCCCATTCAGAACCCATATAGAGGTAGCCTTTGTGGGTACTACCTTGGGCCTATGCAGGCAGCCTATATGGGACTGATTGTGTCTGCCCATTTTTTACCCATATGGTTTGACCAAGAGGGCCCCATATGTGTTTCCCCATTCAGAACCCATATAGAGGTAGCCTTTGTGGGTACTACCTTGGGCCCATGCAGGCAGCCTATATGGGACTGATTGTGTTTGCCCATTTTTTACCCATATTGTTTGACCAAGAGGGCCCCATATGTGTTTCCCCATTCAGAACCCATATAGAGGTAGCCTTTGTGGGTACTACCTTGGGCCCATGTAGGCAGCCTATATGAGACTAATTGTGTTTGCCCATGTTTTACCCATATGGTTTGACCAAGAGGGCCCCATATGTGTTTCCCCATTCAGAACCCATATAGAGGTAGCCTTTGTGGGTACTACCTTGGGCCCATGTAGGCAGCCTATATGGGACTGATTGTGTCTGCCCATTTTTTACCCATATGGTTTGACCAAGAGGGCCCCATATGGGTTTCCCCAATCAGAACCCATATAGAAGTAGCCTTTGTGGGTACTACCTTGGGCCCATGTAGGCAGCCTATATGGGACTGATTGTGTCTGCCCATATTTGACCCATATGGTTTGACCAAGAGGGCCCCATATGTGTTTCCCCATTCTGAGCCCATATAGAGGTGGCCTATGTGGGTACTACCTTGGGCCAGTGTAGGTAGCCTATATGGGATTAATTGTGTTTGCCCATGTCTAACCCATTTGTTAAACTCATATGGGCCCCATTTGTGTTGCCCATTTCGAGCCCAAGCACTCATTTCCCATTTGTGACCCAACTAGGTCCCACATAGGGAGCCCATCTGTTTTTGACCGTGTGGGACCTACTTAGCTGACCCAAGTGGGCCCCAGATAAGATGCCTATTTTGGGACCATGCCCACTTGGTACCCATGTAGACCCAGCAGAAACCATGTGGGCCCCACATATACATGTTGGCTGGGGGGGATATCTGCATTCTTCAGACGTCTGTGTTCAGCTGGAGTTGGAGGCTCGATTAGGTATGTACTTTGGAAATGTCGGCTACACACTCTTGTTTGGTTTGTAACTACAAAATTGTCTTATCGTATATTAACTACCTACCTCTTCTGTATGTCCTTGTCTTTTGGGAAACGTGTGGAAACTCAGTTAAATTTAGTCAGTGAGATTTCACTGGAAATACGTCATGCACCGGCATTGGATACAGCCTATTCACTTCTAATAAAAAGCAGCATGTTTGTAAGAAACAAATCCATGATTAAGATGTTTAAACTGGACGGAACCTTATTATGGATTATGGATTCATATTTTAGCTAGAGGTTACATGAGATTGTTTATTACAAAAACACAGTTTTTTTGTTTTTGTTTCAGAAGACGCTAACTGATGGACTTTTGTCGTGTGGATTACTTGCAGTTTATTGTGATGTTTTTATCAGTTGTTTGGACTCTCATTCTGACGGCACCCATTCACTGCAGAGGATCCATTGGTGAGCAAATGATGTAAAGGCTTTATGATTACGAGTAACAATTACAAAAAAAAAAAAAACGAATAAACGATCACCTTTTTGACCATTTTTTCCAGAAATGGTTGACCTTTTGCTGAAAAGTTGCATTTTGACTTATTTGAAATTTAGATGTTCAATTAGCAAGTAAAATGACATTTCATTTTATTAAGGTTTCCAATTAAAGTTTCTGAAAATAGCGTGAAATCTGACTCTTACTCTGGAAAGAGTTGGAAGTCCCAGTCTATTTTCACATGTATTGAAAATCTCCAAGTTAAATCCGTGATCTGTTTGACTAAGCCTTCTTAGTGTAGAGTACTCCATAAGCCTCCATCTGCAGCTCCATGAGTAACATTTCTCCCTGTAACAGCAGCTTTTTAATCCATATGTCTAGCATGTTCCATATGATCTTCCAGTAAAAGGTTCTTATACCTGCACTATTTTCCTTGATTGCTCATACAAGCTTCATTTCTGACTGACATTAGCACTCTGCAGAAAACATTTGGCCAGGCCTGGCTTTTGAAAAGGGCTTTAAACACTTGATTTTCTCTAAACCTTTTCACCTTATTTCATTAAGTAACATTGATTGCTGTTTAATTCTCAGTATAGTTTTGGGAATTGTGTAAAAGCTCCTGAGGAAACCTGTCGGTAAGTTAACCAGCGGTAAGTTTCCTTTACTTCTTCAATTACTTTTTCCAATAACAGGAATAATGTATGCCCTTCATATTTTTTTTTTTAATGATGTAGATACAAGAACTTGTTGAAGAAATGTACATGAACTCTATATGAACTCCAGCAAGAGCTGTTTGACTTAAAAAATATTCTGATGGAAGATGTTAATTGCTGCAAATCCATCTATACTGTAAAGTCAAAGAAATGTTCCATGTTCTTGACCCCAGTAGTGTGTGATATGTTTTTAATCAAGCGTGCCACCACAGCTGTTGATTAAGACAATCCTAAGATTACTCATGCACGCTACTGACGATCTCACCTCCTATGGCTAATTACATTAATATTTTCATTAATTAAAATACACCCACTCACATCCATGTAATTAGGCCACTTATAAAAAGAGATGAACAATTTAATTGCTAACTTAAATTCATTATTACTCAATCTAATTACCATCAAGTCTTTTCATTTGCAACTTGTACTTAAAAGCAGTGCTAATGTTGAATTATTATAGTTATTTTTTTTATGTAAACCTTGGTCTGGCATTTAGGTCAGGTTTGTTTCTTTGTCTTATGCTCACAGCTCCATCAGCAGTTTGAAAAATGCATTTATAACTGCATTTAATTTAATAAATGTTTTGAATGGATGAGACAAGTCTATTAGTCTGCTCTATAGAGTTAGTTCCAGTCCTCGGATCTGATTGATCGATAGTGCTCAGTGCTGGTACAGTCCAATAGCACTAGAATTTCTCATTGTTTCTGTCACTCCACTTGTTTTTTGACTTTTCAGTGACTCTTTTTGTAGGTTACATCATTAAACGAGAAGTTGGAGACAAGTGTGTTTCTGTCTTGTCTGTGTGAAGCCACAGTCACACTAGACTTTGAGCGTGCAAAATTTATTCGGCTACTGCAGCGGTTGTGATATGACATCAAGCTCTGCAGCATCTTTTGAAAAATGTATATTCAACATGTAACAAATAATAATAAATCCAAAATGTAAAAACATACAATCTACCTAAACATTTTCTTACAGCTCTGCAGTTTTACATTTGAGTTTTTTAATTTTAGCTACAAGGTCACGTTATCAATCTTCTATTTGTCAGACAGTTTCATGTGATACGAATTCGAAGGTCAGAGTTAACCAAACTTGAACTTTGGAATGCAGAACATTTTGTTGTATGAATATCTAAACATGGAATATGTCAAAACAAGGAACAGATCCTGTGATTTTATAAAAAAAAAAAACACATTTTATTCTAGTTTCATGCAGCCTTTTTAATTGAATATGGGTAAGTTTAATGAAAGCACTTGTGCTCCTAACTTGAAACATTTAGGAGCACATACAAAAATGTCAGGAGCACCTTCTAATCAGTAATTCAAAAATCAAGAAGTTAATATTAACTATTAATATTATTAATGGTTATTAATATTTACTGATCAAAAATCTGCCTTCCCATTACAGCGTGATATTTGACTCCTTAAATTGGTCTACAGGGATTTTTTTTTTTACCGTTATAGTGTAATTTTTCTAACTTTATTAAAAGTATTTCATCTTTTATCTTTTAAAATTATATTAATAAGCTTTTTAAATTTTCTAATTAAAACAACAGAATACGAACAAGTAGAAAAAGAAGAGTAAGTTACCAATAAAATGCAATCAGTATTAGCAAAATTAATTTGTAGGCTACTACAGAGGTGATGCAGAAGAACACAAAAGTGGTTTGTAGGTGTATTTTCAGATGTTTAATGAGGCTCAGAGGTGGCATGCGTGCAATCAAATTCATACTTCGTGTTGAGATTAATGTTTTAAACTAAATTTTGAATATAGAAATATTAAATGATTTACATAACTGAAAAGACACTTTAAAAATGAAACTAAAATGGCCAGTAGGTGACGGCAAGTCACTGATTTTATCACTGAATCATTCATTCATTTGATTCGTTTGAACAGCTGATTCATTGAGAAATTAAGCAATAATAAATAGGTAGTTGAATCACTGACTCACTAGATTCATTTAAAACGTACGTTCATTCATAAACAAAACACCACTATGTTTGAATGGTGCTGTGAAGGGGCTCAGCTGTGACTTTGTTTCAAACTTTTCATTGACGAAATACAGCAAAATCGAGGCATTAGTAGCAATAGTGTTATAATCGCACAATGTAAGTCACTTAATATTAACTTATTGTTTATTAAATAAAATCAATATCACGTTTACAAATTCCCTTAATAATCATTAAAAGATGTCACCCATCTTAGTTCATCACAATTTTACAAAGTTCCGTTATAATCAAGGAAGCTCTCTACACTGCACAATAAATCTTTTATTTACACCCTGTCTACACTTTGTTTATGAAAGGATTGCAAGCTTGCATAACTCAGCGCTGAACAAAGCGCTGGTGTTCATAAAATGCAAATCAGCAGCTACTGGCACTCAAACAAACAAACATACAAACAAAAGCATTATACAGGCAAGACAAAATTAACACCGCTTGGCTCCTGACGATATATTGAGGTCTTATGAAGCAAAATGACCTTTCTGTGCAAGAAACTTAACATTATTTACAACATTAAAACATACAAATGAGATTTCCAAAACACACTTAGCTAGTTGATATGAATAACTGCTTGCTTCAAATCACAGAATGACTCAGGTGTCGCCTATAGACCCACCAAATCCAAATGCACTGTTGAAACAAACACGTCCACAAGATTGTGAAACCCATATCGAGGACTACACACGCAAGGTTGTAATGTATTTGCACCTTCAGTGTCACCATCTGTTCATCACAATACTTTAAAAGCGATTTCCCCTTAGACGGTGTGTTGAACATCTAATCGGATCTAATTTTAGCATAGCAATTTTCAGTGAGTTCCTCACATTCCCATGCCATTACACAGTTATCGCAACCTTACAACCTACGTTTAATTAGCTGGTGCAAGTCAATTAGTGTCGTGTAGAAATCACCATGTGCTTATCGAAATTCTGAGCACTGAAGGAAAAACTGAAAAGACAGAAAATACAATGAGTGGAATTATGTCAGATAAAGAGGAAACACAGTCATGAATGTGAAACAAGAGGAGGGAGTTTGATATTCCCCAAACGGGTCGCTGTTGTCTCCGATATCAGATAAATATGAGGGAAAAATTATGCATTATGCTAGAGGGTTTGTCATCGCATTACCTGCCAAAATTATGATGAGCCCAAACTTTCAAAGTAGGAGAAATGAAATAAATACTTAGCTTCATGATTTAATCATTTGCTCTATAAAAATCCAGACATGTTGTGTAACATTGTACAATAATAGAAATTGTCCAGACAACTTTGTAGGATGCATCTGAGAGCTTTTTTTTTTAGGATGAATTAACTGGGACAGATGGCTCAAACCTGCAGCAGGCATAAAATATCTCAAACACGTTTTTCTACAGATTAAAGACAGTTTATGCTGAACAGAAGCAGCACAGACAAACCATTAGTTCCATATTTGCAAACTTGAATAGTTCTAAACAAATATATTTAATTTACAATCAGTTTTTTTTATTTGGTACAATTACTGAATTTAAGCATCAAAACATTATAATATACAGTATGAAAATAGATTTTCATTTTAAGACTAACCAAATATTACATCTGGATAAAGATTACTTTACAGCGATATTAAATTAACGGTGTTTTTAAGAATTAAGTGAGTGTTAGATAATAGGAAAACTAAAAATCTAAATGTAAAAAAATAACAGAAATACATATTTAAAACTACCAATTTTGACAAATTAAAACCAGATTATATCTGATATGGCTTTATGGTATTTCTATAGTGTGCGTCTCTAATTTTTAGGTTTACAAATTTTAAATGTAATTTCACTATAAAAGTGTTGCAAGCTGCATGCAATAACATCTTTTTTGTCATTCTTTTTTGTTTGCACTCTGTCAGTATTCACACTCACTCATGGGACTTGTTTATTTTCTTTTTTCTTTCTTTTTTATTTTTCAGATTGCAGTGTTCACAAGAAAAAGGCATCCTTGAACCAGCAGACCTTAGTCACACAGCGAGACCGTAAACATGCAGTCTAATTTTTGTTTTGCATTTTATGATGCAAAACAACTTCTTACTCACACAATGTTACGTATTTAGCAAAGAGATTAAAATATAATAACAGCGTCACACATCTCTACTCCAGATGTCAGTTGGACGTTTCTAGTACACATTTTTGTTTCTCAAAGGATGCTACTTTCATTTTCCTTCAGCACTCTGCAGACACATTTTCCTCTGCTTTCCTTTAGAGTTCCAGCGCTTGTGTTCTGAATCGCATCTAATTTTATAACGGGAGTCCCAGCGAGGGATGATCATCTGAAGTGTCCAGCTGTGCTTACACCCCTACCCTGCTTGCTTATTAACGGCCTTGCATCAATTACCCAAATGCACAGTGCTTTTATGAAATACTGAAGCAAAGCATAAATCCTTCTTGCGGTCTCAGACCTCTCGCCCATATGTTTCACAGCTTGTCCGTTCAGCTTCTTCAAAAAGCTTTGCTCTCGCAAACGGTTATGCAGATTGTAGTGGACGGATGGCTGCTGATTAAATCTGATTGTACAAAGGTTCTACCTTGTTATTCATAAGCGTTCCTGGCAATTTTGATTTTATAACAGTTTTACATTTGAATAGCCTCGCTTTTCTGCTGTAAATAACAACGGCTCATGTGATAAATACGTTTGATGGAGAAATGCTTGTGCTTCATTGGGCACAATTTCTCCAACCAAAAATAAAAGAACACCACATGCCTAATAAACAGCAACTGAAATGCTTCATTTCTGAAGTAGAAGTTGGGACTTTTCAGTGACTTTTTCTGCAGGTTACACCTGTATGCCAGTAGGCAGCAATAATTCTTTATGAGTGAGTCATCTGAATAATTTACTCAACCAGTTCTTTAAAAATGCAGATTCATTCAGGAATGAAACACATGACAAGCTGGTTTCAAAATCACTTACTCTAGAAGGTACTATATTACAACTGTTAAAAAAGTATGTTCTTTATAGCATGAATATGGGTAGTATGAATGAAATTCAGCATACATCTGTCATGTGGTGATGTAACAAGCGACAATTCCGTCCCGTCACTGACATTCACAATTCTTGTGCAGTGGCCTCATAGGATAGTGAAGTGTTTATCAGATGCACACTTTAGAATCTTGCCAGAAATAGTAGGTCATCTGGGTATTTTTCGTAACTCCTGGCCAAAAACAAACTGACAGTGCTATGTCTAAAAGTAAGTTACTCCATGTTAAGGTAGGGCTGGGCAATATGGGCAAAAAAATTATTACGATAATTTTTTTCATATCAGTCAATATCGATAATTATCACGATAAATGTCAAATCTTTATTTCTTTCCAGTTTAAAGTCAGATTTTTGCTCCAAAGTGGAAGTTGTAGAAATTTTCCTTAACAAAATAAATATCTAAATAGAAAAATTATTTCTGCATGTTCTAATGAGTTATATTGTTTCAAATCAAGAAACAGGTTTGGGTTGTCTGATAATGATAATAATAATAATAATAGTAATATCACTTTTTTGTCTCTTAGAAATGCACATTTGATAGTAGTTTGAGGATGCAGAGGTAAATTTTTGTTCATTATCAATCAGTAACATCTGTAAAAATTGTAGCAACCTCAGTTTTATATGGTTACATTTATTCTGACCCAGTTTTTTTTTTTTTTTTAATTAAGCATTGGTCTCCCATAGTAGCAAGCATACATTTTAAATCATGATAAACACAGTTAAAACCACACATAATGGTACCTCAATACCATGGCAAAAATATAACTACATGGTTTTATAGGTAGCCTATTTGTATGAAACATTATGTATAAATGCACACATGCTATAGCTTAATCACAAATACATACATACTATAATTATATTACTCCTGTAATAAAATTCAATGTGAATATCCCACATTGCTGCCACAATACCACGCTGCAGTGAGTGTTACAGTTTTACAGTTACAATTTACTACAGTAAATCCATGGTAAATGAAGGAGATGTGTAGATTGAAAAGCCTTCTGACTGTCTTGATTCACACAGCTTTAAACTAGTTTTAATCACAGAGTCAACTGTGTTCATCGCTGAATTCAAGTGTTTCACAGTGGATCTCACAGCGCTGTTTGAGAAAAACAAGGTAAGTCGGCTTTTTTCTTGATTATTGCATAAATTCTTGTGTGAAAATATAAATGCAAGATACAACATACACACAAAGTTGGATGTTAACAAAGGTGAAATTGGTTACGTGTTACAAAAAAGAAAATTCCCAAATGTGAGTGCAGAATATTTGGTAATAAGAATATTGTTATTTTATTTTTATTCTTCTTATTATTCTTCTTATTTACTTCCAAAAAAAATAATGCTAAAATATTAAATAAAATACTGTTTAAAAAATTGCTTCAGTCAAAAGCTTCGTTCAGACTGTCAGCCCATATCGGATTTGTATGCAAATCCGATGAAATCCGATCATATTTAGGTAGTCTGAACAGCAACGAACTACATGAAATCTGATTTGGTCAAATCCGTTTCGAGCTACATTCGTATGTGGTTTGGAATCCTATTCAAATCGGATTTCTGCTTTTTCACGTTTTCATGCCACGTAAAACGTAAACACGTCAGACGTTTTAGTGGAAAACATAACAAACGTCTTTGCAGAAACAAGCTTGTGTTGTTGCGAACTTCAAATCAAGTGGGAAAAGACAATATACAGTTAGTATACGCACCTCTTTGAGTTTTGAAACCAGCGGAGACGGCAGCACAGAATAAAGTCGCACATTCCAGTTTCCTGCGTTTCTGCCGCTGCTTCTGCCGCTGTCTCTGCGGCTACGATGACCGGAAGTAGGCTGTAACCCCGCCGTAGCCGAGAATTTAAAAATCATTAAGCAACTAGGTGCTGATGGCAGCAGCAGACATATCTTTGTACAAATAAAACAAAAACGTTAAAATTGGCTTAGGTTTAAAACATATCAACACAGATTAAATGAAAGACTAATGGTAGAATCGTATACTGATGGAATTAGTGGTATATACTATAAAATGTAACATTTATCTACCTAATCTGTGACGTTGTAAAGACTACGGCAAACCAGATGTTCTCCCGTAGTAGACGGTTACAGTAGAACGTCAAGAAGTGGCAGTTGAAGTCCTGACCGCGCAATATGACGTCGGAATGCCGTTGCCGTTCCATCCGTGGCTGCTGCTTAAAGTCCCTAATATAATCAAACGCGACGGCAACGTTGTCATATCACAAGACAGCATCTATATTGCAAACTGTAATGCTGTTATTGTTGATTTTAGTGTTGGCATAACAATGCAACGGCATTGCCATAGAAACCAACGCACATTCCATAAAACGAAAGAGCGCTTATGAACACACAAATCGGATTTGAACAGTTGAACTGTGTGGACAGTCAGTTATTCAAATCCGATTCCATCTAGATATGGACAAAAACGGATTTGGGCTGACAGTCTGAACGAGGCTATTGACCCTTCAACCACAGACCCCTTTTTTTAAAAAAAAAAAAACAAAACTATGTGAAAACGAATATGTTCCAGTGAAACAAATATATAAAATGTGCATCATTAAATCATTAAATCCTATAAACAAATATGAACTTAAAGCTCATTCATCTAATAAAATTCCCCTGGATCAGTAATTGCTTTACCTTTTCACAAACCATGAGTTTGCATCCCTGTAACAAAGGCTCAATCCTGAATCAGTGGCATATTTGTGATTTTCCACACACAAAAGGGCCTTTGTGACACTTATTTATTCCTACATTCCTACATATTTACATATTTTCAAACTTAACTGTCATATAAACAAGCACTCTTGCTTGTGTGATATTACTTGACGTTACTTTTAAAGTATTTATTGTTACCATTAAAGCAGTTTTATAGGCAATCAGACCATAACAGAAATGATGATGACAACATGCCCTCTCTCCATCCCTTGTGTCAAAAAGGTCGCTGCATTGCTCAAGGGCATGTGCCTTTGATATTTCACTATGTAATTATAGTACATGACTCAGCCTAGCTCTTCTTTGAAGAAACAAAAGTGTCATTCTCAGACTTAATTAACCTTTGGGTGCGCTGCACATTTACCTCATTACGAGCAACAAAGCATGACAGGTTCCTTTTCTGATGTTCTTTCTGAATGTCACTTTTTGTTTTCCTCACTTCATTCGACTTGTTTAGTTTCCTAACAAAGGTAATTCTAACCTATTTTTGGTCACAAGTTCATAATTCAGATTCAAAACCTGTTTCGAATAGCTTTCAGGCCAAACGAGAGTTCGGTTTTCTATTATTAACAAAGAGAAACTAAAACCCTATGCAATAAAACTTTGAAATGGCCATTTTGAAATCGTCTTAATAAGCTCTGGAGTCTCTCGTATCTTTCGCGTGGCCTCCAGGGACACGTCACGTCAAGATCTACTGATCTTCAGCAACATGCGAACCAGCGCGGGGGGAAAAAAGCCTAGCGTCCTCCTCTGCAGAGCTCAGAGAACAAACACACATACAAATCAACTCGACTCAAACCGAGACCCCAGGGACACATGAATCACGGGCAAACGGCCGCCCTGCCTAGTGTTTTCTCCTTGCCTATGGCAATATTTGTGTGACTGAGTAAAAGACTTATTTGTAGATCTATCATAACTTTATACGGCCGGCACACCCAATCCTACTGCTCTTTTTGGAATTATAGCCATAATATGAGTGGGTGTTGGCTTTTCCCTCTATGTAATCAAAGATTACTGACCTATGTGTGGTACGATCACGGCTCGGCCCGTAATGGGCTCTTCACATAACTGGCAGTATCGGAGCAGATTATAGCGTGCCGTTTTAAAGACCCTACCTGATGCAGTCATTTGCTCGGCATGATGGGATGCGGTGAAAGGAGCTAAATAAGCATTGAGAAGCAGATACGGCACATTAGGTTTATAAATTGAAGGGCGGTAATGATGAACTGAGTTGAAGGCGTCTGATGGACAGTGATGGCTCCCCAGAGTGAAGGCTCTGCTGAGTTTTTGTTGGTGTCTATGGCAGTGATTGAGGGTGTATCGGCCCTTTGTTGTTAGAAGATCTCATGGTGCATTGAGAGAATGGGAGCAGGGCTGAGCATTGATAGCACTTAAGTAGCTTATCGCATCTGCGGAGCGTTTTAGTTGATGCACAGTGAAAGAGGGCCCCAAGAGTGAACACTTATCTCACGCTCCAGTGAAATATTGTCGTAGCTCCCTCACTCAAGGGCTTTCTTACAATAGATCACTCCGGTGCCCTCTTTTCACGATGTTTGTAGTATTGACTCACTCTAATTTAATACAAACCCTGTCATAGAAATGTAAAACCATATTTCTTTCGTTTGCAACGCCCAAACTGCCTTTAAAATTCGGGCTAAATTCTGGAGATCATTCTGAAACAAACAAGTGTATGTTAGATCGATGAATGTACTAGTACCAAGCTGTATGTCCAGTATGTAATGATATGCTGATTAAACTGGTTATTCTTTATTTAGTGGATAATTTCTTGTTGATTAGAGGGACATTTCTCCAAAAGCAGCCTAGTGTCAAGTACTTCACTTAAGGGCAGAATGGTGATCATAATGGGAAACTAGAAACTCAATTTCATGGCTCATTCTTTCTGGGATCTGAACTTTTTAGATTGCCATCTTTAAAGGGATAGTTCACCCAAAAATTAACGGAAGAAAAGAATTTGTTGAATAAAATTGTTTTTGTTTTCTTTGTGCACAAAAAATATTCTCATAGCTTCATAAAACTGAGGTTGAACCACTGATGTTTCAACAAAAATATCTTAATTTGTGTTAACTGAAGATAAACAAAAGTCTTACGGCTTTGGAACGACATGAGGGTGAGTAATTAATCAATAATTTTTCGATTTTGGGTGAACTATACCTTTAACAACAACTCCATTGTGCTACAATTGGAATTTGAATAGAATTTTTAATTGAGACTGATCATTTGAATTGAGCAGTTTGCAGAATTACATTTAAATGTAAGAATGTAGAATTAATAGTTATATAACTGTTATATATTTAAATTTTAATATTACATTTTTTAACTATTAATGTGTATTCTATGAGCGAATGGTTTATTTCTCATAAAGTTTGTTTTTAATCTTAGTTAATGTAAACATTTAAATATTGTAACAAATTTACTGCTCATTGTTAAATAAGTTAATTCATGGGAACTAGCTGCACTGGAGAAAAGAAATGTGAATAAATAAATTTCAATCAGAAATTTCTATTACATTTCTAAACTGAGACACATTAAATTAAAAATGTAGAAAAGTCTAAAATATTGAATTGAACTCAATCTTTATTTATAGCTTCAAATATTCTTTTTTTTACAGTGTGAAGTGTTACCCAAAAAATCTGTTTATCAGATGCTTTGTTTTGAGTTTATATCCCGACCGCTAGATGGCAGTCTTCTTATCTCTGAACTTAAACAGTGACAGGAAATGTTAGCATAAAGGCTAACAAAAAAACGCCACTAATGTTATCATTAATATAGTTCGCTGCTAGTAATGAAGGATGAAAGAATAGTTCCTGCTCCCGCCTTGGTGTACAAAGTTGAAGCGTAGCATCATTACGGCCCCGGGACCGCCTCGGCTGCACAGACCACGGGGTGCTTCTGCTGTGCGGAGGGGTGGCAGCTGCACAGTGGTTCCGCTTCTTGCCGCGTCTCGTGTGAAAGGGTCTTCGCGGCAGGCGGTGTGGTAGCTTTCTCTCGCTTTTGCAGTTCAAATTCAAACTGAAATCTTGTGAAATCTTCAGAACAAAAAGGTTCTAAGAATTTTCAATACATGTATTTATTTTATTGTTGTACAATTATTTTGCTTTCTTTAGGATTCCTGCAAGCACTTTATTTCTCATTAATATTAAGCAGATGTAATTCTTAAGTTCAGATCAAAATTTTATGACATTGTCCCCCGGTTTCACAGGCCAGGCTTAAGCCTAGTCCCCGACTAAAATGTGAGTGAGCAGTTTCAGCTGAAAGAAACTCGCAATGAATGATCTTGAAATATGCCAGTGCCTTTGTATGTTACAATTGTAAACTTAAACTGTGAACCTTTAAAGCAGGGTCTAAAATTATATACGCTCTGTTTATAAAAGCTTACATTTTATACATTTAATAACTAAAGAATCCTGCAGACATTTTTTTCCCCCTTTACTCGTACTGCACAAAAAGTAATTCAATAAGAACGTTACAGTGACTTATCTTTTGAACTTTTTGAACTGAACTTATGGCTAAGGTTTGCATATGGCGGTGTGTACAGCTTTCCTTAAAGTATATCCTATTCTTAAAACAAGAAATATCCCAATATATTGCCTTGTTTACAGTATCGCAGTGTTTTGCAACATATCGTATCATAACCCCTGTGTCGTGATACATATCGTATCGCCAGATTCTTGGCAATACACAGCCCTACTTCAAAGAAGGCTGCAACACAGAATTCATATTTGACATTAAGTGCTTGTACAGTACAAGTGTTTGTTATTAATATAAAGTTATCTGAAAACTATTTTGTGGCTATTATAAATGAATTATATATTTAAATGTTATAATTATCTTGTTACGCTATTAATTTATGCATTATTTTAAGCAGCATGAATATGTCTTTGTTTACAACTTTTATAACTTTCATGGTTTACTGAAACAACTGGTTTGAAATGTGCTCTGATAGACGTTTTAAAGACCACAAGCCATTACAAGCATGTGTGCTGCATTTGCGCTGAACTGTGCATTTCGGAGTGATATAAAACAGCCTTAGTCCACCGCTTGTGTCCATGGACATCAGTCTTATTTGTATTTAAGTGCAGCTTGCACTCATTTACTGTGACTCTAAGGAGCTGTGACTCAACCTCGACAGACAGCAGAGCTGACTTACTGTGAAAGTGGAAATGGCACTTGCGGGGCTTTGTGCAGTAATGGTATTTATGCTGCAGTATCCTGCGCCGGGTTCATATGTTTGCGTCTTCCTTAGTGTCCGCTCATTTCATTGGCCTGCTTAATGCTAGAAGGTGCATTCGTGCTTTGTTCGTAATGTGGATATTACTTCTGATAGATGTGTTATGCTTTGCAATAGCAACAAAGAGTAACTGTGAGGGCAGTTTGTAGACTATTGAGTACAAAAGCACAGTAGGCGTTTTCATGCTGTGCTGCACAAATCAGTGTATTTATTCTGCGAGTTACAAAAATGTGACGTCACTCCATTTTCCCTTCACTCCAGTTTCAACGAATGATGTATTTCAGTGTCCTTTAGAGTTATAAAATGGAGAATCTCCAGCTTAAAATATTAATTTGAACTTTTTTTTCTCAGAATTGTAAGATATAAACACAATTGCGAGTTATAAAGTCAGAACTGCAAGATATAAACTCGCAATTCTGAGAACATACAGTGCCTTGCAAAAGTATTCATACCCTTTATTATTATTATTATTTTTTACATTTTTGTTATGTTGCAACCTTATGTTAAATTGCCTTAAATTACTTTTTACCGCATCAATCTACACTCCATAAACCATAATGCAAAGCACTGTAACAACTCTGCAAATTTATTAGAAATAAAAAACTGAATTTATTCCATTGCATAAGTATTCATACCCTTTTCTGGGACACTTGAAATTGAGCTCAGGAGCACTCATATCGCTTATAGATGTTACTAAACTTTAAGTGAAGTTGAACTGTGGCAATTTCATTTGAATCAGTATGATTTGGAAAGGCACACACCTCTTAATAAAAGGTCTAACATCTAAAAATGCTAAAATAACTAACTGCCTGTAGAGCTCAGAAACAGGCTTGCATCAAGGCACAGAAACAATTCTGCTGCATTGAAGTTTCACAGAAGCATGTAGCCTTTATTATCCATAATGGAAGAAGCTTGGAACAACTAGGACTCTTTCTAGAGCTGGCCTCCTGGACAAACTGAGCAATTGATGGAGAAGGGGCTTGGCTAGAGTGGTGACCAAAAAGCTGATGGTCACTCTAGTTGAGCTCCATGATCATATATACAGATGGGACAAACTTATAGAAGGAAAGACATTACTGCAACACTCCACCAATCTGGTCTTTATGGCCAAACTCAATCCTCTCCTCAGTGAAGACACAAAAACCCACTTGGAATTTGCAAAAAAGCACCTACAGAGTAGCATCCCAAAAGTAAAGTGTGCTGGTAGCAGCCTTATGCTGTGGGACTGTTTTTCAGTGGCAGGGACTGAGGGTCTCGTCAGAGAAGAAGGAAAACTCAGTGCACCAAAATGTTGAGATAGCCTTAATGAAAACCCAGTCCAGAGCATTCAGAACCTCAGACTGGACAGAAGGTTCACCTTCCAACAGGACAATGAGCTTAAGGTGAAGAATGGCAGATAATTGCCAAATGCAGATGTGCAAAGCTTGCTGCATCACAACCAAACAGACTTGAGGCTGTAAAGGTGCTTCAATTGAGTACTGAGTTAAGGGTATGAATACTTGTGCAATGTATTTGTTTTATTTGTAACAAATTTGCAAAGTTGTCACAAATCTGTTTTTTTTTTTCCTTATGAGAAGAAAGTCAGAATTGTGAAGACTGCATTTAAAAAAAAAAAGGTAATTGTGAGTTTCTATCTCACATCTCGTGATTTTGACAGTTTTCTCAGAACTGTGGAATATAAACTCAAGTCAGAATAGTGGGATATAAACTTGCAATTCCGAGAAATTAAGTCAGAATTGTGAGATACAAACTTGCATTTGGAGAATAAAAAAACAAGAATAGTGGGATATAAACTTGCAATTCCGAGAAATTAAATCAGAATTGTGAGATACAAACTTGCATTTGGAGAATAAAAAAACAAGAATAGTGGGATATAAACTTGCAATTCCGAGAAATTAAGTCAGAATTGTGAGATACAAACTTGCATTTGGAGAATAAAAAAACAAGAATAGTGGGATATAAACTTGCAATTACGAGAAATAAAGTCAGAATTTTCTCAGAATTGCGGGATATAAACTCGCATAGAGTCAGAATAGTGGTATACAAACTCGAAATTATGAGAAATAAAGTCAGAATTGTGAGGAAAAAGTCAGAATTGTGAGGTACAAACTCGCATTTGGAGAACAAAAAGTAATTGCAAGTTTTTATCTCGCAGTTCGGACTTTATAACTCACAATTACGAGTTAATATCATGCAATTGTGAGAAAAGAGTCAGAATTGCAAGATGTAAACTTGCAATTGTGAGAAAGAAAAGTCAAAAGAAAAGTTGTTAGATAAAAACTCGTAATTACCTTTTACTTAAAAAAAAAATTAGAAGTGAAAATCGGCTTCTATAGTTATCTATATCATGGTAATGTTATATACAGAAAGCAATCAAAGATTGTTCTCTTTATAGTCGCTGGAGCAGTTGATTCAAGATTGGTGTGAATCTGTCATTGACTTGATTTTTGCATTTTCGCCAAAACTTCTGTTATAATAAATGACACATTTTATACTGCTCAACAAGTCTTTTATTTACACTGTGTTTTCACTGTGTTAGGTAAGCTGAAAGTATTGGTGAGACTGCAGAAATGGCATTGCAATAAAGCAATCAGTAGATATGACTGCAGCATTAGATGCAATGGGAGTAGCTCTAAATATAATGCTATAATCAACACGATATAGTAAAAACGCAGTAAGTTTGAGAGAGCTCCGCATGTAATGCTCATATCATATGTAAAGACGTTAGGCAATCATAGCAGTGGGCATGTACACTGAAGTCTTACTAGACATGCCCTTTTGAACGGAATGTTGAAATCAGAGAGATTACTTGAGGTAAGAAAATTACTAATTATATCTAAATTATGAACTTTTTGAACATCAGAACATAGTAAGAATATGAGTGCAACTCATGAATTTCATGACTTCTTTAACACCTTTCCCTGCAAGTTTTTAGACACTGCGTTTTGGAAAAACTAGTTTTCTATCGTGCATACCTGTGAGGATTTTTTTCATAAACAGGCATGAATAATATTGTGCATGTTCACAGAAATGAACTGCAGCTGAATTTTAAAAACTGCTATAATTCACTACTTTCCTCTTTCTTGGCTCTGCTAACAAGAACATGAAAAGCTGTCAATTTGCTTGAGATAAAATGGGATACAGTATATTGGAGAAGTATTTCACATAGAGCCAGCTGATGTAAATTCATATCTCGCCTCTATGTAAGCCACCTTTTTGAAGTCGTACAGCTTTAAGCATAATCAATGAAAGGCTTCGTTTTGTACCAAAATGATACTTTCCTCTGGGGCGCCGCAGACACGCTGGGAGTTGTATTACCATTTTGCTTGAGAGTATAAATCATCCAACACTTGTACATTCTTTCCAATACTGCTGATGAATATTTCATGAACGAAATTGCACTTTCACTGATATTCAATTGTGCCAACAGTCCCCCTCCCCACCCCATTGATCACATCCACTAGGACTTAAGAACACCTTCCTTCAGGCCAAGGCTAAACTCATGTCCTTAAACTCACAGTGAGTTTGCCGCTGTACATCTCATCCGATGTAATCAGAATCCTAAAACTTTATTCTCCATTTGCACATTTGTACCTTGCGGTCAGATCTGCTGACTGCTTTTCACATGGTGTTTGTCATTATTGTGGATGATAACTGCGGTGTCATCAGCGGTTTAGTGTGCTTCTGCTGGGTGTACGGTCATAAGAGTTAATGCAGGCAGGGTGTTAAAAACCGCCTGGAGGATTTCAAGTATTTTGAATCACATCCATGAGCGTTTATTACCCATTACCCATTTAGTAGCGCTTATGGGCTACCGGTCTGACAATCCTGCTTAAGCGTTTAGACGGTATTGCGTGCGCCAAGATCCGAGTCTGACGGCGATTGCGTAGCCTGTGTTGGTGTTAAAAAAGGAATCACGGCCAACAACAGCATCCTGATATAGATGTGTCACTTATGGTGAGATGTTCACAGGAGAGTTGACATTATCTGCAGACATCTCTGTGGAGAATAAAACCAAGAGTGAAGCCACTCAGACTATACGGTAGTGGGAGGTCAGCGATTGTGTCGGCTTGGGATGGATTTGGGTTAGAATGCGGCTCAAAATAAAGGATTTGTAGGATTTACACAGATAGATGTTGTCTATAAAAGTGACTTTTGAATCTTGTACTACTGAGCTCTGACCCCAGGACACGATTTGCAGGTCTTCAGGTTTGTTTAAGGCAAAACAGCCTTACAGTAAGAGCAAATCAAGCCCCTCAACTCCGTTATGCCCTGTTGCCACAGTGATTCTGTGTGACAAAGAAAACACCCAGAGCTTTTAGTGTGAAGCAGCACTCGAGTCACCACTTTTCTCTGGCAACTGAACTATACTAAATAGCTAAACCATTCAAACATTTATATATTTTAATAATATAGTTTTCAGTGCCATGCCAAAAAAATCTGAACTTTTCATATAAACTTGTGAACATACAAAAACCTCTTCTGAATGGGTTTTCTGAAGCACTAATAGAAAGTTAGTAGTGTGTTGACTTCCATTCGTACATACACAGGACGGACATAGAAGAGAAGAAATTAGTGTATAAAGTTGTTAATTTTGTTTTCTTTGTGCACAAAAAGTATTATCGTAGCTTCACAACAACATGGTTGTACCACTGATGTCACATGGACTATTTTAATGTTCTTACTACCTTTCTGGGCCTTAAACATGGTAGTTGCGTTGCTGTCTACAGAATGCAGGGTCGGAAAGGTCTTGGATTTCATCAAAAATATCTTAATTTGTGTTCCGAAGATGAGTGATGGTCTTACGGATTTGGAACGACATAAGGGTAAACTATCGCTTTAAAAAAGGTGCCATTATATCACCATGTTTTGCATGCTCAAAGTCTAACACAGTTTAAGATATATTTATTTTGGCACTTTTCCCAACAGTAAAATCCATTAATAAATTAACATGAACAACTTCAATAGATCATTCCGCTTACTTTCACAATGTATTGTGAAAAAGGACACAAATAAATTATTAATGCAATTTTATAATTTCAAAGCCACTGTCTGTGCATGCAATAGCATAAGTTTGAAATTATATTACAGACAAAAGGGCAGAAGTTTATGAATGCCTACTTCGATAAGCATAATTACAATGCTTATTACATTATATTCATTTTTTTATATAATTCTTATATAAATATTAATATATTTCCCCATAACATAAGACCTTGCAACAGTTTTACTCAAATCTGAAAACCCTTTATAATGATCTATATGTAGTTGAGCATTAACATTTCTAAAACCTAGTTTACCAAATTATTAGGAAGTCAAGCACGTAGCACTAAAACCATGTTGTAATTGTTGAGGCTTTCAAAGATCAGCATTTTAACCTGAAAGTCATTAGCAGACCAAACAGTAAGGTGTAGACACCTGGAACTTAGAGGGATAGTACTCACCACGTCTACAACATCACCAAAGCATGCCCCAATTGGCCTGACAGGGGCGCTACAGTGATCAAAAGTACGAAATTGCTCATAACTTGACAAAAAGCAAAATTATTGGGTATTTTGGATTTTTTTGAAAAAGAAAAAAATTCCTTCTTTGTGTGACGCTAATCTGCACTGATTTGTCTGTTGACCCAGTCTGTTCCCTTATGAAAATTAACCATAGTTTTAATACAAATAAAACCAAAAAAACATGGTCACTATAGTTAAACCATGGTAACTACAAATTACCCATTGTTTTGTTATACTAATCATAATTTAACCATGGTATTTGTAGTAAAACTGTGGTTATACAAATTGTAGTCAATATGCCAAAAAACGTCCCAGGTTACATATGTAACTATGGTTCCCCGAGGGAACAAGACGCTGCGTTGGAAAACGCTATCCACAAGTTTCCTACACCCCATGAGGCCTTGCGATAAAAGTGGGAGCGTCTTCCGGTTCAAAATAAACAAGCGGGACGTGACACTTACTCATTCAACATCTGACAGGAGTGACGGGCAAATGAAGCCTCGTGAAGCACCGAGACTTTCCTCTGACTGTTTCGGGAAAAGATTCAAAGCTTCGAGAGTGTTGAAAACAGTGCGATCTGGTGGTTAGTAAAAAATAGAGCAGCCAAAGAAGAACTCGAGGCTATGGAATAGCAACCCGATCACCACATAGCATAAGCTACACCAGGCCAGAGGCCTGAGCCTCAGCACACCGCGGAGGAAACATGTAACCAGGGGGGTGTTTTCCCACCGACTAACCACCAAGAGGGGCATGGAAAGCAACTATGGCCACCACGTACACCTTCAAGGTGGAGGGGGTCAACTCTGCGGCAAACCGGTCCTGCAGGACCTCCAGCACTGAACCAAATGGGCAGTGGACTGGGTCGAGCTGGTGGTTGCCACACCAGGAAGTGAAAAGTTTCCACTTCCAGGCATACAGTTTTACTTGTTGAGGGAGCTCTAGATTGGACGATGGTCTTAACAACCTTGGTTAAGAGACCGGAGGCTATGAGTTGTGCCCCCTCAGGGGCCACACCCACAGCTTAGGGGAAGGCTTACTGAAGAAGCTTCGGCCAAGTCTGTACAATGGCATCCAGTCTTGGAGGAACTGGATGATAAATGAGCTCCACCACCTCGGGTGGAGTCTCCATTCCCAGGGCCTCTGTCTCTGTCTCAACTGGACGTCTGCTCCCTGATTGAGAGATTGAAATGTAATTTTCAACAATCCATAATAGGCACACTTTTAAAGCATCTATAACTACGCAACTGTCAGTCCAATTGCCTTAAAAATTCACATGCAGTGTTTTTGTCCAAAGTACCACAGCTGTCTATGAGCAGGTTTGTACTAGTAATAGGGTTACCATGATCTTCACTTTAGAATATGGATCCAAATAATTAGTAATTCGTTTGGAAGGATGTAGTAACACTTGAGTCATTACCAGGGTCTAAAACTAACTTTTTTCCACACCTGCCAGTGGCCGGTGACGTGACAAAATTTACCAGAATTTTAAATTTTTTTTTACCAGCCATGAAAGTATTTTTGTAAAAACAGGCAGTTACTTTAATTATATGCATTAACGGTGTAATTACGACATTTTCATGTAAATGCATGTTCATATTTAGCACAACCAATGAGCTGTCACTTTAATTCAGCGCATCCAGCAGAGCAAAAATAGACTCGGTGCGGAAATGATCGCTTTACTGCTGCAGACCACGTGGAGTGTGAATGCTCAAATCTGTTAACATGAACGAGGAAAAAAACGCACCGCATACTCACTCCAAACAGAGTATGTGGGAAACAGGTGTACAGTATTAAATACAAGCAGTTTCTCTTTTATCCATTTTCAGTAAAACACCATCTCTCGCTAAAACATTGAGGACCGTCATGACTTTCTGATGTTTCCGTTCTGTTCCGGCGTAACCCCAGGTATGTGTCGCCACATTATGAAGAAGGGAAAAGTTAATCTTCCAAAATAAAGCAGCAATAGCCTATCTTCTCAGGTATAAGTTATTAGAACCTTGTCTAGGAACAAGGTAGCCATCACACTGCTGATTCTATTATTTGATTCACTCTTGTTGCTTATGACAAAACAGCTAATTAGTCACAATGATTTTGTCTTTGGAAAAGTTTAGTCGCTTACATCAGAAATAGTGAATCTCTTTCAAAACTGTCTGTTGTTCTCACTACATTGCATTGTTATAATTCGTAAAGTTTTACCCGCCAACTGTATAGCTTACCTCTCCGTATAGCTTATACCTTAATAGCTTACAATGATTACATGAAAACATTTTGCATCATTCACATTAATTATGAACCTGTATATAGTAGTTCTTAGTAGTTCTTTGGGAAATATAAAAAAAATAGCATTTACTGATTAGCTAATAGTGAACTACCACTTTTAACTGAGCACTATTACTTACTAATTCGTTAATCAGAATTTCTTGTTAGTCAATAGTTGTTACTAGAATGTTAATAGTGCATTAGTCATTTGTTCCTGTGTAGTTATTCACTAATGACGGAACAGTATTCTAAAGTGTTACTGAAATTGGCCACTGGGAGGTAATATCACATTTTTCAAGCATATAAATGATTGCATATTGTGCAACTTTTCACACTTACACATTATATTCATATCATTTAATAGTTCTGAACAAATTTGCCTCAAGAACCAAATAATTTGTTAATTATTCGAAATTATTTAAAAATCTCTACTTTTGCAAACTAGTACTAGACTTTTTGCTTAACCTCAAGAAAACCACTGCAGTACAGTTTCCTGGACAATTCCCTCTTGTAATGAGCAGGACTCGTAGGAAGCTTGTAAGATCCAATTGCGAGCATTTATTAACAGATCGTAGTCAAGACAGGCAGGGTCGATAACCAAACAAACAGTAATATCCAGGGCAAGGCGAGAGCGTAAATCCAATAAACAGGCAGAGTCCAAAACCAGAGAGAGCAGTCCGAAAAGTAACAAATAAACAAGGAAAGGAAACCAGACAGAACTATGGCAATGAACGAGGCAAAACTGTGGCAAAAACAAAGACAAAACTATGATAAGAAACCAAACCGTGATAATCAAAAAACAGGGCAATGAAAACAGGAAAACGCTTGGTAGAGTCCGCTATAGCAAAACAATACTTCGCAGCTTCCTGTTTGAAAATGGCCTCCTTTTATTGCCACCAAACAAGAAGTTACCAATGAAGCAGCAGAGGGAGCAGCAACAGTCAGTCAGTGGGTGAGGGCTCCCTCTGCTGGCGTGGCGTTACAGAATCCCCCCCCCCAGGAGTGACCCCTGGCGCTCAAACAACAGTCCAGGAGGGTGGGGGAACAGAGGCAAAACAGGGGGTGGGATGGGGGGCCAGGTCCGTGCAGAGGAGGTGGACCTGGATCGTGGAGCAGGGACAGACAGTGAAGCACTGGAGGACCTGGGCCATGGAACAGTGGCAGACCACCTGGAACAGTGGCAGACAGTGAAGCACTGGAGGACCTGGACCGTGGATCTGTGGCAGACAGTGGAACCTTGGAGGGCCTGGGCAGTGGAGGGAGGCAGACAGTGGAACCTTGGAGGGCCTGGGCAGACAATGTAACCTTGGAGGACCTGGGCCGTGGAGCAATGGCAGACAGTGGAACACTGGAGGGCCTGGGCCATGGAGCAATGGCAGAGTAAGAAGCCATGGTGGAGTAGGCAGAGCAGGTAGAGCAGGGAGCCATGGCGAGGCAGGCAGAACAGGAAGCCATGGCGAGGCAGGCAGAGCAGGTAGAACCGGGAGCCATTGCGGGGCAGGCAGGGCAGGCAGAGCAGGCAGAGCAGACAGGAGCAGAGATATCCACAGTGAAGCTAGTGATATCCATAGTAGAACGGTGTGTACACGGACAATTTCCTTGGCCGTGGCATAACAAGTAGAGAGTTCATGATAGGCCCCCTGGGCCGTGGCATGATGGGCAGAGAGTTGATGGGAGGCCTTCGTGGCTGTGACATGACAGGCATAGAGTTCATGAGAGGACGCCGCCCCCATAGGAGGATCTACAGTGGGTGCTGACACCTCTGGAGGCATGGGCGCAGATTCTTGGGCAGACGTGGCAGTGAGTTCATGTATAGACGCCACCTCCTTAGGAGGATCTACAGCTTGAGCTGACACCTCAGGAGGTAGGGGCGCGAACTCGTGGACAAACGAGTCCTCAGGAGCAGACTTGTGGTCAGATGAGGCCTCTGGGGCAGACTCGCAGTCAGGCAAGGCCTCTGGAGCAGACTCGTGGACAGACGAGGCCTCTGGAGCAGACTCGTGGACAGACGAGGCCTCTGGAGCACAGTGTGCAGCCCACACACTGAAAATGGCGACAGCCATTACAGGCAGCACAGTAGATAGTGGGGTGTCTGTTCGCCTTGAGGGTGTGGATGCTGAGGACTTGTGGCTTGGGAATGTGGGTTCTGCGTGGCTTGGGAGCATGGGCTCTGTGTGGCTTGGGAGCGTGGGCTCAGAAAGGTCAGAGGGGACCTGGGGAGGTTCTGGTAGGACAGCTGTTTCTTGACTTGATTCATGGAGGTCTGCCATGACTTGACTTGACTCAGGGAGGCCTGCCGTGACTTGACTTGACTCAGGGAGGCCTGCCGTGACTTGAGAATGAAGATCTTGACTTGGGGAACTTGGCTCATGCTTGACTTGGCTCAGGTCAGCTTGACTCAGGAAACTCAGCTGCAAGGAACAACAGCTGTAACATGACTTGACTCAGGAACAACAGCGTGACTTGACTCAAGGAGGTCTGCCGTGACTTGACTTGACTCAGGGAACAGCTGTGACTTGGCTTGACTCATGGGAAACAGCTGTGACTTGGCTTGACTCGTGGGACACAGCTGTGACTTGGCTTGACTTGTGGGGAACAGCTGTATCTTGGCTTGATTCATGGAGAACAACAGCTGTATCTTGGCTTGACTCATGGAGAACAACCGCTGTATCTTGGCTTGATTCATGGAGAACAACAGCTGTGTCTTGGCTTAACTCATGGAGAAAAGCTGTATCTTTGCTTGGCTCGAGGAGAACAGCTGTATCTTGACTTGGCACAGAAAGTGTATCCCTGACTTGACTTGACACTGGAGGATCAGGCATCACTTGATTTGTTTTGGGTGCAGCAGACATGGCGAGATGAGATTTGGGTGAGATGATTTTGATTGGATGAGGCTCAGGTGTGGCAGCCATCTTGGCCGGGGACCCAGACGGGGCAGCCATCTTGTGAACAGGCTTGGGGATGGCAGCCATCCTGTGAACAGGCTTGGGGATGGCGGCCATCTTGTGAACAGGCTTGGGGATGGCGGCCATCTTGTGGACTGGCTCTGGGATGGCGGCCATCTTGTGGACTGGCTCAGGGATGGCGGCCATCTTGTGGACTGGCTCAGGGATGGTGTCCATCTTGTGAGCTGGTTGTGGGAGGGCGGCCATGACGGGTGCAGACTCTGGACGGGCGGCCATGACGGGTGCAGACTCTGGACGGGCGGCCATGACAGGTGCAGACTCTGGACGGGCGGCCATGATGTGAGCAGGCCCTGGAGCGGCAGGCATGGCGTGAGCAGGCCCTGGAGCGGCAGGCATGGCGTGAGCAGGCTGTGGCTTGGCAGACTTAGTAGGGGAAGGCTCTGGCATGATTGTGACAATACCGGACATGACATGTGTGAATATGGGTGTGGCTGGAACAGGAGGATGGTAGGGTTTATCATCGGCGATCCCTACAGTAAATGCCGATCCGGCCAGCAACAGAGCATAGTCAATATAACGGATTAATGACCAGTGGCGGTGATGTCTAGGCAGTTTACCTGAAATGTCCTTATCCAAACCAAAAAAGAAAATGTCCTTCAGAAAGCTGTTTTGAAAATCCACCAAGTGACAGAGCTCACAAAAGTCCAAAACATATTGTTTAATTGGCCGGTTACCTTGGCGGAGTCGAACGAGGCGTGATGCTGGGTCCATGGTTTGATCTGTGTAGAAAGCCGCTGGATCTTTGGGAGGCGAAGTATTCTGTAATGAGCAGGACTCGTAGGAAGCGTGTAAGATCCAATTGCGAGCTTTTATTAACAGATCATAGTCAAGACAGGCAGGGTCGATAACCAAACAAACAGTAATATCCAGGGCAAGGCGAGAGCGTAAATCCAATAAACAGGCAGAGTCCAAAACCAGAGAGAGCAGTCCGAAAAGTAACAAATAAACAAGGAAAGGAAACCAGACAGAACTATGGCAATGAACGAGGCAAAACTGTGGCAAAAACAAAGACAAAACTATGATAAGAAACCAAACCGTGATAATCAAAAAAAAACAGGGCAATGAAAACAGGAAAACGCTTGGTAGAGTCCGCTATAGCAAAACAATACTTCGCAGCTTCCTGTTTGAAAATGGCCTGGAAGTTACCAATGAAGCAGCAGAGGGAGCAGCAACAGTCAGTCAGTGGGTGAGGGCTCCCTCTGCTGGCGTGGCGTTACACCTCTAGGTCAATAATTATCAAAACATTTTGAACTTTACACTTTGGTTAGATATAACAGGGTTGTTTAGAAAATGGGCCTGGCCGAAAATAATCAAAAGCCTAAAAATCCTGAATTAAAACTCAAAACTTCATGAAAAAGATGAGTACATGCAGCATATGGTATAAAGAAGCATCTCAACTTTTATGGAGATTGCAACTATAGTATAGTAAATTACTATAGTAAATCTATAGTAAATTACCTGGAATTGCAAAAAAATGCCCTTTTTAATAATTGATTTAGGTAGATACTGACTTCCTAAATAATACATTGTGTCTTTTTTTGTATTTGCTTTCACAACTACTTGAACCCTGGTAATAGCTGAAGAAAAATATATTTTTCTTACTATATTCAGTATTATTAACTTGTAATCAAAAATATGATATACAAATTGCATGTTTGACAGTTTTATTTTCTTATTTAGCATTTATTTTTATTTACTTATTTTATTTATTTTTTTATTTTTTTATTTTTATTGATCCTTATTTTTAGTTCAGGCCTGAACACTCCTGTCTTCCTTGAAGGAACTAACAACCTTATTTAAGTGCTGGTTTTGTGGAAACAGTAAAATAACACACCTCTTTAGTGAAGATGATTTTAAGAGAAGGAGTTGCAATGTTATCAAGAAACCCAGACTCTTTCAATTAACATATCTCTAATTAACATATGCCTCAACTCATTCTGCTCATTCGGTCACTTTCAGCGCTAATGCCCAAATATATATTTTACAGCTACAATTAATGTCACTGCTAAATCGTGATTGTGTATGAAGGAAAGTCTTACAAACTAAACAAGAGATGTTTAGTTGTCACAGTATTTACTTTTCTGACATTATCGCATATTGCATGATATATGTTGTGATATTGGTTCAGCATTGCCTCATCCTGAATGTTGGACATTAATGTCCAAAGCATAAAACTAAACTTTCTGTATGTTCAGGTTTTGCTCCAGGTTTAAAAGTTTGGGTTAAAAATGCCCAGAGCGGCATAAACCCGCTGGGATATTTACAATCATCTGCCAGCTTTAAGAGCTTTTTTTCGGGTCTCATTCCGTCTGACAGATGCTCTTTTAATTCCTGTGGCTCTATCTCCTCAGAACAGAGTGAATCCTTCTGCTGCAGTCAGCGGCTTTGGCACCTCATTTACACTTTGAACCCCCTGCAGTAAGTCTCGACAGGTCTCCGTCCCGTCCGCTCAGATAAGTCTGTCTTTCCAGCCATTGTCTACACATGAGTACCAACTGATTGCAAATCCTCCGCAGGATATAAGCAAACAGGCACTCTCCAGGCCTGGCCCAGCCTCCTGGTAAAACTGTCTTGATGCAATAACGGAAAGGTTGTTGAATTAAACATGAACCTCCAGGCTATGTGCACTGTAAATATTTCAAATATGTCAGTCTCATCCAAGTACTTTATGAGACTGATTGTATAGAAATACTTTTAATCTACATAAAAATGCATGTATTGAACTATTTTATAATTTATACTTATTTACTATTTTGACCTGTTAAGGTTATGTGCGCTTCCAGCAAATCCTACAGCACAAATAAATTATGTGATTACTGGAATAGGATTATTGTTTTGCAGTTTCCTGTTTTTGTCATCACTGTTGTTAGTTTGCGTGTGTGGTGATGTTAGGAGCTCATCTTTTACGTGATGTTGATTGTCACCGTTAGAGTTTTTTTTGTTTGCTGAGGTCATGAGTGTCTACATAATAATGTACTTATTTTCTTATCTTCAGAAGGAACAAATGAGTTTACTTCATATTAGTTGTTTATAAACGGCAAGTGAAAATTCTTGTTGCTAACTGGTCATTACCTGAACTAGAAATATAGTTGTTGTGAAAATAGTTTGTCTTAACGAGTCATTTTGCATTTAGTGAATAATCAAATTGGCCATACAAAGTAGCAGCTGCTAGAGTAGAATTCATCATAGTGCCTTGCTTTTTCACATTTAATAGTGTAAACAGATGCATAACCTTTCAAGTTCAGAATCATTATTTTATGCTTCCAAAAGAAACGAGTACTCTTTTTTTTTTTTATCAAAGTAGCATTTAACTGTTCAAAATTACAGTGCACATTATTTATTTAATATAAATATAAAATACATTTTTAAATGCTTTACCTGTGAATTCCCCTTTTACAGCAACATTGACTCCATTATAGTAAAATAACAATGTGTTGCGTAATCTTTAACAAAATCATTCTAATGTGCTAATTTAGTCCCCATGAGACCTTTCGTATTGTCTTAACACAGCTGTGCTGCTTAATGAAGTGTAGAGATCACATACAAAGCCCTTTTGCAGCTGCTGAAGCACTGAGTACATTTTATACATCAAAAGTCTGATTTTGATTCCAAAAATGGAGGAAAAAACACTTTTCTTTAATTTGTCAGTTTTTTTTTCTTCTTTTAAGCAAAGCTATTTTCATGCAAAGTATGCATATCCTGTCTTGAAAGAAGAAAGCAAACTGGATTTAACCAGGACACCAAAAGAAATCGGATGCACAACTTTGTAAGAAGACAAATACGTCAGGATCTCTAGTTTGAGAAACAGATGCTCAGCAGGCGGCTCCATTGAACAGAACACAACAAACATAAGCTTCATCTGCAAAAATCAAGAGAGGACACTAAGAATCTGGCAAATATGAAAAAAAGGGCTGATGGGTTTGAAAATAAGATGTTTAGAAACGAGTATTATTAATTGATAAAAGTTTGAGGTGTTGAGTTGTTGTGGGAGCAGTTTCGTTAAAGTCTGTGAAAATTGCCCAAAAAGGCAATCACACCTATGGGAAGTGCTGCGAGAAAGCATGAGAAAGCATTCAACTGAATGTCTTCTTAAAATGCCAAAATCTGACGTTACTGCACATGAAGGATAGCAATGAATCCAGTCATTTATATAACATTATAAATATCTTTACAGTCATTCTTAAGTAGTTCCTTTCAGAAACGTCATTTTTATAGTGATTTTAAGCTTTGGAATATGTATCTGAACCATAGCCGAAAAGAAAAAAAAAATGTTGGTAATAAATCATCACATTAAGTCAGATTATCTCAGACCTGCTTGTTGTATAAAATACACCTTGCAAAATCCCTTGATCTCACTCTGTAGTTTAGCAACACAAGTGAGCACAAATACACATAACAGCATTGCATCGATTGTTTCTGGCAAGCTTTGGGTGTTCCAGAGTAAATCTGTGGGAAAGTAGTTTGTGAACAACCAAACAGTTATTCAGTTTGATAGCCAAATAGGACAGTTGTGCAGTCTAGTGACCGTTATGTATTGTGGCTGTAAGTTTCATCAGGTGACTAATGCTGGTCTACATTGATGGTCGACTACAGTATAGACAGTTATGAAAATGTATAGTGTATTCAAATAGACGCCTGCAGCAAATGACGCTGTGAATAAATAGCTCCAGTGGGTTGATCATCACTAAAAGCTTTTCAGAAATGCCTCACAGTACAGCTTATTCAGAAGAGGAGAGAGAATGGCATGCTTCCTCAAAACGCCTTTCTACAGCCCACATGTCTGGTTTTCTCTCATGCTGCTTGATTTAACTGGAACTCAGCAGCTCTACAGACTGAACAGAAGCTCTGGTAGAGACAGCAGTCAGTCAATTAAATCAGTGGTGTGCGGTGCTCTGTAATGTTTTTTTTTTTTTAATCAAATGTAAATTAATGTCCCAGTCACATTTTCTTGGTTAAATAAACATTACTTACACTTAAAAAAAAAAAAAATAGAAAGAAAAGAAGTCTGTTTTATATTTTTACATTAACAATACAATCAATATTCTTTTTATTAAAGCCAAGTATGAATCTTATCAAGTTTGTGTTTTTAAGCATTTTACATTTATTCCAAAATAATAACTCAAGGCAGTAACAATTTAAACAATACATTTTATTTATGAACTTATGTTCAGCTATTTTTTTTTTAATAGTTAACTCCTCTTTTTTTTTCAGATTGCCAGTGTTTTGGACCCGTTTTGCTCTTAGTTTTTCCTGTATTTCCTTATTTGGTCATGCTCCTTTTCTTGTTTAAATTAATATTTATTCTCTGCACCTGTTTTCCTAATTATCCTGTGTATTTAAGTTCCTGTTTGCTCTATGATTCTTTGTTGGGTCTATGTGTTTACTAGTTGCTTTTGTGGTTTTGCTATGCTCCAATGTTGGATATTCCCCTGAGTTTTGGTTGAATAAAGACTGTATTCGCTATTTTCTGGCTCCTGCGTTCACACCACATCAGCGTGACAGAAGACCCAACCAAGAATAACATGACGGTTGAAGACAGGCTGTGGGCTTTGCAGCAGGGCGATCGGAAGTTGAGTTATGTGGGGGAGTTTCTCGAGCTCTTCAACCAGTTGCGCTGGCACGACACCGCTCTTGGTGCATGCTTTCAACTGGGACAGAATGATGAGACAATCTGCTGCGATTTTCCCGTTTGTCAAGCTGATTAATCTCATCCTTTACTTAAACGGTTCAAAATTTGAAGTGCAAGAAGTGAAGGGAATATTCCAAGTCCTGTCATTCAGCCCCCGCTGGAACCCGCGTCTCCCCAGCTCACCCCGTGCCGAAAACCTCCACATACCTTGCCAACAGTTCTGATAGCCTGCCTAATCCCAAACACCCTGTATCCTTTGAAGCTCTACTCGTGTCCTCAGCACTAAAAAACGCCGGCCGCTCCCAAGTCAAGCCTGCCAGCCGCTCCCGAGTCAAACCCATTGGCCGCAGCTCTCTCAAGCCTGCTGGCCTCCCAGCAGCCAAGCATGCTGGCCGCCCAGCATTCCCAAGCCCGCTGGCCGCTGCGCTCAGAAGCTTGCTAGTCGCTGCACTTTCTGCCCTGCTGGCCGTTAGCCTAAAGTGTCGGGAGATTGCTGCCACGCCTGAGTCCCTGGCCGAGAAGGCCACCATGCCTGATTCCCTGGCCAAGATGGCCTCAAAACCCGTTGCCATGGCCCCCTGAGCTCCCTGAGCTCCCTGATCTGACCTGGAGGCCTTCAGTGTCTCTGTTAAATACCAGCCTCCAGGGCGCCCACTCCCCGGTAGTTGTTACGGTGTGGGATGCACCTTTTGGGAGGGGGAGTAACGTCACTGTTTTGGACCTGTTTTTCCCTTAGATCTTCCTGTGTTTCCTTATTTGGTCATGTTCCTTTCCTCGTTTAGTTTAAATATTATTCCCTGCATCTGTGTTCCTAATTATCCCGTGTATTTAGGTTCCTGTTTGCTTTGTTTCTTCGTCGGGTCTATGTGTTCACTAGTTGCTTTCGTGGTTTTGCTATGCTCCAATGTTGTATATTCCCCTGAGTTTTTGTTGAATAAAAACTTTTTTTTTTATTCAACTGTCTACTGGCTCCTGTGTTCTCCCTGTAAGACACACCGCATCAACATGACACAGATCAAAAGTCATCAAAGCTCAATAAATATTATCAACTTTTTATATTGTCAACAAAATTTCAACAAGCTGCTTACTCACTAAAAACTCCCACAGATTATGTTTTCGTGCCATTTCAAGTCTTATTTTGATGTAACAAAGTGGTTATATCTAAGTGTATGTGAGTTGTATACTTTTTTTTTTAATTAGTCTTCCCATTAATGGCATTATAATGTTCATTCAGACTAATTCGCAAATGTGGAATGCATGTGAACCAATCACAGTTGATCATAACCAGCCATATCCAATCATATTGTGATGGAGGCATTGTCTCCTCTCACGTGACTTTCCCCTATTCCTTCTCAATTACCCCCCAACAAATTCACCGCACAAATTCCCCTTACAATTGTTGAGATTTTAAGTTAAAATTTAAATAATTTAAGACCATATTTGCGTGTTAAGTCTTTTATTTTATATATTTTTATTGTAAAAAAATTTATTTGCACTTTTTAAGGATTTAATCAATTAATCATTGGCTTGCAAACTCTAATTTGGGAAGCCCTATGTGAGCTTAAACAGTTCACCAAATAAGTGAAAATTTACTCACCATCAGGCCATCCCAGGTGTAGATAAGTGAGTTGAGAACTCTATGTTTGTAAGAAAAAAAATCTCAGCACCCACAGCACCCATTCACTGCAGAGAATCCATTGGTGAGCAAGTAATATAATGCTAAATTTTTCCAAATGTGTTCCAGTGAAGAAACAAACTCATCTATATCATGGATGGGCTGAGAGTAAATGTTAAGCAAATTTAATTTTTTTAGGTGAACTGGAGCATGGTTGGAAATGTCAGATAATACTTTAAAGGTAAATAAAATGTACAATTCTTTGTGAAAAGGCCAGTTTAGAATGATCACACTACAGTCTATTGATGTTGGAAGTGTGACACAAAATGAGTCGTCCTGTGCAGAGGTGGCAGATTTGAAAGTGCTTTGTTAGCAGCATGCGTGCAGAGAGGGATTCGTAGTGACTCATCTTAATGAGTCAACCGACCATAAGGAGATTTGTTCTTTCTAGGTATTTTGGGGACAATGTGTCACTACTGTGATGTTTTCCTTATTGCCCATACATCTTTGAAGGGGATGATCAGATAATGCTCAACAAAGAGACTTTTGTGGTTTCTTCATCAGATGATCATTGAATATTCATAATTGCATGTGAAAGCCTAAGGCAAGTCAGCCAATTTAATGTGGCAGAGTAGGTGTACAGAACATAGAACATTTAAATCTGTGTTGTTGACAAAGAGCCATTTACACTGACCTAAATTATAAATGCAACACTTTTGTTTTTGCCCCCATTTTTCATGAGCTGAACTCAAAGATCTAAGACTTTTTCTATGTACACAAAAGGCCTGTCTGAAAACCAGTCAGTATCTGGTGTGACCACCATTTGCCTCGTGCAGTGCAACACATCTCCTTCACATAGAGTTGATCAGGTTGTTGATTGTGACCTGTGGAATGTTGGTCCACTCCTCTTCAATGACTGTGTGAAGTTGCTGGATATTGGCAAGAACTGGAACACGCTGTCGTATACGCCCATCCAGAGCATCCCAAACATGCTCAGTGGGTGACATGTCCGGTGAGTGTGCTGGCCATGCAAGAACTAGGATGTATTCAGCTTCCAGGAATTGTGTACAGATCCTTGCAACATGGGGCCATCCATTATCATGCTGCAACATGAGGTGATGGTCATGGATGAATGTCATAACAATGGGCCTCAGGATCACGTCACGGTATCTCTGTGCATTTAAAATGCCATCAATAAAATGCACCTGTGTTCGTTGTCCATACATACACCTGCCCATACTATAACCCCACCGCCACCATGGGCCACTCGTTCCACAACGTTGACGTCAGCAAACCACTCACCCACACGACACCATACACACTGTCTGCCATCTGCCCTGTACAGTGAAAACCGGGATTTATCCGTAAAGAGAACACCTCTCCAAAGTGCCAGATGCCACTGATGTGAGCATTTGCCCACTAAAGTCGGTTACAACGACGAACTGTAGTCAGGTCGAGACCCCGATGAGGATGACGAGCATGCAGATGAGCTTCCCTAAGATGGTTTCTGACTGTTTGTGCAGAAATTCTTTGGTTATGCAAACCGATTGTTGCAGCAGCTGTCCGGGTGGCTGGTCTCAGATGATCTTAGAGGTGAAGATGCTGGATGTGGTGGTCCTGGGCAGGTGTGGTTACACGTAGTCTGCAGTTGTGAGGCCGGTTGGATATACTGCCAAATTCTCTGAAATGCCTTTAGAGACATCTTATGGTAGAGAAATGAACATTCAATTCATGGGCAACAGCTCTGGTGGACATTACTGCAGTCAGCATGCCAATTGCACGCTTCCTCAAAACTTGCGACATCTGTGGCATTGTGCTGTGTGATAAATCTGCACATTTTAGAGTGGCTTTTTATTGTGGCCAGCCTAAGGCACACCTCTGCAATAATCATGCTTTCTAATCAACATCTTGACATGCCACACCTGTGAGGTGGATGGATTATCTCGGCAAAGGAGAAGTGTTCACTAACACAGATTTAGACAGATTTGTGAACAATATTTCAGAGAAATAGGCCTTTTGTGTACATAGAAAAAGTCTCATCTAATGAAAAATGGGGGCAAAAACAAAAGTGTTGCGTTTATAATTTTGGTCAGTGCACATGTACGTGATATCAGTAACTCTGTATTTTCATAAAATAAATGTGCAGTGATCCAAACAATGGAACGTTAATCCGGTGTTGTACTAAATATCAGCATTCTTGGAATGCACTCGACCAGTCAGATTAAAGGGAACTAACTGGAACTGTTGTATAATATCTCATAGTTTTAAAGACTGTTAGAGAGCTCTGTGGTTTAGTTTATTAGTCTTCACTGGAAGACATGATGATTTTATATTGAGAATGACTGCTACATTTAAAAGGTAATTTTTCTTAAGGATAAATTAGAGAGACCTCTCATCTGATTCTTTTTTATTTTTTCTCCCAATACTTTTTCATTCACAGAACAGGCTGAAAATCAAGGGTAATTCCCACTGTGCAGTAAAATTGGATGAAATATTAAACTCACAAGTTTATAAATGTAACAAAAGTTCATAATTCGGCAAGTAACATAATTTTAAAACATTCCATCGGATTTGATAAAATTACAGAAATCAATGTATTCATATCAAAGTGTCAAAAGATGGTTAAAAAATTGATGTCCTCATTTAAACTCTTACTGGACATCTGCACACAAGAGTACCACTGTATATTTGGATGTGTGTTGGCATACTGTGCAATGCAATACTGTAAAAATGTGTTAGACTGAGTGGAACATTATATAAGGGGAAAAACATGTCCAGCGGATGAATTGGGCACAGTTAAGACATTTCTTGTGGGCATTTCAGTGTCTGAATCATTTATAGGTGGTATTGTGAGACCATAAAGGCTGTGTTTCAAAGGTAAATGCTTTTTGACTGAGAGAGCTTTGTGGGAAGATTGTACAGACCCCATTACTGGGTTTTAATGGGTGACAGTGGTGCAATTAACTGCATTTGATTCTACCTCAACATTACAAGCAGTGAATCCCCACGCCTCTGATCCTATTAAAGCTGCTGGAGTGCAGTAGATTTAAACATAGCCGGCCAATCTGTTATTAATCTTTTTGATTAAATCTCAGCTTTGCTGTTTTCCTTTCCCCGTTCTGATCATCATGACATTTCTCCAATATATAACAAATTATTCCATGACTATTTTGAACCCAAAGGTTGCTAGTCAGAGTCTAAAAAACAAGACCACAACTTAAAAGTGTTGAAAATACTCTAGCAATGCTAATCCTGAAAGGGAGAGCATTTTGCAAGTAATGTAAGCTCATAAAAATACAAATAAATTTAAAAAATCCAAAGTCAGCATTCTGAAGACACTAAAAATCCACATTATGGTTCTTTAGTCATACAAGAATTATTTATTCGACCATTTGTCTGTTCTGTTTTATGTTCCATCGTGCAATTTTGTGCTCTATTTTATTTTCTGCTCACATTTCCCTATTTACCTTGCTAACCACAGCCATGTCAAATAAAACCTAATATATAATGATCAAAAGTTGTGCTTTGCATCATATGCAAATGATCGTGTTTATTGATGCCTTCATGCATTTTTAATGAATGTTATCTGCAAACGCTGCATGAAATATCAAAAAAGCCTGCATGCATTCAGACACTCGCACCTCATTGTAGGCTATATCGCAGCATAACGGTTTTCCTCTCTCATTAGTGTTTGAGGCACTTTGAAGTGAACTCTTTTTCTTGTAATCTTCTCATCGTCAGATCTCATTAGGTCCCGTTAAGAGTGACCGCATTAAAATGGGATATTGGCTCGTCCATCCAGCCCCTTGCTGTTGAGTAGTTTTAATTAGCCACACATTTTGGCAACTTTAGTATTTGTTAATTTGCTCTGTGAAAATCTTACTTAAATGCTTAAAGTTCACCCAAAATGTGCAGAAAATGTACTCAGACTCAGGCCATCCAAGATGTAGATGAGTTTGTTTCTTCATAGGAACAGATTTGGAGAAATTTAGCATTACATCACTTGTTCACCAATGGATATTTTGCAGTGAATGGGTGCCGTCAGAATGAGTTGCCAAACAGCTGATAAAAACATCACAATAATCCATGACTCCAGGCCATCAGTCAAAAGCTGCATGTTTGTAAGAAACAAATCATTTTGTAAGAAACTTTAATTTTGACGGCACCCATTCACTGCAGAGGCTCCATTAGTGGGCAAGTGATGCAATGCTTAATTTCTCCAAATCTGTTATGATGTAGAAACAAACTCTACTAATAAAGATTCTACTACTTTCAGCTTAAACCAGCTAAGACTAGACAACAAGTTTTTCTTTCTTTCTTTTTCTTTCTTTCTTTCTTTCTTTCTTTCTTTCTTTTTCTTTCTTTCTTTCTTTCTTTCTTTCTTTCTTTCATCAGCTGAATGGTTTTTAGCTGAAGTTTGTCTCTTTTTTTACTGAATTTGCTTTTGTTTTTCAGCTGGATTTAGTTTGTTTTAGCTTTTTTTGTTTGTTTGTTTTTGTAAATGAGGTGGTTTTAACTAAATCAGCTGTTTTTACTGGTATTTAAGCTGGTTTTTACCTGTATTATACTTTTTTGCTAACTCAGTAGGTTTTAGATGTGTTTTTTTTTTCAGATGGTGTTTAGTTGATGTTTGGCCCTTTTTTTACTGAATTTTACCTGGATTTAGCTGGTTTTAGCTGGTAGTTCACATGGTTTTTGTTAGTTTGTTAGTTTGTTTTTGCTAAATCAGCTGGTTTTAGCTGGTTTTTAGTTGGTATTTAACTTTTTTGTTAAATCAGCTCAGTAATGCTAAATTTTTCCAAATCTGTTCTGATGTAGAAACAAACTCTACTAATAAAGACTCTACTACTTTCAACTTAAACCAGCAAAGACTAGACAACCAGCTTAGGCTGGTTTTAGCTCTATCTTTCTTTCTTTCTTGGGCTAAATCAGCTGGTTTAAGCTGATTTTTAGCATTTTTTAATCAGGTTGTTTTAGATGTTTATATATATATATATATATAATTTATAGTTTATATATATTATTTTTATTTATTTTGCTAAATCAACTGGTTTTAGCTGTTTTTTAATGCTTGGCTTTTTTTTTTTTTTCTTTTTCTTTTTTTTTTTTTAACTAAATTAGCTGTTTTTATGCTGGATTTACATTTAGATTACATTACAAGTAGTCATTTTGCAGACACTTTTATCCAAAGCTATCCAATGGACAATGGCGGGACAGTGGAAGCAATCAAAATCAACAAGTCTCAGTTAGTTTAACGTAGTACACGTAACAAGGTGTTTTTTTTTTTAATTATATGGTAAATAAAAAGAAAACAGATAGAATAGAAGAAGAATAAAACAAGCGTGATAGAGTGATAAAGTGATAAAGTGATTTAGCTCGTTTTAGCTGGTTGATAATTTTTTTTTCCTAAATCAGCTGGTTTTAGCTGTTTTTCTTTTAAACTATCTGGTTTTAGGTAGTTTTTAGCTGTTTTTTTACTTAATCAGCTTGGTTTTAGCTGGTATGTAACTCTTTGTGCTAAATGATTTGGTTTTAGCTGGTAACTTTTTTGCTAAATTAGCTGGTTTTTAGCTTTTTTGTTACATTAGTTGGTTTTTGCTATTTTTTTTTTTCCTTTTTACTAAATTTGCGTTTTTTTTTAGCTTTTTTGTTAAATCAGTCGGCATTTTTGTATTATTTATTTATTTATTTATTTTACTAAATCAGCTGTTTTTAGCTGAAGTTTGGCTCTTTTTTTACTGAATTAGCTGTTTTTAGCTGGATTTAGCTCATTTTAACTGTTTTTTTTTTTAAAGCTGGTTTTAGGTGGTTCTTAGCTGTTTATTATTTAATCAGCTGGTTTGAGCTGATTTTACCTGGTTTTTAGCTGTTTTTTTTTATTCATGTTAGCAACATGAACTGTACAACACAGTTTGATGAAAGAAAGAAAAAGAAAGAAAACCCACGGCACACCACTTGTATTTCATTTTAATAATTAAACACTGCGTTATCAGAGCTGGTATTGAGACTTCATCAGACACTTTCACTTAACAGTTTATGAAAATCAAGCTTATGGAGTTTAACTGAAGTCTGTCTGATTTTCTATTTATCAAAATATTCTACATTTGAAAACTATTAAACTTAAACTGAACAATTATTTAAAACTTAAAACCTTTCACTTAAAGCTGTTAAAAAAGGCCTAGACTTTCTCAGGAATATTGTAGTCAAATATTAAGAGTTTGTTCACACTATTAATTAAGTTGTGGCAATGTTTTATTAGTTTGTTGCCTTGTTTTAGTTCAACTGGTTCAACCGTGGCCATGTTTATGGGAGGAAACAAATCAAGCATGAATCAACCATGATTTGCTTAATACAAATGAATGAATTCTTCATGGCCACAATATCTAGTTTTTCTGTCATGAGACTATGAATATATAATTTTAATAATATTTGTGGGGTTTTTTTTAAGTCTAAAACATTTCCATTTTGAAACATTACTGAATGAAATGCCTTCTCAAAAATGAGGCTTTTTTCTCTTTTTCATTTTCCTTTCCAAAAGCAGTGAAAGATGCACAACATGTGCCTGTCCATACTGTGTAGCACCTCATGAATACTGAATGAGCAATAAACACAGTGATAGTAGAGGTTCTCAGTCCATTACCCAGTCGTGCTATGTAAGCTTATTAACATCGTTCGGCTCTCATTATTTCTTTCATGGCTGAGAGTTTCCTTGTTCCTGCTGATGCCACAGCGTTTACTCTGATTGGCTTGCTGACATGTGTGATCGCACAGTCACTATCTAAAATGTTGTACCAGGAAGTAATGGCTTCTAACAGGCATCTTAGCATAATTGCCTTTCTAGTGAGACAAATTAAGTTTCAGTCTAATGTGAGAACAGGACCAGCAGAAGAACAGAGGGACTAAGATCCCTAAATGATGTGGATGTTTCTGTAGGACACTCTTAAATGTCACGCTGGCTCTGTTTCAAAACCTTGTAAACCTTGTGAGCATTTTAAGATATTACAGGCACTCCTGATGTGAAGCTTATGGATGATGCCTTCTAGATACCAGATTTTGAGACATTATCATATATCTTTTGCAGTGAAGGCAATTCTAGGAAGTAACAAGTGCACTTAATTGTATTGAATGTGTGCTTGCAGAGTACTTCAAAACTTTTAAGTATATATAGAAAAAACTGTGCTTGCAGATAATATAAGATGAATGTACTAAAAGAGAGTTCATTTTCGTGACTGTTTCTTGAGTGCACTTTTAAAAGTACACTTTTGTAATAAAGTCAACTTAAAAGTTTTACTTTAAAGTACATTATGTCATTATGTTTTAATAATAGTTTGTCGTGCTTTAAAGAAGTATACTTATTTTGATGTGTTAAAGAGACCCAAAATGAAAATTTACTCACCCTCAAGCCATCCTAGGTATATATGACTTTCTTCTGTCAGACGAATACAATCAGAGTTACAATAAAAAATGTTCTGGCTCTTCCAGTTTTTATAATGGCAGTGAATGGCTGTTGAGATTTTGAAGTCCAATGAAGTGCATCCATCCATCATAAAAAGTGGAGTGCTTTTAATGATGGATTGGTGAACTTTATTTGGTTGGCTTGAAAAAGCTACAACCGCCAAACTCGACCCAGACCTTAAGACTGGTCTGACTCTGGTCTACTGGTTACTATATCTTTTCTAACTGATCTGGCTTAAGGTTTTCGTAAAAAAAAAAAACACCAAAAATCCTATAGACTTTCACTGAGTGAGTGAAAACTTTTGTACAATAAGTCTTATCCCAAATGCTATTCATGGTAAAAAAACATGCTAGTAACTTGCTAAGCATGCTAGCAACATGCAAGAAATTTGCTAATCATGTTATAAACATGCTAGCAACATGTTAGTAAGTTGCTAATCATGATAGAAACATGCTAGCACCTTGCTAATCATGCTAGCAACATGCTAGCAACATTCTTGTAACATGCTAATCATTCTAGAAACATGCAAGCAACAGGTTAGTAAGTTGCTAATCATGCTAGAAACATGTTAGCAACATGTTAGTAACTAGCGAATCATGGTAGCAATATGCAAGTAACTTGCTAATCATGTTAGAAACATGTTAGCATCATGTAAGTTTATATGCTATTTATGCTAGCAACATGCTAGTAACTTGTTGATCTTGCTAGAAACATGCTAGTAACATGATAATAAAATGGTAATCATGCTATAAACAGACTAGAAACATGCTAGTAACTTGCTAATTATGCTACCAACATGCTAGTAACTTGCTGATCATGCTATAAACATGCTATCAACATGGAAGTAACTGGCTAATCATGCTAGAAACATACTAGCAACATACTAGTAAGTAGCTAATCAGGCTAACAACATGCAAGAAACTGGTTGATCATGCTAGAAACATGCTAGTAAGTTGTTAATCATGTTAGCAACATGCTAATAACTAGTTAATCATCCTAGCAATATTCTCATAACATGCTAATCATCCTAGAAACAGACTAGCAACATGCTAGTAACTAGCTAATCATGCTAGCAACAGGCAAGAAACTTGCTAATCATGTTAGAAACATGCTAGCAACATGTTAGTAAGTTGCTAATCATGTTAGCAACATGTTAGTAACTAGCTAATCATGCTAGCAACATGCAAGTAACTTGCGAATCATGTTAGAAACATGCTATAAACATGCTAGTAACTTGCTAATCATGCTATAAACATCCTAGCAACATGCAAGTAACTGGCTAATCATGCTAGAAACATACTAGCAACATGCTAGTAGGTAGCTAATCAGGCTAACAACATGCAAGAAACTGGTTGATCATGCTAGCAACATGCTAGTAAGTAGCAACATGCTAATAACTAGTTAATCATCCTAGCAATATTCTCATAACATGCTAATCATCCTAAAAACAGACTAGCAACATGCTAGTAACTAGCTAATCATGCTAGCAACAGGCAAGAAACTTGCTAATCATGTTAGAAACATGCTAGCAACATGTTAGTAAGTTGCTAATCATGTTAGCAACATGTTAGTAACTAGCTAATCATGCTAGCAACATGCAAGTAACTTGCGAATCATGTTAGAAACATGCTATAAACATGCTAGTAACTTGCTAATCATGCTATAAACATGCTAGCAACATGCAAGTAACTGGCTAATCATGCTAGAAACATACTAGCAACATAGTTAGTAAGTAGCTAATCAGGCTAACAACATGCAAGAAACTGGTTGATCATGCTAGAAACATGCTAGTAAGTTGTTAATCATGCTAGCAACATGCTAGTAACTAGTTAATCATCTAGCAATATTCTCATAACATGCTAATCATCCTAGAAACATACTAGCAACATGCTAGTAATTAGCTAATCATGCTAGCAACAGGCAAGAAACTTGCTAATCATGTTAGAAACATGCTAGCAACATTTAGTAAGTTGCTAATCATGTTAACAACATGTTAGTAACTAGCTAATCATGCTAGCAACATGCAAGTAACTTGTTAATCATGTTAGAAACATGCTAGTAACTTGCTAATCATGCTAGTAACATGCTAGTAACTAATTATGTTAGAAACATGTTAGAAACATGCTAGTAACTAGCTAATCATGTTACTTCCTAGTAACCACATAGCAACACCCTAGCAACAACCCTGAGTACCCTAGCAACCACATAGCAAGACCCTAGCATCCATGTGGCAAAACTCTAGCAACCACTCTGAGTATCTTAGCAACCATCAATCTAATATTTCTAAGCCATTTGAAATCTAATAAACTGCTGCCTTCAAAACATTCAGACTTTAAACTTTTAAACTGAAAACTATTGCAAATATAAAATTGCCAAATTCTTAAAACTTTTACAATTTTTAAAAACTTTCAGGCTAGGCTTTCTCAAGCCAACTTAAAGTTTGTCTCAATTAACTTGACTCTCTCAATTAAGTGTCTAAAACATTACATTCAGTTTAAGTATATTTTAAATATATTATTATTATTATATACATTTTTTAAAGTATGCAAAAGTGTACTTCTTTTTTATGAGGGAAGGTCTGTGAAAACATACATTAAAGGGATACTGTACCAAAAGCATTGTTATAATTTCCTTACCATCAGGTTGTTCCAAACACAACAGAAGATATTTTGAAGAATAAGGATCAAAAAACTGTTTTAGCCCAAAAATGAAAGTCAGTGGGGTCTAAAACAACATTTTCCCCATTGACCGTCGTTGTATGAACAAAGAGACATTTTTCAAAATATCTTCTTTTGTTTCACAGGCAGCAGCCTATATAGACAGCAAGGCAGCTCACTAGATTTATCTTTTTTCTTGGTTTTTCTTTTTTTAATATATAGTCATCATTTTTGTTACCACAGCTGTCACCATTATTGATTTTCACTATACAGAGATTGTACCTTGACATTTGTGAGCACTGGCTTTGAATAAATTATGATCAAATCAATTTATTCTAACCCATTATTAAAGGTGTATTCAGTAGTTTGGTGCTAATTAAAAAAAAAAGTTTTACATATATGTTGTTTTGTTTTAATGGTGTAGGTCCCCAGTGATGGAGATTTGATGCCCAAGTTGCTTTGTTTTTGCAGACAATTATTAGTGAATAAATTAGTAAAACATTAGCGATTGATTACTGATTTTTGTGAAGACCCATCTTTAAAGTTTACAGTTATCAGCGTAATTTACGTAAAACTCAAGAGATGATCGTGCTGATGCACATCAATATTTGGTAGTGTGGCATCTTGCAGTATCAGTACTTAAATTACTCTTTTTAATGACAGCAGTGAATATCATCTGTAACCATAATGACTAAAATTAATATCCAAATGGGAACTTTCAAAACCCTGGTAAGTCTTTATACAACTGACACTCTGTTATTTAATGAGTCCAATTAAGGCACAAATTCTGTCACACATTACCAAAAATGCAGTTGTAAGTCATAAAATTTTAGGACAGTCGGTTTGGTTATAAAATGTGGTTGTTATCCTTGTTTATATCCAATCTGTGTGTGAACCTAACCACATTTAGCACCCTTAAACGGAACTGGCAACCATATTCTGCAGCTGTGTGAACAAATACAGTAGTCACTATGTTTTTCTCACTGAACTTGACATCTTGACAGTTTTCTTTGAAAGCAGTTCTCTTTAAAAACCTCTGTTTATTAACAAAGCAACTTAGGAATTTTGAAATATGACACCTGTCATATTTTACCTCCCAGTGAACTACGCGTTCATTATTAATAAAAACTCCAGAGAGTGTGTCCTCCACCTTCTTGTACACTGTGACGCCATTGCTGCTCTCCGGAATAATTGGTAGATCAAAACCTCGTCTTCAGCAAGCCCTGGTGTTTTTATTTACAAGCCAATTTCATTCTTTATTAAATCTTTGAGAGCTGCCACATCTAACTCTAATGGTGTTAGGGTCAGTGTTACGGTCTGTGTTTATGTTTGCGGCGTGAAAACAGTGCTTGCGTTGACCTGAAAGGGTCACTGTGCATTGGTTGCTGAGGTACTTCCTAAAACATTTTAACTACATCTTTATGTGTGGTAAACGTAACCTCTTGTACCTATCGCTCCTATAGAGCTTTCACAGCATCCATTCACAATGGATGGTCTATGCGTTCACAAGTTTCCTTTAACCTAGTGCTTTCTTTTTAGACAGCTTGTAAGCATTGAAAGTGCTTTAGATGGTATGTTACACTTCTAGGACTTTTTACTTGTTTTATGCCATCTATAAGAGTGAAAACTAGCTTTACCATGTACTTCAGTAATATAATTGAGCAAACAGTCCAGCTAGATGTTAGTATCACCCTTTTGTGGTACAAAAACCTCGAGCTTTCCTCAGCTTCATGTTTTCATTTATCAGATCTAACAGGAATAGTTAATCAACAGTTCCAAGTTATTAAGTGTCATGGACAGAAAAATGAAGGCTGAAGATTGAGCGAAGATGTAGATTAGCATCACTGTTACTATCACTGATGCTTAGCATAGAAGTACAAAGTTTAATACTTGTTTAATGCTTGTATTTTGCCTTTGTTGTTGTTTAGTGATAATTGTTCATGAGTAAATGTGACTTATTTTGTCTACTGGGAAATATGTAAGTATCTTCTGCAACCTCTCAAGGGCAGTAGTAAATGAAAAAAAATATATATATATTTAGGCAAAATAAGAAAAATGTACACATATCCATTCTGTTCAAAAGTTTTCACCCCCAGCTCTTAATGCATGGTTTTCCTTCTGGAGCATCAGTGAGTGTTTGAACCTTCTGTAATAGTTGCATATGAGTCTCTCAGTTGTCCTCATTGTAAAAAGATGGATCTCAAAATTATACAGTCATTGTTGGAAAGGGTTCAAATACACAAAAATGCTGAAAAACCAAAGAATTTGTGGGACCTGAAGGAATTTTCTGAAGAACAGCAGGCAGTTTAACTGTTCAGGACAAACAAGGGACTCACGAACAACTATCACAAAAAAAAAAAAAAACACAGCTGTGGTTTATTCAGGTAAGAACACAGTATAGAGGGTATGCATTGACGTCTCTTTCCCGCCAGGACGCCCCCTCAGCTGGACTGAGTGGCAAAAGAGCCTTCAGCGTGAATGGATTTAATAGGAAAGATGTGAAAACGCAAGTAAAACAAACGATAATCAGTTTAAACTAAAGGTTGCTGAACTTAATATAATGTTCCTAACAACTTAAAATATCCAGTGGTCAATGGATATTGATTCAGCCAAAAATCATGTTTTGTAACACTTATATGTGTCTGATTTTGACGCCGGGGAAAATAAAGAAAATTTGCCTGTGAGCTCATTTTGTTATTACAAAATAGGCTGGTCTAAACCCTGGTGATCACTTGTAACGGGACTCGTGAGAAGCGTGATAGATCCAGGTGCGAGCTTTATTAAAAACAATGTAGTCAGACAGGCAGGGTCGATCTCCAAACAAACAGTAATATCCAGGGCAAGACAAAAGCAAAATCCAAATAAACAGGCAGAAGGTCAAAATCCAAGTGAGCAGTCCAAAAGTAACAAATAAACAAGGCTATAAAACTAGGCAGAAACTATGGCAATGAACTAGACAAAACTATGGTAAAAAACAAGACAAAAACTATGACAATGAAACAAAACCGTGGAAATAAAACAAGGCAATAAAAACAGGGAAAACGCTTGGTAGAGTCCGCACAGGCAAACCAATACTTCGCAAAGGCCTGTTTGGTATAGGCCTCCTTAAATGGCCACCAAACAGGAAGTAACCAGCAAAGCAGCAGAGGGAGCGGAAACAGGCAGTCCATGGGTGAGGGTTCCCTCTGCTGGCGTGGCGTTACAGCATCCCCCCCTCTAGGAGCGACTCCTGGTGCTCAAAACAACAACAGTCCAGGAGGGTGGAGTCCATGGAGCAGTAGCAGACAGTGTAACCTTGGAGCAGAAGTCCACCATGTTTGATTCGGAGGAGCCTGGAGCCATGGTGGGGCAGGCAGAGCAGGAAGCCATGGTGGGGCAGGCAGAGCAGGCAGAGCAGGGAGCCATGGCGAGGCAGGCAGAGCAGGCAGAACAGGAAGCCATGGCGAGGCAGGCAGAGCAAGCAGAGCAGACAGGAGCAAAGATATCCACAGTGGAACTAGTGACATCCATAGTAGAGCATAGGGCTCATGATTAGCCTCCTTGGCCGTGACATGATGGGCGGAGAGTTCATGATAGGCCTCCTTGACCGTGACATGGCGGGCAGAGAGGTAATAGGAGGACGCCGCCCCCATAGGAGGTTCTGCAGCCGGAGCCGCCACCTCCGGGGGCATTGGCGCAGACTCGTGGTTAGACGTGGCAGTGAGTTCATGGGTGGACACCGCCTCCTTTGGAGGATCTACAGCGGAAGCTGACACCTCTGGAGGCACTGGCGCAAATTGTGGGACAGACGAGGCCTCTGGAGCAGACTCGTGGTCAGACGAGGCCTCTGGAGTACAGCGTGTAGCCCACACGCTCAAAATGGCAACAGCCATTACAGGCAGCACAGTAGATGGTGGGATGCTTGCCGGTGTGGACACTGTGGACACGTGGCTTGGAAGTGTGGGCTCTGCGTGGCTTGGGAGTGTGGGCTCTGTGTGGCTTGGGAGATGAAGCAAGACTTGGTGAGGCTTTGAAAAGGCGGCTAAGACCTGACGAGGCTCTGGAATGTCAGCTGATACGTGACGAGGCCCTAGGAGATCAACTGAGACGTGACGAGGCTCTTGGAGGTCAGCTGAGACATGACGAGGCTCTAGGAGATCAGCTGAGACGTGACGAGGCTCTTGGAGGTCTGCAGAGACGTGACGAGGCTTTAGAGGATCAGCTAAGATGTGACGTGGCTTTGGAAGGTCAGACAGGACCTGGTGAGGTTCTGGCAGGACGGCTGTGGCTTGGCGAGGCCCTGTACTGGCAGCTATGTCATGAAGAGGAGCTGTTAGGAGCGCAGCTGTTTCTTGACTTGACTCATGACTTGACTTGACTCCAGCTTGACTCAGCTGTCTCTGTGAATTCCAGCACTCTGTGATTTGTGGCTCCTGAAGCAGCAGCTTGTGGCTTGGCTTGGCTCATGAAAGCCACTTGGCTCGGGACAGCAGCAACTTGACTTGGCTCATGAAGATCTGCTGTAACTTGGCTTGGCTCATGAAGATCAACTGTGGCTTGGCTTGTAACTTGACGTGGCTCAGGAAACACAGCTGTCACTTGATTTGGCACTAAATGTGCAGCCCTGACTTGACTTGACACCGGAGGATCAGGCATCACTTGATTAGCTTTGGGTGCGGCAGATAAGGGATGAGATTCAGATGAGATGATTTTGGACTGATGAGGCCCGGGCGTGGCGGCCATCTTGGCCGGGGACTCAGATGGGGCGGCCATCTTGTGAACAGGCTCTGGGATGGCGGCCATCTTGTGGACTGGGATGGCTCTGGGATGGCGGCCATCTTGTGGACTGGCGCTGGGACGGCGGCCATCTTGTGAACTGGCTCTGGGATGGCGGCCATGACAGGTGCAGACCCTGGAAGGGCGGCCATGGCGTGAGCAGGCCCTGGAGCGGCTGGCATGGCGCGAGCAGGCCCTGGAGCAGAAGACGTGACGTGAGCAGGCCTTGGACCAGAAGACGTGACATGAGCAGGCCTTGGAGCAGAAGACGTGACGTGAGTAAACTGTGACTTGGCAGACGTGACATGAGCAGACTTTGGCTTGGTGGATGTGACTTAAGCAGGCTTTGGCTTGGTAGGCTTGGCATGAGAGGGCTCTGGTGTAGTAGACATGACATGAGCAGGTTGTGGTATGGGGGTTACTGCAGGATTGCGGGGTCCCTCATCCACAATCCCAATAGTAAAAGGTGAGCCACTTATGCGGAGTGCAAAGTCTATGAATTGTTTAAGTGTCCAGTGGATTTTACCTCCAGGTAGGCAGGAATGAATCGGATCGTCTAATCCGTGATGGAAAATGTCTTTAAGTGCCACGTCATTAAAAGGTACCAAATAGCACAGCTCACAGAAATCAGTGACATAATCCTCAATGGGCCGGTTACCTTGGTGGAGGTGGAAGAGGCGTGATGCTGGATCCATGGTGATCTGTGTACTAAAAGCCGCTGGATCTTTGGTAGGCGAAGTATTCTGTAACGGGACTCGTGAGAAGCGTGATAGATCCAGGTGCGAGCTTTATTAAACACATCGTAGTCAGACAGGCAGGGTCGATCTCCAAACAAACAGTAATATCCAGGGCAAGACAAAAGCAAAATCCAAATAAGCAGGCAGAAGGTCAAAATCCAAGTGAGCAGTCCAAAAGTAACAAATAAACAAGGCTATGAAACTAGGCAAAAACTATGGCAATGAACTAGACAAAACTATGGTAAAAAACAAGACAAAAACTATGACAATGAAACAAAACCGTGGAAATAACAAAACAAGCCAATGAAAACAGGGAAAACGCTTGGTAGAGTCCGCACAGGCAAACCAATACTTCGCAAAGGCCTGTTTGGTATAGGTCCCTTAAATGGCCACCAAACAGGAAGTAACCAGCAAAGCAGCAGAGGGAGCGGAAACAGGCAGTCCATGGGTGAGGGCTCCCTCTGCTGGAGTGGCGTTACATCACTTATATCAATGTTATATATGTATCATCATATCTTCCAGCTGAAAAACGTATATATCGTTTTTGTCAGTGTTTATTTAAAAACATCCAGTTATGCAAAATTTAAGATGGTAAATATTTAGTTGATGAGTTGTTAATATGATATACTATAATACAAAATGTAGGATATGATTTTACTGCACAATTCAATATATGTGACCCTGGACCACAAAACCAATCTTAAGTCGCTGGGGTATATTTGTAGCAATACCCAAAAATACACTGTATGGGTCAAAATTATTGATTTTTGTTTTATGCCAAAAATCATTAGGATATTAAGTAAAGATCATGTTCCATGAAGATATTTTGTAAAATCCCTACTGTAAATTTATCAAAACTTAATTTTTGAGTAGTAATATGCATTGCTAAGAACTTCATTTGACAACTTTAAAGGTGATTTTCTCAATGTTTTGATTTTTTTTCAAATAGTTATATCTCAGACAAATATTGATCTATTATAGCAAACCATACATCAATGGAAAGTTTGTTTATTCAGCTTTCATATGATTTATAAATCTCAGTTTGAAAAAATTGACCCTTATGACTGGTTTTGTGGTCCAGGGTCACATATTAACATGGAATGATAACAAATCCGTGTTTCGCTGCCTGAAGACCATTTGTTTCTTTGAACTGCAGCGATTAATTTGCTTCTCTTTTTAGTAGCTTTCAGCAGTCTGTAAAAATATACCTCATGTTTCTTGTCAAATCACTTGCCAATGCAGCCATTCAGTCTTTTTGCCACTCAGCGGGCGGAGCTGCAGCCACTCCAGCTGACGGTGACGTCACATGCATACCCTCTATTAAGAATAAAGTGTATGTAAACTTTTTTAGAATTTTTTAGAACCGGGTCATTTTTAGAAATTCAACTATTAGTTTCTGTTGTGGACTAACATAAATGTCTTCTATGTGAAATATATTATTCAGGTCAGTACTACATGTAGAACATGTATTTTTTATGATCCCTCTTACTTTGGTCAAATAATTAACATTGTGCAAATTCTGCAAGGTGTATGTAAACTTTTGACCACAACTGTACATTTAAAAAAAAAATCTTACTGTTTTAATGGCTGTACATTTAGCAAGTTTGCTACATTGAAGTTAACTTTTTCATGTATGATATATTAAAAATCATAAGCTACATTTTGTTCAAATGCTCAAATGTTCAAATGCTGTTTATTGCAGTGCTGCTGTAATGCATTACTAAATAATTAATAATAAATTATTGTAATTATTTCCTGTCTAAGGCATTTCTCTAAACCTTTCTGTAATTTAATTACAGTTACTGATGTAATTACATACTGTACAGACTTTATAGAACAATTTCAGGTAGTAATTAGTAATAATTAATGCAACACTTTGTAGACAGAGTAATTATTATAGTAATCTTATGACACTATTGAAGATATGATTAGTAGCTAGTTTTTTTTTTTTAGAGTAACTTACCTAACGAACGTTTCCGCCACTGAATAAAAAAAAAATAAAAAAGGTTATTGTGGCTTTTTATAAAATCAGAATTGTGACATATAAACTTGCAATTCTGAGAAATGAAGAATTGCATGACATAAACTCACAATGCTGACTTTTTTTCTCCGAATTGCGTGATATAAACTCCTAAATTTTATCTCACACAGTATAAAGTCAGAATTGCAATGTAAACTTTTTTTTTCAGAATTGCATCAAGTAAACTTACAATTGCGAGAAATAAAGTCCGAATTGTGAGGTAAAAACGGAGAAAAAAAAAATTACAATTACGAGATGTTAACTCACAATTCTAAGAAAAGTCAGATTTGCGAGTTTATATTACACGGTTCTGAGAAAAATGACATATTTGTAAGTTTATATCCCAATTTTTTCAGAATTGCTACTTTATATCTTACAATTCTAACTTTATAATTCACATTTCTGAGTTTTCTTTTACTTCTCTAAGCTATGAAACTTTTTATTTTTACCTGGAAGACGAAAACATAAAATAATCCCAATCCCAAAGCACCTTCAAGGGAATAAAAATCGAACTCTAATAAATCTCAGCTCAAAATGATAACTCATGATTTGCTGATTCATGCTGGTTTGACCGATTAATTGAAATGAACTGAATAAAAAAGTGAGTCATTTATGTCATATTTAACAATCATTGATTGCTCTGATTCAAAACATCTGGCAGACTCCTTGAAGAGAGGTGTGCTATAACTTTTCTAATCTATTTCCAAGCACCGTTCACATTTTCTTCATGAAACAATCTAAATCTGGTCCATCTCAATTCTAAAAACACGCCTGTGGTAGTCAATTACTTTCCTAACAACTGAGCACAGCAGATCACCGAAAGAACTGGAAACTTATGAAAATATTATTGACAAGTGTCAACAAAGTTGAGTATTATGTCATGTTTAAATTTAGGTGCACTGGCCTCAGATACTCACTATGGCTCACTATGGACTTTACCTGTGTGTTACATGTTGAATCTGATAGCCTTGGACGAGATTCTTTTTTGACAAAGCCAAGGTCTGCTGATGGGGGGTGGGTAATCTTTTGTTGTTGTTTAGTGGGTTTCATTGCTCTACAGAGAAAGCAATTTTAGAAAGGATAAAAGAATAATCCAGCACGAAGCAGGGATTATCGCCGGGAATGACCTTTATTTCAGCACTAAGCATTGGGTGCTTTTCAAGTGCTTTAGCCATGGAGTCATCTGATTATAGCTGGATGCCTATTTAATCTTGAAGAGCTTTGGATGGAAGAATGGCAATTCACCTGCAAAATCTGCATGAGATCAGATAATCACATGTCCAGAATAGCTGAATTGTAAACTAGTAAACTAAATAATTTCAAATAAATGCAAGTAAAACACTGAATTAAACAAAGACTGAAAGACAGAGAATATTGTTGAACACACTTTATACCCTATTAGCATATTGTTCGTTGTTAAGCATAAACCTCATAACTTGCTTGATTTATGGTGCAAACCTTAGCTATTCACTAGCTATTAACTGACCTTTGCCTCAAAAAAGTCTTAATTTGGTGCTTAATATTTACTGAGGTGTTAAGGTTAAGTTTTCTTACCCTTCGTTCATCTTCAGGACACAAACTAAGATATTTTAAATGAAATCTGAAAGAGCTTTCTGACCATGCATAAACAGTGATGCAACTGACATGTTCAAGGCCCAGAAAGGTAGTAAGGACATCATTAAAAAGTCCATGTGACATCAGTGGTTAAACTTTAATTTTATGAAGCTACGAGAATACTTTTCTTCTTGGAAGAGAAGAAATTGCTGAATAAAGTTATTTTTTAATTTTCTTTGCACACTTAAAGTATTCTTCTAGCTTTATAAAATTACGCTTGAACCACTGATGTCACATGGACTATTTTTTGTCCTCACTACCTTTTTAGGTCTTGAACATGGTAGTTGCGTGCTGTCTATGCAAGGTTAGAAATCTCTTGGATTTCATCAAAAATATCTTGACATGAGGATGAGTAATTAATGACAGAATTTTCATTTTTGGGTGAACTAGCCCTTTAAGGGATCTAAAATATGGTAATCCAGAATAAGGAATAAGGAATTCTTCACTATTAATTTGTTAATAGTGAGAATCATTCCCTTATATGTTGCTGATCAGGGGCGTCATGCACTCATTATTTTTGAGGGGGCACGAATGAATGTGTCATGTGACACAGCAGCCACAATATACTAATGCTATGGTTTTTTTTTTTTTTTTTCCTTTTTATTTAAAACATTTCCAAACGCATTAACTATATCATGAAATTTCTCGATTCTCACCTTTAAATAAGTTCACTTCCAGAACAGAAATTTACAGGTAATTTATTCACCCCCTTATCATCCAAGATATTCGTGTCTTTCTTTCTTTAGTCAGTAAGAAACTGTTTCTCGAGGAAAACATTTCAGAATTTCTCTCCATATAATGGACTTCATTGGTGCCCCCAAGTTTGAACTTCCAAAATGCAGTTTAAATACAGCTTCTAATGGCTCTACACGATCCCAGCCAAAGAAGAAGGGTTATATCTAGCAAAACGATCTGTCACTTTCGAAACAAACTGACAATTTATGTTCTTTTTAACCTCAAACGCTCGTCTGCCTGAACTCTGTTTTTTTTTCAATGCAGTCATTATAGTTAGGGTTTTTAATATGACTGACCACAGTGCATGTGAATTTAACAATTAAAGTTAATGTGAATTAAAAAATGTAAGTTAGGCTACTAATCATAACACTTGCATTGTACAGAAAGATCAAATAAGATTTACGTTATTAAATAACATTTTCACTGACAATAGAGTTCAAGCACTCTCAAAAACTCCCATTAAAATCCCTGAAACTGTTTACACTGTGAATCTCACTTACAGATTCGTACACACATCTGCACTTTGTAGTTTTCTGAATTCGCCAGAAAGTGGTGTTCAGTCAGCGAGCGAGTAAAGAAACACCGGCATTTTAGCGTTAACTCATCTAAACGCCTCTGATTGGTCAATGCATTCCTAAGCTCAACAGCATTGTGTGTGATTGGTTATAATGCGCAGTGCTGTAAAAACGCGTCTTTCTTTGGCTCAGCGCCAGCCAGCGAATGCAGATTTGAATTTATCAGCTGATGATATGACGCGAACGATCTGATCAGACGGTGTGATTGTATCAAATATAGAAAATGTTATTCACCTATTTTTTGTCTTTTGGAAGATGCATTCAAAATCCACGTGGCTCAAAAATGAGAGGGGGCACGTGCTCCCACACTTTCAATGGGCATGACGCCTCTGTTGCTGATTCATGCTTTAAAAAGCCAAAAGTGTAAGACAAATAAATTTTAATCCTAAAAAATATTTGACAATTTGGTAACACTTTAGTACAGGGACCAGTTCTCACCGTTAACTAGCCTATTATTAACATATTGGCTGCACTTAAAAGCATCTATTCTGCATGACCATATTCTATACCCAATACCTAAACTCAACAATGACCTCACTAACTATTAATAAGCAGCAAATTAGGAGTTTATTGAGGCAAAAGTAGTTAATGGTTTGTTAATAGTGAGAACTGGATCTTAAAATAAAGTGTGTCCGACAATTCTGCTTCTTATTTTATTACTTATTTTCCCCAAGCGTGTTGTTTTTTAAATATATTTCTCTGTTTTTTCTCTTAAGCTGTGACACCTATTCCAGCCTAAGCCTAAAAACCGTAGGGTGGATTTACTGTTGACAGCTTCCTTCTCCAATAACCAGCATATCCAGTTTGTTAGAAAAATGAGTCACCTCTAAGGGTAACAAGAACATTGCGAAATTGCCCTGGACAGTTCTTTGAAATTGGGATTTGTGAAGAAGGTAAAAGCATTTCTGTGATTTCAAGAAATAAGCGAGGGCCATAGCAGGTATTTTGCCTTATTTCAGTTGTCATATGTTAAATTGCCATAAAGTAAAAGTCCAAGACACTGTAGCAGGTAGAGGTTACCATGACAGCTTGACATTGTATTTCTGCACAGAAACCCATCAGAATTTCTTTCATTCTAGACTCAAATTTAATAAAATGTGACTTTATCTTCTACTTCAATGCCATTTATGCCAGATAATATCGTATAGCTCTATATTACATAGGTTTAGAAGTGAGGTCTAAAAGCTTTTTAGTACCAGTTCCTTTTTTTTTTTTTTCACCCTTGGTTGAAGGCTTCTGATTTGTACAATGTTACAGTATAAGTATCCCCATATGTATACTGACATATGCAAAAGAGTATTGAACATTCACACAATCATGAAGTCAATTTGCTGTCTACTTCTTTGAGTCTTGGCCGGTGTGTTTTATATGTAGTGATCCTGATCTGCTGACCCTCTTGTACATGTTCTAGTTCTTCCCAGTCATGTGGGACGTGTTCAGGCTCATCAGGATGTACTTTAGCACCGTCTCTTATTGTAGAGGTTGTGCCCTCAAAACCACTGTGTGTCTTTTAATTGGTGTGCCGCTGTATTGTGGAGACGCACAAGGTACAAGTTTAAAGGTCACAAGGCACTGTCCACAAGGATGCGTGTCAGCTTATTACTAAGAAAAAAACATCTACAACTCCTTTACAGCAAACAGTTTACCTGGATTTCTGATGCATTTTTTCCTTGTGGTGCAATCAGAAACTGATAAATGCTAGTAATAAAAAATCTCAATATAACACTACAATGAAAAAGTCTAAATGAAAAATGTTTCTATAAATTATCTAAAAAAGTATTTTTTTATTGTCCTATGTGTTTTTGTGGTGAACACTGCAATCATTCAGGTTCAGTGTAACAAAATGTGTTGTGATAGTCAACATTTCATTGTATTGTGCATGACAAATACAGCAAAACATAGCAAACGTGGGAGTAAACATTTTTCAGGTCTAAAGATATAAGGATGAACATTTTGCACAGAATATTCTATAATAAACCTCCTGAGTCTTTAGTATAAGCAGTATTTTAGGCAGAATAAAATGCCTAAAATAAAAATCCAAAAAGAAAAACTTAAAAAATATTATCTACAGATATATACGTATATACAGTGCAAGAACAGAAGAGCATTTTAAAATTAAAACAGTCTCTACAGTGAAATCTCTCAACTAAATCTTTCTAAAAATAGAAAACTTACAAAAATGCATGTCATATATCAACAAAAGGGCTTTTTTTCCTCTCAGTAATAATAAATAAGATAGCAGTTGGATTGATATTTCATTGGATTGCCGCCTGGACATTATATGTGATTAGAAACAAGGATTTTGATGTTACACACAAGAAGAAGTGTTTTTCATTTCATTTTGGAGGCAAAATAGAATTAGAATTGCTGAAGACACCGAAAGTATATTGAAGGACTTGATCATACTCGAGTCTTATAATTTCAAGAAGCTACTAAGACAATCTCAGTACATTATTAATAACATAATCCCCCTTACGGCGGTCGCTCGCATGCACTAAAACATATTTTTGCATATTAGTGCAAGTAGAAAATTCTGTGATCTAACCATTCAATGTTGACCTTTCTCGCCGATTTCTTTCCCATGTCAGTTTTAATCAAATACGTGGTTAAACAGAAATATGTTTTTGTAGATATATTGAAGAGTCAGAACATAATTGTTTTGTTTCATTGTGTCAGTATCTTGCTGAGAGGCGTGCAGAGAGGTTACGTGATTGCCCACACAAGCGAACATGTAACCGAAAATTGTGCTGTCAAGATATCAGTTTTGTGACAGGCCATGAATTATTTATTTTTCTTCAGCAGGAATAGTGAAAATGTTACCTAATGCAACCACAACCGTGCAATCCACATGAATTCTAAGGTGCACAAACCTGATTGTTTTGTTGTTGGACAAATAATGTGTTATAAAAACAAAATAATCTGTTAAAACTATTTGGCTCATCCAACAATGTATATTCTGTCTTCATTTACTCATCGTCATTCAAACCTGTATGACTTATTTTTTCTCCCATCACCCGTCGTTATATGTTTTGACATGCCGTATTTGCATATGAATATGATGAATATAATATACAAATGTGAATGAGATTTGAGAGTCGCAGCAGAATGTCAGTGAACAAAGACTTAAATTTCATATTGTATGAAAGACTTTGAATACCCTTGTGAAAAAGAAGTGCACTTAAAGGATTAGTTCACCTTCAGAACAAAGATAATGTACTCACCCCATTGTCATCCAAGATGTTCATGTCTTTCTTTCTTCAGTCATAAAGAAATTATATTTTTTGAGGAAAACATTTCAGAATTTTTCTCCATACAGTGGACTTCTATGGTGCCGAAAATGCAGTTTAAATGCAGCTTCAAAGGGCTCTAAATGGTCCCAGCCGAGGAAGAAGTGTCTTATCTAGCAAAACGATGGGTTATTTTCTAAAAAAAAAATACAATTTATATACTTTTAATCATCAAATGCTTATGTGCATGTGTACTCATCCAGTCCCGTTCAATACAGTTAGGGTAGGTCGAAAAACTCCCATCTCATTTTCTTCTCCAACTTCAAAATCGTCCTACATCGTATTGAAAATCGTATTGAACGGGACCGCACAGAGTACACGTGTGCATCGCTGAGCTAGACAAGGCGAGCATTTGAGGTTAAATAGTATATAAATTGTCATTTTTTTTTAGAAGATAATCAATCATTTCACTAGATGAGACCTTTCTTCCTTTGCTGGGATCGTTTAGAGCTCTTTGAAGCTGCATTTAAACTGCATTTTAGAAGTTCAAACTCACGGTCACCATAGAAGTATACTAAATGGATAGAAATCCTGAAATGTTTTCCTGAAAAAACATAATTTCTTTACGACCAGCCTGCTCTCACAGCAATTCGTACATATTTTACGAGGTGGATAATTTGCACAAATTCGTACGAACTCACTCGTACAAATTCATACGATTTTAGCTAAAACGTATGTATTTAACGTGTTGCACACTACGTATGAATTTGTACGAGTGAGATCGAATGAATTTGTGCGAATTAGCCACCTTGTAAAATATGTACGAATTGCTGTGAGAGCGGGCTGGTAAAGAAATTACATTTTTTGAGGAAAACATTTCAGGATTTCTATCCATTTAGTGTACTTCTATGGTGCCCGTGAGTTTGAACTTCTAAAATGCAGTTTAAATGCAGCTTCTAAACCTACTCGTCACTGAAAATGTTTTACAAATTCGTAAAATACTTATGAATTGATCATGAGATAGCGTTATGGATGACAAGGGAGTGAGTAAGTTATCTGTAAATATGTGTTCTGGAAGTGAACTAATCCTTTAAGGGGCCGTTCACATGTTGCATCTTTTGCACGCTCAAGTTATTTCATGCGGTGCGACACGCTCGTTTTTTCCAAGCGCGCCCCCGCATTGAGATAAAAACCTTTTCGCAAGCGCGCCGCAGGTCATGTGACAAGAACCAACCAATCAGCTTCATCCTTTCCCGTAACAACATTGGAAGCTTAGCCAAGATGGAGGAACAGCTGATCATAGCTGTACAGGGATAACTATTTTTAAATAAATTTAGTTACAGAGCTACTGCAAGTGATTTTTTAGTGTTGGAAATCCATTTATCCTTTGCTGAAACTTCCGCATCTTGGAGAGCACAGGTCATGGCAGACGCCACGGGAGCTCAAACTACAGAGTGCTTTGGAAAGTGGGAGAAAGCGGTGAGCCTAGTGGTTTTGTTTTTAGGCGTGACATGTAAACGGCCTAAAATGATCCTTTGCAAAAACCCGCCCTCCTTAGTTACTGTTGCTATGTCCGACAAACAATGCCACTCTCACAGTACACATCACATTCTCACGCAGTGTAAAATACATCGCGGAGCAAAGAGGAAACTGACAACACGCTGACAGACAAGACAGAGCAAGTTACTTCTGGTATAAAACAAGGTCTCAGCTTTCAAACAATAATTCAAACAATAAATACCATTTTGTGGCTCTTTAATGTGTTGTGACAGATCAGTATATTTCCTTATTAGATCAAACGACGTGTGAACCGATCGTCTTTTCTTATTTACTGAAGACACAACATAAACATAAATGGATAAAATAAGTATTTAACTGTGGAAAGACGTCATTACACAATTTTTCAAGTTTTAGTCCACTGAAGTTAATCTACTCTCCTGTCTGATTTGTTTGTCGGACAGAATGGCAAATTCCGCGTTATGATTGGTCAGATTGCTTGTCAATCAAGATGTTTACAAAGGGTCAGTTGTATGAAATGTGCACTTGTAGTGAATACACTTTGTAAAAATGTAAAATTAAAAACTTTTACTTTAAAGTAGGGCTATCACTAATGATTATTTTGGTAATCGAGTAATCAGTCGATTATTCTGACGATTAATCGAGTAATCGGATAATACAAATTTTTTAATGATGGCCTGATGATTGTTTTTACACTTTACTGCGCGTTTAATATTGACTAAACAACATTTTATTCAAATGTCCGTGTTTTGTGTTTACTACTTAACACATTACGTAATCCCATTGGAAGGGTCACGCATGGTTATTTCTTCATCTGTATACTCAAAAAGGTAGTGTAGGGTGAAAAACAACTTCAAAATCGTCCGACAACATTGTTTTACCCTTTTTAGGGAAAAGGCCATTTGACTTTCTTTGAATATTCTTTGAATTTTCGCTGAGTTGGTATTTCCGGCCTACATCACGCATGGCCTTTCCAATGTGATTATGTAATGCATGAAATCGTAGGCCAGAGCTAGTTGCAAGACAAGCATTTGTGGTCAAAAAGTATATCGATTTCTTTTATTTTTTTAGAAAATGACTGATCATTTCACTAGATGAGACCCTTATTCCTTGGGTGGGATCGTGTAGAGCCCTTTGAAACTGCAGTTTGGACCTTCAACCCATTGATCTCCATTGAAGTCCACTATTTGGAGAAAAATCCTGGAATGTTTTCCTCAAAAACCTTAATTTCTTTTCGACTGAAGAAAGAAAGACATAAACATCTTGGACAACATGGGGGTGAGTAAATTATCAGGAAATTTTAATTCTATTAAGTTCTATTTAAGTGGGTCAAGAAATACTCCTAAATTCAAATAAATTTAAGTTTAACTGCTAAACTAATTGCAAAAAAACATTCAAATAGAACATCTATTACAAAACATTACAGTCAGTTGAACTTAAGTATAGCCTTTTAAAAGCATACCATTACCATAAACACTCTTTTTTTGTACTTCTTTTTCACAAAGTAGATATATTTTGGTCCTTTTTGGAGCTTTGAAGTCCTTGGTCACCATTTATTTTTATTGTTAGGAAAGAGCAGCATGAACATTATGCTAAACGTCTCAAAAAGTCAGTCATACTGGTTTGAAACAGCATAGCGATGAGTAAATGATGGCATAATTGTCATGTTGGCCGGAGCCCTTCATATTAATACTGTAAAGAAGTGGCCATTCACACAAAAGCAAACTCTTAAAAAACACAGGCACATTCATGGCACATCATACAAACAAACTTGTCTTTCTCCCTGGAAAATTATGTAAAAGTTCGTAAGATTGAACCAGCATTAAGAGGTCACCGGGGCGTGTCCGTTCACCTCCGTGGACACCCTACGCTTGTACCCCGAGTATTCGCCGATGAACGACCCGTCTTCGTTGAACTCGCAGTCGTCCTCCTCTGACATCACAGAGCTGTCCTCGCTGCTATCATCCTCTTTGATGTCTCTGAACAATTGCTGGCTGCTCTTCAGCGGCTTCTCGTCATTGTCACTGTCAGACACAGAGAAAAATGAGTCAAATTCAGCTTAGAGTGACTAAGAAGATGATACTAGTCAAGGCTGGCAGACAGAGGAAGGGTGTAGGGGAAGGATGCAATCACTGCTTTCTGCTAATTACTAATTGCAAAGACTTCAAGGTCTGATGGCAATTCTCAAAACTAGAGAGAGAGAGAGAAAATTGCAGAGCGCCGGCCATGCCAGCCAATGAGCAGACCGACTTAAGAGACGCTTTGTGTGCCTGTAGACAAACAGCCTGTCAGGTTACTTTAGTCCCTAAGGAATGATGGGACAAATCAAAATTAGCTGCCAATTTGAGCGCAGGCACACTGCCAGTAAGCAGGTGTCTGTAAGGAGACAGGGGGTCACCTCATAAGCTCCCAATTACTATGAGATGCCACAACATCTTGGATAGCGATAAAATAAATCCAGACAGAACATTTATTAGGATAAACTGACATTTGTCCTCTTTTAATTTTGGGAATAATAGTCTTGCTGACCACAGGAAGACGTTTTATGAAAGGGAATGAATTGCAGCATCTTTCAGATATATTTAGAGTTATATTTAGATGCTTTTGACAATTAATTGTTGCAGAAAAACTAAAATACACTAACAGTCAAAAGTTTTTGAACAGTATGATTTTTATTGTTTTTTAAAAAAGTCTATTCTGCTCACCAAGCCTGCATTTATTTGATCCAAGATGCAGCAAAAAACAGTAAAATGCTGAAATATTTTTACTGTTTAAAATGACTGTTTTCTATTTAAATATATTTAAAAATGTAATTTATTCCTGTGATTCAAAGCTGAATTTTTAGCATCATTACTCCAGTCACATGATCATTCAGAAATCATTTATTATTATTATTACATTGAAAACAGCTTTTCAGGCTGTTTTTAGGCGACATTTTTTTCAGGTTTCTCTGATGACTAGAAAGTTCAGTAGAACAGCATTTATCTGAAATATAAATATTCTGTAACATTATAAATCATAAATAAAAGTCTTTATCATCACTTTTGATCAATTCAAAGCATCCTTGCTAAATAAACATATTAATTTCTATAATTTAATTAATTAGCTTTGATCAGAGGAATAAATTACATTTTAAAATATATTCAAATAGAAAGTAGTTATTTTAAATAGTAAAAATATTTCACAATTTCACTACTTTTGCTATATTTTGGATCAAATAAATGTAGGCTTGGTGAGCAGTGAAGAATTCTTTAAAAAAAAACATCAAATACTGTTCAAAAACTTTTGACTGGTAATTTAATTTTATCAGAACCTGTGTACACTAAATATCTTATGCTCACCAAAGATGCATTTATTTAATCAAAATACAGTAAAAATAGTAATGTTCTGAAATATTGCTAGTTTAAAATAACTCCATTTAAAAAAAAAATAAAAAAAAATCCTTCAGAAATCATTCTAATGTACTGATTTGCAATTTGCTGATCAATAAAAAAGATTTTATTATAAATTATTATATTAATAATGCTGAAATACCATTAAAATTTGGTGTCATTAATATTTATATATTTTAAAGAAATTAATAGCCGACCTTTATTTAGCAAGGATGCATGAAATTGATCAAAAGTGATAGTAAATGTTATGTTATAACAGATTTATTATTCAGTCCTGAAAAAAGTATCAGTGTCCACAAAAATATTAAGCAACATAAACATTTTCAACATTACTATTAAGAACCATTATTAGTAAGTGAGCAGCAATCAGCATATTAGAATGATTTCTGAAGGATCATGTGACACTGAAGACTGGAGTAATGATACTAAAAATTCAGCTTTGCATCACAGGAATAAATTACATTTTAAAATATATTACAACAGAAAACAATTTTTTAAAGCTGTAATAATAATAATAAATGCAGCCTGGGTAAGCATTAAAGACTACATGCTATTTAAGAATATATCTAATATAATATATCTAATACATCAGAATTCAATGCACTATATCATATTACAGTGCATCAAATGAATATCACCAACGGTGTAACATGATAAACCCACTCTTCTATTCCCAGAAGTGTAATAAATCAGTAGCCTCCTTGTGTAAGCCAGAGTAAGGCAGTTTCGAAAGCCTTGGAGGCTACCGTCATACTCCACAGCTGGTACGGGATGCACTTCCCTATCTGGTTTCTTCGGTTAGCAGATGTTTGAGTGTGTCTGGTGCTGTAACTCCCCAAACAAGGCTAGTGTACAGATCAGACGCAGAGCCTCTGCTGAAGCTGCATTTCTTTCCTGAGGGAGGAATAAAACGGGCATCTCTGTGTCTATGTGTAATGAGATGGAAACACATTTATGGATTCAAGCTACTCCATTTGCAAGAGTACAAGTTAACTGCACACAGCCCCTGCCCCCCTTTCACTCGCCTCTGGTCTGTTTTCCACACAGGTTTTTAATGTGCCACTTGTCACTCTGCACTGGGTTGTAACAGTTTTACGGCTGTGATTGGTTGATGTTTTTCCAACATTAACTATACACTTTTTTTTTATCCAACAAATTTCCATCACATTTCCAGTCATTTCTGATTATTGGATAGTTTAAATATACACTACTGTACAGTTGAGGTCAAAAGTTTACATACACATTGCAGAATCTGCAAAATGTTAATTATTTTACCAAAATGAGAGGGGTTATACAAATTGCATGCAATATTGTTTTATTTAGTACTGACCTGAATAAGTTATTTCACATAGTCGACACAAAAAAAGGCTGAATTTATACAAATGACCCCATTCAAAAGTTTACGAACACTTGATTCTTAATACTGTTTTGTTACCTGAATGATCCACAGCTGTGGGCTACTTTTATTTGGCAAGGATGCATGAAATTTCTTTCTAAAGAAAAATCCAAGTCCCACACATTTTTTGGTTTTTCAGCATTTCTGTGTATTTGAACCCTTTCCAACAATGACTGTATGATTTTGAGATCCATCTTTTCTCACTGAGGACAACTGAGGGACTCATATGCAACTATTACAGAAGATTCAAACGCTCACTGATGCTCTAGAAGAAAAAACGATGAATTAAGAGCCGGAGGTGAAAACTTTTGGAATTTGAAGATCAGGGTAAATTTATCTTATTTTGTTTCTTGGGAAATATTAGTATCTTCTGTAGCTTCTGAAGGGCAGTACTAAATGAAAAAAATACATGATATTTGGGCAAAATAAGAAAAATGTACACATCTTCATTCTGTTCAAAAGTTTACACCCCTGGCTCCCCTGCATGCAAAAAAAAACACACACACACACACACACACACACACAGCTGTGGATCATTCAGGTAACAACACAGTATTAAGAATCAAGGGGATGTAAACTTTTGAACGGCGTCATTTTTATAAATTCAACTATTATTTTCTCTTGTGGACTGTATGTAATTCAGGTCAGTACTACATAAAAAAAATGACATGCATTTTGTATGATCCCTCTTATTTTTACATTTTGCAGATCCTGCAAGGTGTATGTAAACTTCTGACTTCACCTGTATATATAGCTTGAAAATAAATCTAAGCTCACCAAGGCTACATTTATTTGATCGAAAATACAGTACAAACAGTGAAATATTATTACAATTTCAAATAACTGTTTTCTAGTGTTATATCTTTTAAAATATAAAAAAAAATAATTTATTCCTGTGATGCAAAGCTGAATTTTCAGCATCATTACTCCATTCTTTAGTGTCACATGATCCTTCAGAAATCATTCTAATATGCTGATTTGATGTTCAAGAAACGTTTATTTTTATTATTTTCAGTGTTAAAGACTGCTGTGCAGGTTAATATTTTTTATGGAAACTGTGATACTTCATTGTTTCAGGGTTATTTGATGAATAAAAAGATCAAAAGAACATTTATTTTAAATAGATTTATCTTCTAATAATGCAAGTCTTTACTGTCACTTTTGACCACTTTAATGTGTCCTTTGCTAAAGTATCTTTATAAAAAAAATCATACTGGCTCCAAAAATTGTATATATCAACAGATTTCCATTTGTATGTCAGTTACTAATATTATTGAAATTAAAGCAATTAACAATTAGCAAATTAGTAGACTCTGAACTAAACACTTTCAAAGAGCATAATGTCGCATATGTAATATTTAAATTTATCTAGTCAATTAAAAAATAAACATATATATTTACATATTCACTAGAAACTTTAATTACTTTGCCGTAACTTTTTGTATTTTGCATTTACTTCCATGACTTTTTTTAGGCCGGCAAATGTTTCATTTTGAAAATGATCAAATATTTTCAGGTATTTCTATACTTGAGGAACCCTTTTAAAGTTATACTACCGGCTAAACACAATACAAAAACTATCAACATACACCACTACGCTAAAAATCTGACTTTTGAGCTAAACAAAGCTGCCGTTCACTACCTGTGTGTGGGCTAGTGAGCACACAGTCAGTTGAAGCTTGCAGAGCAATGCTTTCCGTGTGGCTCCAAGTAAATGGCGTGCATGTAGGGTTTATTTGCAGGAGATAAAAGCATTAAGAAATGATATAACAAGAACTCAGTGAGATGAAGAACTTGTGTCATGATCTACAACAGAACTAGTGTGGCTCTCTGACCTGTACTCATAGGGGGATTCTTCGCCCCTGGTGTGAGATTCAGGATCAGCTTTAGTATGCTCCTTTTCTTTCACTGCCAAGAAAAAAAACATGCAAATATGTTATTTATCATAAACTAACATTTAAAGAGATTTGATTGTACTGAAATTACAACATTTAAGAAGAGTGCTCTGTGTATTGGTTTCTCAGCTGCTTTTGAATTTTTTTTGCCTTGATATCATTTCAAAAATGAGTTTATTGCTATTTTTAAGAGATAATATGATATCCACTTGTTTTGCAAATGCTGAGTAAACACTCAATACTTCCTATTCTCAGAATTTGGGAGATATTTGGTATTTTGCTCTATGGAAGAACACCAAGGACACTGACTGCCTTTTAGATAAAGTACTGCGTGCTGAACTTGAATGTAAGATATGGCTTTACTGGTGCATAAAACTGATTCTTTTCAGCTTGGTAAGGTATAAATAACCTATATGTAAAGTATAGCTAACAGCCAGAGTGATGTAAGAACAAATGTCTAGCAATGCCTTCGGGTTTATTCCATAAGCTCCATAAGGGTTCTTTTGCATTTTAATGCATTGCAATAATCCATTCAGGACATAATTAGTTCTTGAATCCATTAAAAGCATTTCACATCGGTTAAATATATGTGAAGAACAAAATACCAGTAGGTGCAGGTGAGAACAAGCTAATAAAGTTCACTGATCTTAGGTTATCCGTCTGACACTGCTAGTAATAAGTCTATGGGTTGGTGTCGCAGAGCCACACAACACAAAGCTAACAAAAACGCAAAGCAAAAGTGTGTATGCTTTGACTACAGAGAACAGAAGTCTGTGTGACCTCTGAAGCTGTTTGTGTCTTACCTGCGTACTTGCCGCCTTTGTTCTTGAGCACAAAACAGCCGATAAGGGCAAGCAGAGTTAGCAATGCCACCACGCACAACATCACCACAAACCACTTCTGGGATGCCACAAGTTGTTTACTAGACACTGCAAGGACAAGGGAGAGTTTGTTTTTGGAAAAAATGGCATTCATGAACAGTCATACTGATAATAACTTGAAAATATCAGAAAATACTACTGTCTTTTTGGGTTAGAAGAATTGTCAAATGCCGTTTTTTAATAAGGTTCCTGTGCCAAATTCTGATGTGGTTTGTCAAATGAGAATCATTTTTAATTACTTGAAGTTTACACCTTTTAGCAAAAATACTTCTGAACATTATGATTAGGGCTGGCAAACAATTAATTGCGATTAATCGCATACAAAATAAAAGTTTGAGTTTGCCTAATATATGTGTGTGTACTGTGTGTAATTATTATGCGTATATAAATACTAGAAATGTGTTATGTACTAAATATTTTTATTTATATATAATATAAATTCTATAAAAATTAATAAACAGATATTATATAAATAAATATTAATAAATACATATACTATATACTACATATACTACCATATACTACATATAATATTTCTTAAATATATACATGAATGTGCTTGTATTTATATATACATAATAATTACACACAGTACACGCACATATATTAGGCAAACTCAACCTTTTATTTTGTATGCGATTATTCGCAATAAATTGTTTACCAGCCCTAATTATGGTCAATTTTTGGAATACGTTTGCCAGAAAATCTCTGTCATAAATGGCTCTTCTTTGTTGCCGTCTTGGGGTTGTAGTTTTCCTGACAAAATGAAATGATCAGGAAGCGAGTTGCAAATGCATTTCAGTCACTTGTTTCCTATATATGGTCCTGTCGGAAGCATACGCAGAGCTGTAGGTGCTATATCTAGCAGTCATATATAACTCAGTGGCATTATCATTAGTCCTTCTGGTGTTTACGAATAACATTATCTACCCTACTTCCTCTGTATTACCTCACATTGAATAGATGGGCCAAGTTTTTGTAAAATACAGAGTATGCATCATTGACGTGTAGGAAAGTTATAGGTAACATGCTATTTTTGAGGAAAACATTTCAGGATTTCTCTCCATGTAATGGACTTCTATGGTGCCCGCAAGTTTGAACTTCTAAAACGCAGTTTAAATGCAACTTCAAAGGGCTCTAAACCAGGAATAAGGGTCTTATCTAGCAAAACGATTGGTTATTTTCTAAAAATAAATGTACAATTTATGTACTTTTTAACCTCAAACACTCTTGTCTTTCCGGTCATGACAGTTAGGGTATGTCTAAAAACTCCCTCAATGTCTCATTTTCTCCTTCAACTTCAAAATCGTCCTACATCACTGTTTTTAATTTTTTGTTTTGTAAAGGGTGTTTGATCTTCTTTGCATGTTCACTTTGTAAACTCTGGGTTGGTACAATGTAGGGCAATTTTGAAGTTGGAGAAGAAAATGAGATGGGTGTTTTTAGACGCACCCTAGCAGTCATGACTGGAAAAATAGAGTTCACACAGAGCTAGACAAGAGAAGCGTTTGAGGTTAAAAAGTATATAAATTGTAATTAAAAGCAACAACAACAACAACACAAAACGATTCACTAGATAAGAACCTGTTTCCTCAGCTGGGTTTAGAGCCCTTTAAAGCTGCATTTAAACTACAGATTCAAATTTTGGGGACACCATAGAAGTCCATTACATGGAGAGAAATCCTGAAATGTTTTCCTCAAGAAACATAATTTCTTTACAACTGAAGAAAGAAAGACATGGACATCTTAAATGCCAAGGGGGTGAGTAAATTATCTGTAATTTTTTGTTCTCGAAGTGAACTTACTAAAGTTGTTATTTTGTTTTCTTTGTGCACAAAAAGTATTCTCGTAGCTTCGTAACATTATGGTTGAAGCACTGATGTCACATGGACTATTTTAATGATGTCCTTACCAATTTTCTGGGTCTTAAACGTGTTAGTTGCGTTGCTATGCAGGGTCAGAAAGTTCTCAGATTTCATCAAAAATATGCGTTCTGAAGATGAACAAAGGTCTTGTGGGTTTGGAACGACATGAGGGTGAGTAATTAAGGACAGAATGTTTTTTTTTTTATCTTTGGGGCAAAGTTCTGGCAGCCACATCTGCTGTTTTTTCCCCCTGTAAATTTCACAGCTTTATTTTTTACAGCACTTTCTATAAACCTATAATTGTGAAGTATAATATAAAAAAAATTGCTTGCTCAACAGAATTGGAGACTTTGTTTTAATATACACCTAGTGCTAATGCACCCACAGAAAGGCTATCACATACTATACTATGTCAGTGATACCGCTAATGCTGTTCTACAGGCTAAATTCTCTAACTTCTCACCTTTCCTGGTCTTGAAAACCTCTTCAAAAATGCTAGGGACATCAACCCTGTGTGAAGCCTGCAGCCGGACTGTGTACACAGTTTCTGGGCTGAGCCCTTCAATGAGGTGGAAACCTTTAGATGTATTTAAAGCCTCTGAAAGCTGCCAGATACCATCACCTGAAGGAATAACCGCATAACCAGATAGCGTTAGGCCACAACCCAGCAGAAAGAGGTGATATCTATGATAGTGTAAAGCGAGACTTTAAAAGGTTAGAAAAGTTGAAAGAGTAAGACTAATAAAGGGGCTGCAAATAAAGATTTGTAATGAAAATAGTCAGGTATGAATTTCTTTATCGGTTGTTCTCAATTTTGGGCTCTTTGGTGAGGTTGAAAGGTTTTTAGTTCTTACTTTAATTTTATATTCTTAACGTGTTCATTTGCTAGCCCTAAATGGAAGTGAGTAATTTAATGTCACTGTTAAATACTTCATGTATGCACACACATGCACATCAAACAGAGAGCAAGAGAGAAAGAATGAGTAATTATGTAATTAACTTTGTTGTCGGACATCAGATTTGGTTTTTAAATAGATATGTTCAATTTGTAGTCCATTAATGTTTAAGAATTAGCATTTTTGATTCATGAAATCCCTTTGTCATACTGTAATTTTTGGTAGAACAGAATTGCCACTTTTATTTATGAGTAAAATAAGGTTTCAATCATTTTAAAACTGCTAAATGAACTCTTTCAGTTCTTAAAAACCAAATCATTAGGAATTTTCTGTATTAACTGTTAGCTGTTAACTGTTATAATAGGTATTTTACATGTAGTTTGAATTACGTGTTTTAGTGTTAAACTCAATGGAAAACGGTTTCTATTTCTGCTAGGACGCTTTTCTACAACACAGTTCATCAACAATATTACATTTGTTTCAATGAATTATTTTGACATTACTGAAAAAAATCTGGAATTAATTTTCTTTAATATTATTTCTACTTTGGTTATTTAAAATTTCAAAATGAAAACTTTTATTTTTTTTTTTATCTGCAGTTTAACCCTTTAACTGTCGCTTCCATTTTTTAAAACAGACATAAAAATGCAGAATTTTTATAATTCATGAATGAAAACATTTTGTAATATGATTTTGATGTACATTTTCTGTGGTAATGCAATGTCTGATTTTAAAATGCCTTTCAAAGGATGAATTTAGAAATTTTAAGTTTTGAGCTGATACATAATTACTTATGATATCTAAAGCGTGATAAGGAAAAAGGCAACGAAGAAAGTTTTTTGTGACAAAGGTCAGAGCTCATGTTATGATGTAGATTTTTTAAGTTGCACTCTTGACATATATTAATCTATTACTTTTCCTACATAATTTCTATCACAAAAATATGGTAAAATATCTATTTAGGAGTCTTAGACCTTTCCAACGATGTATAGTTTGTCATGATTAGATTAGGATTTATTTGTTTTATGGTGAAGTAACCTTAGGCATCCCACCTAGGGGACGGTGACAGTTAAAGGGTTAAATTGTAACCTTTATATTTACATGTTTGCACTCAATATATACAGTACATTATACATATTTAAATCTGCACATTGATCAAAAAGCCAATTAAAGGAATAGTTCACCTAAAAATGAAAATTAGCCCGTGATTTACTCACCCTTAAGTTATACTAGGTGTATATGACTTTCTTCTTTCAGATGAATACAATCAGAGTTATATTCAAAAATGTCCTGGCTCTTTCAAGCTTTATAATGACAGTGAATGGCTGTTGAGATTTTGAAGTCCAATAAAGTGCATCCATCCATCATAAAAAGTACTCCACATGGTTAATAAAGGTCTTCTGAAGTGAACCGATGTGTTTGTATAAGAAACATATCCATATTTAAAACTTTATAAACCATAATCTCATAATCTACGCACATTCACGAGAGTGGTGTTTCAGCAGATGATGAAGGACATGGCGTAGCGTTACATTTTTTAAAATAACTCTGATTGTATTCGTCTGAAAGAAGAAACCTAGCATGGCTTGAGGGTCAGTAAATCATTGGGTAATTTCCATTTTTGGGTGAATTATCCCTTTAATGTAAGAAATCAACAAATTAATCGATTCAAAATAATTCAAATAGTTTTAGTTGCAGCCCTCAATGATACTTTCCAAATTCCACTACAAATACATCTACAATTTGCACAAAACTCAATGCTGTCAATACTGGATCCTGACAGAGCAGTTTGAGGAGTGAGATCCTTACGGTGACTCATTATTGCGACATAGACTTGTGAATCAGAACGTTCTCCTCTGGTTCTCCAGCTGATTCTTGCATAGGTGTCAGTTACAAAGGTGGATATGTTGAGCACAGCTGAGAGAAATACACAGAGAAGATATAGAACAAAAGACAGGAAACACTCTCAAAAGGTTAGTTTCTGCAAAAGAATCCCAGTACACCCATAACCATAGAAATGTGTTACAGAAATCATACAGAGGTATCAGTCAAGATATGCAGTTTATATATATAGTATGGAGTTATGAAAATGACTGTTTAGGTAGATGAATGGATGAATACCTAAAGTAGGAAAGGTGTCATTGACAGAAGAAGTGTCTGCACTAGATGAGGTGAAAGAGAAAGGTTGCCCTGGAAGAGAAGAGACAGTTCAGACCACATGCATTTCCCTGTAGAGTGAATTGCAGTAGTGGAAAATTGTAATGTCCCTATCCAAACTGTATATATACATGTACACACACACAACAGTTCTGTCTGGTTCTCGAATCTGATTGGCTGATAAAAGTGTTGATATTACAGTCCAACAGAACTCCAACAGCCGTTTCACCATTTGTATCACTCCGCTTGTCAAAGGTGCCGTTTTTCTCACAGCAATCACAATTGCTCAGTCAGTCTCTCTCTCAATACTAAACATAACACACGGCTGTTAATACAATAATACAATAAGCTTTCAATGAAGCAACTCAACATTTCTTCGTTACTAGTTCTAAAGTCATGTTTTACAACGGAGGCTTGGGCTCAGCTGTGAAACTGTCAAACTTTGATTTGAATCTGTGGCGGAAGGAAGTCGTTCTGCACAAAAGAGGGCTTTTAAAGACACTCTGTTGTTATATAGTTTATGTATTTACACAATGGTGCCATCGAATTGTCGTATAAATGCAATATCACACTCATAGATGTCAGATAAGGCTGTATATCAGCATGCTGAATCACAGTCGTGCCAATATACAGCCATATCTGACGTCTACAAGTGTGATTATGTATGTATGTATGTATGTGTGTGTGTGTGTGTGTGTGTGTGTGTGTGTGACCCTGGACCACAAAACCAGTTGCAGGTATTTTTGTAATAGCCCAAAAATATATTGTACTGTATGGGTCAAAATATTCAATTTTCTTTTATGCCAAAAATCATTAGGGTATTAAATAAAGATGATGAGATATTTTGTAAATTTCCCACCATAAATATATAAAAACTTAATTTTGGATTAGTATATGCATTGCTGAGAACTTCATTTGGACAACTTTATGATCAATTTTCTCCATATTTTGATTTTTTTGCACCCTCAGATTCCAGATTTTCAAATAGTTGTATCTCGGCCAAATATTGCCCTATCCTAACAAACCATACATCAAAAAAAGCTTTCAGATGATATACAAATTCTAGTTTAAATTCTAGGAAAATTGACCCTTATAACTGGTTTTGAGGTCACACACACACACCGTTTTAAATATATATAGTATGGAGTTATGAAAATTACTGTACTGTACATGAATGGATAAATATCTAAAGTAGGAAAGGTGTCATTGACAGTAGAAGTGTCTGTATTAGATAATGAAAGAGAAAGGTTGCCCTGCAAGACAAGAGAGAGTTCAGACCACATGCATTTGCCTGTAGAATGAATTGCAGCAGTGGAAAATTTAAATGTCCCTATCCAACGGTGTGTATATACAGTCATGGCCAAAATATCGGCACCCTTGCAATTCTGTCAAAAAATGCAATACCTCTCTCAGAAAATTGTTTCAATTGCAAATGTTTTGGTATTCACGTGCTTGTGTGAACAGTTTCATTAAATCTGATGATTACCAAAGAATTTTGGGGCACAACGTAGTGGCCAGTGTCAGAAAGCTGCATCTCCACCAGAGGTCATGGGTCTTTCAGCAGGACAACTTCAAAAAGCACTCAGAAATGGTTACAAACAAAGCACTGGAGAGTTGTGAAATGGCCAGCAATGAGTCCAGATCTGAATCCCATAGAACACCTGTGGAGAGATCTCAAAACAGCAGTTGGGAGAGACATCCTTCAAATCTGAATGACCTGGAGCAGTTTGCAGAAGAAGAGTGGTCCAAAATTCCAGTAGAGAGGTGTAAGAAACTCATTCACGGTTACAGGAAGCAATTGATTTCAGTTATTTTTCCAAAGAGGGTGCTACCAAATATTAAGTTAAGGGTGCCAATAATTTTGTCCAGTGCATTTTTTGGGTTCTGTGTGGAATTGTATCAGATTTGACTTTTCTTCTCTGTTTTTTTTTTTTTTATGTGTTTGTTGTTCCAATGCAAACAAAAAAATAAACATGCGAGTACCAAAACATTTGCAACTGCAACAATTTTCTGAGAGAAGGGTTGCATTTTCTGACAGAATTGCAAGGGTGTCGATATTTTTAGCCATGACTGTGTGTGTGTGTATATATATATATATATATATATATATAGTATAGAGTTATGAAAATGACTGTTTAGGTAGATGAATGGATGAATACCTAAGGTAGAAAAGGTGGCATTGACAGAAGGAGTGTCTGTATTAGATGAGGTGAAAGAGAAAGGTTGCCCTGGAAGAGAAGAAAGAGTTCAGACCACATGCATTTCCCTGTAAAATGGACTGCAGCAGTGAAAATTTTATTATCCCTGTCCAGACTGTCCAGAAAAATACTTCTATACATCATAAAATCATTATTACATTGCAACAAATATGCCGTTTGTTAATAAAGATAACGTTTATTTGAACATTTTCGTCAACGTTTTTGGACATGTCAGCTCCAGAGCGTCCATGGCTGTTCAGATGTTCACAGAGATGTCTATTTGACATCTGCAAGACATATTTTTTATGGTGTTTGCTCATCTGCAATACGTCTATAGGACACTTCCAATCAGATGTCAAATAGACATCTTTTAGATGTCTTTAAGATGTTTATGATTTAGAATGTATGTACAACTGACATCATACAGACGTCTGTAAGATGTTTGTACACAGCAGATGCTTTCCAGATCAAGTGATCTTTAACAGACATCTTGCAGACGTATGTGTGCTGTCTGGAAAGAGACTGTTTTACGAGTCAGCAGTAGGGACTTTTAAACTAAAAAAACAATCAGTTTTTAGCAAGGAAGTTATCTTTCTTTCAAAACCAGCTTGTATGCAGCCAACAAATGCACTGAGCAGCGCTATCATTAGGAATGACCCATAACAGATTAAAGGTTAGTATGGGCCTATTGGACATTGACTTATTGTGATATGAGATTGATCTGAATGAATGCTGTATCAGATGCAGGTAATCACAATTGCTTAGTCTCAATCTCTCTCTCAATACTCTAAACATAACACACGGCTGTTAATACAGTAATACAATAAGCTTTCAATGAAGCAACTCAACATTTCTTCGTTACTAGTTATAAAGTGACGTTTTAGAATTAATAACGGAGGCTTGGGCTCAGCTGTGAAACTGTCAAACTTTGATTTGAATCCGTGGCGGAAGGAAGTTGTTCTGCACAAAAGAGGGCTTATAAAGACACTCCGTTGTTATATAGTTTATGTATTTACACAATGATGCCATCGAATTGTCATATAAATGCAACATCACACCCGTAGACGTCAGATAAGGCTGTATATCGGCATGCTGAATCGTGCCAATATACAGCCATATCTGACGTCTACAAGTGTGATATTGCTTATATATATATATATATATATATATATATATGTGTGTGTGTGTGTGTGTGTGTGTGTGACCCTGGACCACAAAACCAGTCGCACAGGTATTTTTGTAGCAATAGACAAAAATATATTGTACTGTATGGGTCAAAATATTCGATTTTTCTTTTATGCCAAAAATCATTAGGGTATTAAATAAAGATGATGTTCCATGAAGATATTTTGTAAATTTCCCACTATAAATATATAAAAACTTAATTTTGGATTAGTAATATGCATTGCTGAGAACTTCATATGGACAACTTTATGATCGATTTTCTCAGTATTTTGATTTTTTTGCACCCTCAGATTCCAGATTTTCAAATAGTTGTATCTCGGCCAAATATTGCCCTATCCTAACAAACCATACATCAAAAGAAAGCTTTCAGATGATATATAAATCCCAGCTTTGGAAAATTGACCCTTACGACTGGTTTTGAGGTCACTCACACACCGTTTTTAAATATATATAGTATGGAGTTATGAAAATTACTGTACATAAATGGATAAATACCTAAGGTAGGAAAGGTGTCATTGACAGTAGAAGTGTCTGTATTAGATAAGGTGAAAGAGAACGGTTGCCCTGCAAGACAAGAGAGAGTTCAGACCACATGCATTTCCCTGTAGAATGAATTGCAGCAGTGGAAAATTTAAATGTCCCTATCCAAACGGTGTGTATATACAGTCATGGCCAAAAATATCGGCACCCTTGCAATTCTGTCAGAAAATGCAACACTTCTCTCAGAAAATTGTTTCAATTGCAAATGTTTTGGTATTCACGTGCTTGTGTGTTTCATTAAATCTAATGATTACCAAAGAATTTTGGGGCGCAACGTAGTGGCCAGTGTCAGAAAGCTGCGTCTCCACCAGAGGTCGTGGGTCTTTCAGCAGGACAATGTCCCAAAACACATTTCAAAGTGCTGGAGAGTTCTGAAATGGACAGCAATGAGTCCAGATCTGAATCCCATAGAACACCTGTGGAGAAATCTCAAAACAGCAGTTGGGAGAAGACATCCTTCAAATCTGAATGACCTGGAGTAGTTTGCAAAAGAAGAGTGGTCCAAAATTTCAGTAGAGAGGTGTAAGAAACTCATTCATGGTTACAGGAAGCGAATGATTTCAGTTATTTTATATTGAAATATTAAATTAAGGATGCCAATAATTTTGTCCAGTGCATTTTTTGGGTTCTGTGTGGAATTGTATCTGATTTGACTTTTCTTCTATGTTTTTTTTTGTGTTGTTCCAATGCAAACAAAAAAATAAACATGCGAGTACCAAAGCATTTGCAACTGCATCAATTTTCTGAGAGAAGGGTTGCATTTTCTGACAGAATTGCAAGGGTGCCAATATTTTTAGCCATGACTGGGTATATATATATATATATATATATATATACACACACACATGTATATGTACACACACTGTTTATATATATATATATAGTATGGAGATATGAAAATGACTGTTTATGTAGATAAATGGATGAATACCTAAGGTAGAAAAGGTGGCATTGACAGAAGGAGTGTCTGTATTAGATGAGGTGAAAGAGAAAGGTTGCCCTGGAAGAGAAGAAAGAGTTCAGACCACATGCATTTCCCTGTAGAATGGACTGCAGCAGTGAAAAATGTTTATATCCCTGTCCAGACTGTCCTGAAAAAATACTTCTATACATCATAAAATCATTATTCATAGCATCAAATCTACATGAACAGGAACTATATAAATAATCAAGATTGTTTATATGAGTTTATATCAACCGATGTCTATAAAAGGACTCGAAAACAGCCCATGGGTCTGATAGGGTCATGGACAGCAGGGACGGGAAAAAAACAATGCTAAATGCAAATAATGAAATGCAACTAATCATACGCAGGACAGCAATATAAATGGGCCTAACAAGGGAAAAGGACTGTCAAGGCCTGACAGTTTCTAAATGGTTTTCTGCATTTGTACTATGAGTATACAGCTGGCTTTTACAAAATGAACACCGTTGAGTGACGTGTTCCTGTCAGCAGCCAGGCTGGTTTTGTCAACCCTGATAGAGACAGCATGTTTTTGCTGTCTTTAGCAGGGGTTCAGGGACAGTACTAGTGCCTCACAGAGGAGCTCTTAAAAGACAAAAGCAAGCACCAACAGCAACCACAGTGAAGTAAACTTGAACCAGCTGTCACTTTGTGGATTTTTGACAGTAGAGTATGCTCATTTTGCAGAATGTACACAATTATCTCTTTCACTGAATACAGAGTTACACAAGACCTTTTGAATTTCAACAACAACTGATGCTATTTATGCGACTAAAATTAGTGCTACAACTACAGCCATTAATACTAGTATGACTAATGTTAAGACCTGAATGTTTTCCCGTGCTGCTATGAGTTAATGGAACTAATAACATTACCTGGAGTCATTGTAGACATACTAATGTAGGAGTTAATACACTAATTCATTTTTCAGTTTACAAACACAGCTACAAATAAATCTGCTGGTACATACTCAACTCAGAAGATGTCACTTCGGATGTTGACAGCTCATCTTAAAAAAGAGAGTAGAGATATGTAACAATAAAAAAAACAATAAGGATAAATAAATCACTTTTAGCTTTAAATTTCATTTATCTGCATCTAAAGGTAAATGAAAATGCAGATGTCATGGCAGGAGCTTCAAAATGCTTCAAAACTACTACTAAACTGCAGTATGTGATACATACAGCTCTCCGTTGACGTTTCAGCTGAGACTGTAGAAACTTCAGGAAATGAATGTTCGGGCATTGTAACTAGTTCATGAGAAACAGAAGTTGGTTGGTAAGAAAGCAGAGCAGTTTAAACAACCCCGTGGAGTATGAGAATATGAGCATAACAGAAAGAAATAGGCAATTTGTTGCCTACAGAAAAACTGTGACGATGAGGCAATAAGTAAAAGCACATCAGTAGGCAATTATTTTTACTAAGCCACCTCATTGATTGGTCAATGTATTGGTCATTACACTCTTTTGTTTGTCAGATCACTGTGAGTTTTGCATTTTAGCAATAATCTAATCATTCTGCTTTATGCTACAAGATCTTGCCAACAGCAACTCAGAGTTCCATAACTGCTGCTTAATCACTTTCGAACACCTTGCGGCTGTGCTAATTAGAACACAACTAACTTTGCTTGTATCAGATGTTTGTGTCTCAGCATGGGCACTTAAATTCAGATTCTGATACCAGATCCATTATAGCTCTTGGGACTCTGCTTATAGTGCTGCCAGGCACACTTACATGCTTCAGAGACAGTGCCTCCTTCCTCACTGATGGCTGACCCGCAGCCCACCTGCGTGCACGCGCTCAGGTAGAACTTATACCAGTTGTCCTCCTGCAGATCACGTAAAACCCACTGTGTTGTATCCGGTGCACTGATGTTCACAGAATTCAGCTTACCCAGAGTCTCATTAACTACAAAGAAAACAAAAAAAGAGTTTTAAAAGATTTAAAACATTCAGAATTTTGCGGTCAGTAAGAACTTTAAAGGGAACCCCGGGTATTAAGAGTTGTATAGCTTAATATAACATAAATTATGTCTCTTATTGAAATATATAGTAGGAAAACTATGAAAGATAACATTATTTTAAAAATCCACATTGTTTTATACATATTTTGGACTATGGGGAGCATCATTATTTCAATGATGTGAAATGGCTGCACTCAGTGAGCTGCTGGCGCTACATGTTGCTATTTTTACCACAAAGCAACTTTGAAAATAAAATACTGATACGATGCCACATTGTGCAGTGTGTAGTTGTCATTTTCAGTCGAAGGGCAATAAGAGAAGCAATGTAAGTCTTCACTGCTTTGCTAAGAATGGAAAGATGCCTGTGGACGAATAAAACTTCCTAAAGACCTGTCTTTTTGTTTTCTCCACTGTAACCCTGATGTCTTTGAGCAGGGGTGCCCAATCCTGTTCCTGGTGATCTACCTTCCTGCAGAGTTTAGTTACAACCCTGATCAAACACACCTGTCTGTAATTATCAAGTGCTCCTACAGATCCTAATTAGTTGGTTCAGATGTGTTTGATCAGGGTTGGAGCTGAACTCTGCAGGACGGTAGATCTCCAGGAACAGGGTTGAGCACCCCTGCCTTTGAAGCTTTTAGTAGACCACAGCTACTGAAAGAGCTTACAAACAGCAGAAACATAAAACGCTAGATGCCATGCTTGCAGGATGTAAATATATTCTTCGCAACCTTATAAATTGCCGCCCAGCACTGGGATCATTTTCTTTAGCCCTCCACCTCCCCAGCACCACTTGTCTAGATCTGTTATAAGGTTCTTCCTACTTTATCTTGCAGCAGAATTTTGTATTTGTAGTTGAATTATCATATCTACTCTGCCAAAATCAATCCTAACTACTCTCTATTCCTATAAAAAAATGCTGTTCATTCGAGATTCGAAAAAGCATTGTCATGCTTGAAATAATTTCTGCTCATCAAAGAATTCTTAATAAAGACACTGTATAGCATTTTTCACACTTTTTTAAGCAGTACAACTAATTTTACCTGCTATTTTAATTAGAAATCAACATATCAGAATGATTTCTGAAGGATAATGTGACACTAAAGACTGGAGTAATGATGCTGAAAATTCAGCTTTGCATTACAGAAATAAATTAAAGTTTAAAATATACTACAATAGAAAACAGTTATTTAAAATTGTAGTATTATTGTTTTTGTAGTATTATTGTTTTTTTAATATTTTTGTAATATATAAATGCAGCCTTGGTGAGCATAAGACTCTTCTTATAAAAACATAAACAATGTTATTGACCCCAACTTAAAGAATATAGATCAGGATATAGTATAGTAAAACAGAGATGACATAAAATGCACTGAGACAGATGATGTAACATGAGATAAATCTGTGAGTGTCATACATGTCTGATATTGCAGCAGGTATCCCGTGAGAAAGCCATTGGTTTCATGCGGAGGCGCCCACACCAGCGTGATGGAGTCTTTCTGAAAGTTTGTGGCTTTCAGGATAGGAGGTTGCTCAGGAACTGTGGGAAGATGTCAAGCACTACTGGTCAGTATGTACCTTACATTAGGAAACTCATTAAAAACTGTTGGGTGCTGTGTTTCAGTTCTTAAAAAAAGAAAGAAAGAAAGAAAATAAGTGTACTTAGTTGATAACCACCTACATTTTAGCTCAACAGCTGAAATAGCATTGCACTGGATTTCAATTAAGTCAATGTCATTTTTCCCACACCTCCTTTCTATGAAAATTAGTCTTATTATGTTCAGCAGTACATTTGGGTGAACAACAAAGAGTGTAAAATTCAACTGAATCTACACAAGAACTTAGCAAACACTCAAACCACTGAATTTTAAAACATGTCTACTGTCAAAGTGTTCTTGCCTCCCTGCGGAGTTGTGAAAGAGATGGGACTGCTGCTGGGCCCATTCCCTCTCCGGTTAAAGACGTTGACAGTCAGGCTATATTCAGAGAATGGCTTCAGTCCCGGCACCATGGTGTGACTCCTGTTTCCAGGGATGGTGAGAGACCGTCTCTCTGAGGGCATTCTCTTAGAGGTCAACAGACTTTGAGTTTGCCACCAGTGCACCTGGGAGCAAAATATGCAAGAAAGAGAAAGAGGGTGTTGATGAGAAGATATATATATTTATGGAAAAGAAACTAAGAGTGAAAATAGATGCAGAGAGCGAAAAAAGTCAATAAGGAAACACACAGTGGAGTCTATTAAATGTTATAAACAGCTTGTTTGTTGCTTAATGACCATCGGCTTTTGTCCAGCACCACAGGACCTTCGAACCAGAGGGGTAGGGAACTCACTGTGTATCCACCAAGATGGCCCCTCAGGGTGGTTTGGGGCACCGGTGACCAGCTGACCCTCAGCAGCGTGAAGTTCAACACCTCCACAAATACGTCTCGAGGAGCTGCCAAGGGCACTGGAAAGGGCAACAGAACACAGATCTGTTCAAGGCTAAACTTTCCCAGCTGACGCAAGAGTGTAACAGCTCACAAATTCACACATACACAACCATTTCCTCAAGCAACTAGAGCCACCGAGGGAAAAAAAAAACAGACTGTAATTAGATGACACACTGACTGTTTCCAGGAAAAACGCACATGCTAACACAAAGCTCTCCACAGAGACATGTGGGTACATGGCAAAGACTTTTTCAGGGATGCAAACTCATCAGAGGTGAAAAAAGTGACAAAGATTCAACCACCCATTAGCTTTAAAGGAGACCTATTATACCACTTTTTAGAATATGTAATATAAGTCTCAGGTGTCCCCAGAATGTTTCTGTGATGTTTCAGCTCAAAATATCCCAGATTGTTTTTTATATAATTTTGAAACACTATTTTGAGTGGAAGTAGAAACAGGCTGTTTTCATGCTTGTCTCTTTAAATGCAAATGAGCTGCTGCTCCCCGCCCCCTTTTCCAGAATAGGGCTGTGCCATTACAGCCCATACTTCAGATACGCTGCTAAAAAACATGTTTGATTTTGATTGTCATGTTTATCAAGTTGAAATCATGCATTTTAAAGCCATATTAGTTAAAAGTTCGAAATCTGAGTGGTGTGTTTTTTCTTAAGCTTGCAGAGAAAGGCTAACCAAAAAAACTGAGTTGTTATTTTCCACGTTTTCTGGGTTTGTAGATGCACCAGGCACCCCATTATAGCACTTACACACTGAAAAAGTCAGGTTTCATGATGTCACCTTAAAAATGTTATAAGCGACTTAAAACTGAGCTGCTCCATGACAGTGAAAACACCAGATCATGAACCACTTGCTTGTTTAAGCATGGAAGCTAGGAGTTTTATATTCTGCTTTTACTTTTTTGACAACTCAAAAGTAGTGGTTCTCATTTCATCCCAATTTCAAAAACTCATCGGATTTACATAAAACACACAAAGGACCTACACTGGAAGGAACAAATGTCCAAAAATTGTACTTTTAGGAATACAACATATTTATATTGGGACAGTGCCTTCAAAGGGACACCTTTGTACCTTCTTTACCCCTAAGGGCTGCATAGTAGTGCTGAACTAAGCACAGGTACTAAGGTGTCCCTTTGAGTACTGCCCCCGTGACAAGATGTTGTGTTCCTAAAGGTACAATTTTTGCACATTTTTTTCTGAGAGTATTTTGGATTCAATACAGCAATTATCAGCAAAAAGTGTCAAGTTTGCATCCCTGTTCTTTGCCGCAACTGCAATGAAAACTGTCAAGATCTACCTACAGCTAAGGAAACCATGTTTATGTGTATCTATGGTGATGCAGGAATAACAGGGACAAAAGCAGCCCAACCTGTTGCATCATCCTGAAGACAATGCCAAATGTCGACTAGAGACAAGGGCATGAGATGGAAAAAGTATGAAAATGGAATAAAACAAAAGATAATCGCATAAGTGCTTGGCAAAGAATGTGTCTGATCCCTAAAAGCACAACATAAAAGCTCAGCTGAAAATGGCTGATCCTGGTAAAGAGTGGATTAAACCACTCTCCCAACTAATCTCCTAATCTTAAGTGTTTATTTTTGGCTAATCGTGGAAGTGTCACACGACTGTGAGATGAATGCATTAACATGCTGTTTGACTCACTGTCTTCTCCGGAATAACCGGTCACCACTCTGGGTTCTGGTGCCCACCCGTGACGGTTGAAGGCCTGGATCTTGACTTCATAGGGGACGAATGTTGGGGTGTCTCGCACCACAAATGAGTGTCTCTTCACCATCTGTTCTTTCCAACTGTCCTCAACACCCAGGAGCCTGTAGCTCAGTTTGTATTCCAGACCGGGACCGTTGTGCTCCACAGGCAAGAGCGGCTGGTGATTAAACGGAAAAGTGGGTCAGTGCACTGCAAACATTACTGAGCATTTGGAAAGAATGGAAGAGTTCGAGAGACATTTGCTGATGGGTTTGCGAAATCTGCCGTGGGAACCTAGTTTCTGGGTTGCCACGCTTGGCTTTCTTTCAGACTTGCAATCTGAAGGAATTCTGACTCATAAATAGAGCATAAATTGGCTCATGAAAGGAGATTTGCTCATATATTTGACTGCCAGTGCAAATTAAATTGTTACTGCTTTCAACAAAACACCAGACTTCTTAGGAGCTCCAGGAGCGTTTAGTTCTTAAACCTCCTATTTGTCTTTTTTGCCTCTAAAGCCATGCATATATGCATATGCATTTAGGCTGTTTGACATGCTGTTTGCATTTTATTACCTCCCAGCTGATGTCCATCTGATGTGGCAGGTGACCCTCAATCTTAATGTTTTCTGGGTTCCTGTCGGGAGCTGTACAAATGTGAATATGAATTATTTAACATCTGTCTCAGTCAATAATACCATTGCCCTCTAACACTGCCAATGTGTATCACACATAATGACGAGCATGCAGTCATTGATAGTCCGAGGCAGCGCTCGCTTAAAAAAGCATTAAAATTTATGGAGCTTTTATAGACATCTGTATAATTTTCTCAGGGTAAATCCCCACAAAGACACCCTTCAAACAAGCCCAAGGAGAACCAAGGACAGCCTAGACGTTGGACATTATGAAAGCAAGTCTTCAAGGATCACAGGTATCCATACCGCAAGGGGGTGTCTTATATCTGTCAGACGGCATGCTGGGACGACTTTCCCCAATAGGATTGACAGCGATGACTCTGAATTGGTAGTTAATGTGGCCGTAGAGCGTCACGGGGGCTGAGAACTGGCTGCCTGCGACTCGTAGAAGCTCCTTCCACTTCTCCGGCTCCCAGTGGTTCTCTTCGTACTGGATGATGAACTCTAGTCATAGAACAGAGCGCAGCGGTCATTGAATATGCAGAGCGCACACTCTCAATACACTGTGGTTTGGCCCCAGTGGGAGCCCTCTTGAAATATTGTAGAGCAATGTTTGAGTACGAGCAACGTCCATTAAAAAAACGACTTCAGAGGAATCTGCTTAAAGCAAAAGCCAGCTTCAGAAGCACTGAAAATGTGTACCATTACATATAAAGGGAGCGTTTTGCATTTGTCCCATAACCCTGGCAGTACAATACAGTTGTAGGAGGAGTTTTACCTGTTATGGGACTGTTATGATCACTGGCGGCCGCCCAGTGGAGCCTCACACTGCGGTCTTTCCGATCAGACAGTGTCAGTTCAACCGGTGGATCTGGGACATCTGTGTCACATAACAACATTTTAAGACCATTCGCAGGAGAAACAGAATTGCTTAAAGAAATAACTGGTGCAATAACGATCACAAAAACTACACATCTTTTTCCCTCTGTGTTTTCTCTACAGTCTTTTGTGAAGATTGCTGCACTATTAATTGAATATTTTTCCAACAGGTCTATTATTGTGGTGTTAAAGTAACATAAACATAACAACACAATATAGTTGACAGTCATTCTGGTCTCAAATGAAAATCCTGAAATTCTTCAATCGTACCTAACACAGTTATGTATGCAGAAGCTGTATCTTGGTCCAGTGATGTTCGAACCACGCAGGTGTAATTCCCTTGATCACTGTGGCTCACATTGATAATCTGGAGAATCCCATCATCTGTGAAATATCTGCAAATAGGGGAGAGTGGGGTAAGCCATTTTTTACTTGAAATGGAAAATGAGACTGAAGTACAATGAAAGTATCCCATTTCAGGATGTTTCCTATAATTTTAAATCATCAGAATGTATCTATGACAAAGAGTTCTAAAAATACAGCTTGTTGGAAAAAAAGTGTTTCTGTGGCTCAATTTGCCCCAGGTTAGGGGTAAGTTGATCTGAGTGACTGGGTAAGATACACCAACTGGATATAAACTGACCATCTGACTTAATCTGATTCAAACCCATGTAAAATTTTAAAGATAATTTACCTATGATTTAATCATCAAATTTCCTTTTATAAGTGATCATATTTCTTTTCTTTAAGCTAACTTAAACAACATAAAACCAAACAAATATAGGTTTAAAAAATAGGTTTAAATTTCAATCTTTAATTGTTTGCATTTCTGAAACAATATGTTGAACTCCAAAGATATAACCTTTCCAACAACACGCTACTGTTCAGTAAAATTAAATAAAGAACAAATGAAGGAATAAATGTCACTAAAAGTAATAAACATTTTAGTCAAAAGATTCTTGACATGGCAGTTTTTCTGCAATGTCGAACAGACCCCTAGGGACTACAGGTGAAAAGATATGATTATGTGATGAAAAGCATCTTCTGTTTCTTATCAGTGAAGGATTTTGAGCACTTGTACATTGTCCCTATCAGATAAACTGCAAATCATATGGACAGTTGAAGTCAAAAGCTTACATACACCTTGCAGAATCTGCTAAATGTTAATTATTTTACCAAAATAAGAGGGATCATACAAAATGCATGTTATTTTTTTTTTATTTAGTACTGACCTAAATAAGATATTTCACAGAAAAGACGTTTTAAGCCAAAAACAGTTTAAAAAGTAAAAAGTAAAGTTAATAGGTGCCTTCCACTCCTCCCATGTGTTTCTCCTTTTCACAGTTTGGAAGAAATGATGGGTGGTTCCAAAACACATGGTCACATGACAGTAAAAGTGTACAGTTGCCAAGATATAGGGTGTGGGTCAACTTACCCACTGGTGCAACTTACCCAACTCTCCCCTAACTTAAATTATGTTTGATATAAAATAAGTTAGTTGGTAGTTGATGTTTAACAAAATGTTGTCAAATTAAAATTAATGAATTCAGACATCAGACTTACAAATACTTTCCTGTAAGTCTCTAAATGTCTTTCACAATGTTCAAAGAATCTTTGTTTCAGAAGCCAATGTCTTGGATGAAATAAACAATGTGCATCCCAAGAAAATTTGTTGTAGATTTCTAAGTTGGCAGCAATAATCATTTGTAAAACAAAAGGTAAATAACAATGAGTCACTGTCCATGATAAATAAAAAAATATCTCTTACAAATCTAGTTGTGACGAGTTCTTGGAAATGTATTATTTATCTTCATGTGGTTCAAAAAAAATGTACACCATTTGAGACTAAATTTAACGCATCTATATTCATAAACTGACCCTTCGCAAAACCCACCATTGCGCTCTTACCCTACACATCATGTTCTCACGCAGTGAAAAATACATTGCCTAGCAAAGAGGAAACTGACAACATGCTGACAAACAAGACAGAGCAGGTTACTTTTGGTATGAAACAAAGTCTCATTTTTGTGTCATTTTTTAAGAAATTAATAGCATTTTGTGGCTCTTTAATGTGTCGTGACGCCTCAATTCAAGCAGCACGTGAACCGATCATCTCTTCCTCTTTACTAGTTATAGCACAAAATAAACCTGAATGAACATCAGAAGGGATCTTGTTTCAACCACGGAAAAATTTCAATAAACAGCACTTTTAAAGTTCAAGTCCACCTACATTAATCTACTCTTCTGTCTGGTTTGTTTGTCAAATAAAAATGGGAGATTCAGCATTAAGACTGGTCAGATTGCCTGTCAATCAAACTTTCAGAGAAGGGTCAATTGATTGATAACATTTTTCTTGCAGTAAAACGCTTTTCAAAAAAGATATAGCAATATATTTTTCAAGGTAATTTTTATGAGCATTTTTATAAATATTAAAAATTATTAATTCATAGGTATTCATTAAGTTTTGAGGGATTTTTATCATAAAAGGCCAAATGACCTGGTATTTTACCTGAAGTTTTACTGACTTTGAATCACAGATAAACTTCAAAGCGAAATTCAAAGCAATGAATTCCCACAAAATGCAAATTTTAAGGCAGTCTGGAAAAAATAAAAGTGGCCAAAGTTTCTATGCGGCTTGACAAAAATAGAAACCAGCTATCCTTCAAATGAAGCCGCCACTTACAGTGCAGACAGCACCATTGATTATAATGGAAGTGATCTAGTTTGTCTCAGGACGGTATAGACACATCATCATAGGCAGCTCTGTGGCTTTTGTTGTGTTTGAAATGCCAAACAAGAGCAGCGTTAAATGTTGTCATGACAATCAATGCACGGCTCTTTTATGTTCGCCATGTGTTTGTCTCCAATTTTTTGTTAATTAATAAAAAAAGATTTGATTGCGGTTTGACTGGAACTAATCTGCAGTGCGGAACTGAATATTGGCGTGCTAATTGGTGGCCTGAGGTAAAGATACAAACATAATTTGCCTGGAAGCAAATAACTAGCAGTCACAACAACAAAACACAACATATTACATTGCATTTACACAGAAGATCCTGCTGGGCATCATATTCCAGCCTGTAGGAAAAAAAAAAGGTTAAAGCTCCTGCTCATTAGCTGGAGTACCTTTTGATTTTCAAAAGAGACATTTCGCCCATAAGAGCTTACTATTACTGATAAAAGCTTACTATTACATCTAGCTCGGCTCTGTTACATGACTACAAAGTGTAAGTACTTAATCCATGATTCCAGCACTGATAAAACTAGAAATAAAATGTCTGCACTTCAAAAAATGTCATAGCTCGTGGTAATCCTTCCTGTTTTGTCAGCGCAAACCAGGATTTACTTAAATGGCTTCGAAGTTTAGACATTAGAGATAATCTATCTCATCCTACTACTCGGGGAAAACAGGTCACCCACCCTTCAGAGACGTTTGAGAGGATATGCATCCCATCTTTCATCCACAAGATCTTCAGCTCTCTTCTGAGGGTGGGATCGCACTCCACCTGGCACTCCAGCTCCGCCATAGAGCCTCTTTTGACCTTCATGTCTTGAGGAGGTTCTACGATCCTCGTCGAATCTATCAAAAGAAGACCTTTAGTTTCAGTGATTAGGAAACAGCTTTTTGATTAAGGGAGGTGGCTAACCTTTAATGAAAAGTTCAGTGGTGAGGCTCGCGGTGCCTTCGGAGTTGTTTGCCAAACATTTGTACTGGCCCATATCTTCCATCTCGACTTTGTGAATCTGCAGGGAGCCATTCTTCAGGAGCGAATATCTCTCTCCATCTAGAGAGCCCTCTGGGTCTTCTCTTCTCCTACAAAACAAACATTGAACCCTTCACAGTTCTTCTGAAATAGAGGCCCATGGGAAGGGCCTTTACTGAAATGACTACAGATGCTCTGTTGATAAAACCGAATCCAATGTAGCCTAGTTTTTTTTTTTTTTTTTTTTTTTTTTTGCCCCCCTCTTTTTTTGCAATGACTTTCAAAATTGACCAAAGGCTTTTGAAAGGAAACTTTTCAAAGAAGAAAAGAGTATAAATATGAGTGCAAAAGGAGGATCCCCTAGAGAGAACAGACATTTCAAAAGGGCTATAGATCTTGCAGTGTCTTTTTTCAATGTATTGTCCCTTTTCCTTCACTTAATTCACTTGACCCTGTTGGGTTTGCATTGTCGTCATCACTCAACAAATGTAATCTAACACCAATAATCTGAAGACCAGCTACTGTAAAACCATACTAAAAACCCTGCAAAAATCATTTTGCATACTTCTAACAAAATGTTAATTAAAATGTAATTTAGGACGTTTTTAAGGATGTTTAGCTAGATATAGTGGACAATATACAGACAACAAATAATATTTATTTATGCATTTCTCTAATTCACTTTAGGCCAGAATGAATGTGCATTGCTGTCTACACTGTTAAAAAACAAAAAACACAATTTGTTGAGTCAGCTTAAAATAATTTGTTAACCTGCTGCCTTAAAATTTTAAGTTCAGTCAACTCAAATAAGTTTAGTCAACTTGGAATGTAAGGCTATGTTCACACTGGGCGTCTTTTTTGACAAGAAAAAGTTGACAACGGCGCTTTTTTAGTAAAAAAAAAATCTGGCGTTTTTTGTTGCTATAACAACAGCTGCAATCGTATGAATCTCGAGAAAAGAGGAAGCTCGCTCTTGCGCTGCATGGAGTTTTATTTTATTTTTATTTTTTTTTTAGCATTTTTGCCCTTTACTTGATAGGGCAGTATTTAGACAGGAAGCGAAGTGGGAGAGAGAGAGAGGGGGACGGGATCGGGAAGGATCTGCGAGCCGAGACTGGAAAAAGGGACGCTCGAAGCGCAACGGCGTTCATGTTAACTTCAAAAACCTACGCGCGGCTCCGATAACCTTGTGGGCAGCGCGGCAGTTTTTAAAGTTAACGGGGAGGAGAATGTCGGTTCACAACAATAAAATAAAAGTCTATCAACCGGCACCGTCTCCATTTTTTCTTGTTGTTCTTGTTGTTATGGAAACGTCAGTTCTGGCTACTCGCTTGTCATTGGTCAGCTGTCAAAAAGGCGCTTGACGTAGGGCGTTTCTTTCAGAAAAGTTGAACTTTTTTCAACTTGAAAAGACGCTCTGAGCTGCAGAAAAAGGTGCCGGCGGTGGCGTTTAAAAAAGCGCTCATGACTTTTTTGAAAAGACGGTTTACTCCATAGGATTATAATGTAAAACAGACGCTGGCAGTTTGAAAAAAGACGCCAAGTGTGAACATAGCCTTAAGTTGTACTAAGTGACAACTTAAACTTAAAAGCAAGATAACCCAGCTGCCTTAAAATTATAAGTTAAATCAACTCAAGTGTCTAAGTTGTTACTTAGTACAATTTAAAATTTCAAGCTGAATAAACATTTTTTGAGTTGACTGAACTTAAAATTTTAAGGCAGCCAGGTAGCAAATTATTTTAAGTTGACTCAACAAATTGTTTTTTACAGTGTAGGCTAATCAAAAAGCTTTTTTTTTTCAGGCTTGTAGGCAGTTAAATATAAATAATATAGTTATATAGAATTATAGTTATATAAAATAGAAATGTAATAAGTATATCAATAATAACCCTAACCCAATAAAAATATATATTTAAAATACATTTATTTCATACTAAGTATAGTTCAAATATATTAACATATTTACTGACATATTGCTCGAGATTTACCGATTTAAAAATGATAATTATAATATAATAACTTTATTTGGAGTACTACTACTTAATAATAAGCCTAAAATGTGTTTTAATGTCAATATTGATGATCTTTGAATAATATCAGTCTTTAAATGCAGGCTATTTAAAACGTACACTTCAGCACAATCAGATATACTTAAAGGAGAAGTTAACTTCCAGAACAAAAATTTACAGATAATTTACTCACCCACTTGTCATCCAAGATGTTCATGTCTTTCTTTTTTCAGGCGTAAAGAAATTATGTTTTTTGAGAAAAACATTTTTCTTCATATAGTGGACTTCAATGGCGCCCCCAAGTTTGAACTTCCAAAATGTAGTTTCAAAGGGCTCTAAACAATCCCAGCAGAGGAAGAAGGGTCTTATCTAGCAAAAGGATTAGTCATTTTCTGAAAAATACAGTTTACATACTTTTTAACCTCAAATGCTTGTCTTGTCTAGCTCTGCATGAACTCTGTGTATTCCAGTTCAAGGGTAGGTCGAAAAACTCCCGTCTTATTTTCTCCTTCTACTTCAAATTGCCCTACATCACTGTTTTTTTATAAAGGCTGTTTGATTTTCTTTGCATTCTCACTTTGTAAACACTGTGCCAGTACTTCTGCAGCGATATAGGAGAAAATTAGATGGGAGTTTTTCGATATACCCTAACCGTATTGAACTGGAATAAACAGAGTTCATGCAAGTTCTAGACAAGACGAGCATCTGATTTTTAAAAGTATATAAATTGTAATTTAAAAAATATATATATATACATCATTTCACTAGATAAGAGCCTTCTTCCTCTGCTGGGATCGTTTAGAGCTCTTTGAAGCTGTAATTAAACTGCTTTTTAGAAGTTCAAACTCGTAGGCACCACTGAAGTCCACTATGTGGAGAGAAATCCTAAAATGTTTTCCTCACAAAACATAATTTCTTTACGACTAAAGAAAGAAAGACATGAACATTTTGGATGACAAAGAGGTGAGTAAATTATGTGTACATTTTTTTTCCTGAAAGTGAACTTCTCTTTTAAGTATATTTTTAGTTTTACTTCGGCACTACTTCAAATTAGTTTTTTCCAGTTTAACATATTTTAAGTACGACTGCAGGGTATTTTTATTAAGTACATAAATATGTAAATGTATTTGTAGTACACTCAAATACATTTTAGTATATATCATGATTTGTTCATGATAAATGAGGTTTACACATTTATCATAAACAAATCATGAATGTTACTGTGCATTTAAAACACATTTCAACTGTGTAAACCAAACATGCATCACATTGTGTTTACTAGGCTATATTAAAACTCTAATCCAAATTGATGAAAGTCTGATATGCAATTAACATACATACATCTTAAATATATGCCTAAGTACGTTTTTAATTGATGGATAGGTACCACAGATTAACACTTAATTAACACTCATACACCGCGTCCTAACCAGGCGTGATGTGACAAGACTCCCGTAAACGTGAATGGACAGATCAAAACAACCAATCAGAGGCATTATGCATTTGCACACTTTTTTTAATGAAAAACATAAAACACCTAGAAAAAAAGTAATAGATTTAAAATGCATTTATTTTATAGTTCAAGTCTATTAACATATTTACTGACATATCGCTTGAGACTTACTGATTTATGAATTATAATCAAATTATTTGGAGTACTACTTGTGCACAATGCACATTTCTTATTATTAAGCCTAAAATATGTTTTAATGTCACTATTGTTGAGGACTGTATGATCTTTAAATAATATCGGTCTTTAAATTCAAAATATGTATTGTGTACTAGCAATAGTTCCACTTTAGCACAATCAAATATATTTAAGAATATCTTTAGTTTGACTTCCACTCAATTTAAGTTCATTAGGTAGAAAATTAGTTGTTCCAATTTAAGCAGACTATAAATATGCCAGTTTAGTATACTAAAAGTACAACTAACTGCAGGGTATTTTTACTGAAGGAACACTCCACTTTTTTTGAAAATAGGCTCATTTTCCAACTTCCCTAGAGTTAAACAGTTGAGTTTTACCGTTTTTGAATCCATTCAGCCGATCTCCGGGTCTGGCTGTAGCACTTTTAGCATAGCTTAGATCATTGAATCCAATTAGACCATTAGCATCTCGCTCAAAAATGACCAAAGAGTTTCGTTATTTTTCCTATTTAAAACTACACTTCTGTAGTTACACTGTGTACAAAGACGGACGAAAAATGAAAAGTTATGATTTTCTAGGTCGAAATGGCTAGGAACTATACTCTCATTTTGGCGTAATAATTAAGGAACTTTGCTGCCGTACCATGGGTGAAGCAGGCGCAATGATAATACACAGCCATCAACTCTGCCGGTGTTACGCCAAATTCCGACCCCTGCCAGATTACTACCTCCCTAGTATTAGTAGGTTTAGGATTAGGTGTGGGGGAGGGGCTAGGATTAGAGATGGGGTTAGGATTAGGCAATCAGGTAGCAATTTCAATGAGAGGGGGTAATAATTTGGCAAGGGGTCGAAAATGGGCACAACACCAGCTGCAACTCTGCATTTACACAAACTTAGTGCCGGTCACTTTCAGGCGCTGTGTAATATCATTGCGCCTGCTGCACGCATGGTACGGCAGCAAAGTTCCTTGATTATTTCGCCGGAATGAGAGTATAGTTCATAGCCATATCAGCCTAGAAAATCACAACTTTTTATTTTCCGTCAGTCTTAGTACACGATGTAATTACAAAAGAGTTGAGTTTTAAATAGGAAAAATATGATCATTATATATGGTCATTTTTGAGCGAGATGCTATCGGTCTAATCAGATTCAATGATCTATGCTAAACTGTGCTAAAAGTGCTACCGCCAGACCCGGAGATTAACTGAATGGATTGGAGTTGGACAATGAGCCTATTTTCAAAAAAAGTGGAGTGTTCCTTTAAGTACATAATATGTAAATGTATTTGTACTAGTATGCTTAGCATGAACTAAATGTATTTTAAATACATTTTTGCATTTTTATTTTTCACTAGGGACTACAGTCACTTGCATATTCATGACTTCTATACTGGATGGCACGCTTTTCATCATGATTGACCTTGTGCAATTTGATTAATTTGTTTTATAATCTCTAATTTTTCCATAATTAATCTCTCCTCCTTCAAGATTGATGTATAATATAAATTAATAAAGTACTTTGTAGTGCCGCTCTCTACTTGCTGCGGTTGCTTGAGGAAAAAACTCTGATTAACAGAAAAGAGACACTCACTTGTGGCTCGTTGTGTTGCGCCTGGTTAGGACTCGGTGTTAAAATCACAACGCTTGTTACCAAACTTACCAGTTAATGGTGGCAGGTGGTGAGCTAAAGACTTTGCAGTCCATGATCACACTCCTGCCTAACATGGTTGCGTACTCCAGATAATTCCGCGTCAGAATCAAAGGGGGGTGATCTGAGAGAAAGCCAGACCATTAGTCAAAACATTCATGCACACAGACAAACATCAAACAGGCAGCGTGGCGTATGGCTCACTTTCTGTGCTGTAGTTTGAAACCAAGGCACACTCCCGAAATCACAATTAAACTGTAAAAAAGCTATTAGCATATAAAAGAGCTCTCTTCTTCTGCCAGCTACAAACAGGAAATAGTGACCGAAGTAGTTCGTAGACGCACATTCGTGCTCATGTTTCATGTTTTTCTTCTACGTCAATTACGAACCAACAGCTGCTGAAACCCTTAAGTCATTACATGTCAGCAAGAGCATCATATCATAATCAAAGGCAAGAAAATTTCAATGAGGACCACAATCTTCTCCTCTGGTGCTATGTTTAATTGATACATGTAAATGAGGTGGGTTTCGCATCAGTAGAGCTGACCTGTTATTGCGCTCTGAAAATCTCGACATGATATTCATCTTCTTCCAATTTACACAGGTAAGTGAAATACTCACTCATGACAAGCACGTTAGTGTTGACAAGTAGGGTCCCGTGTCTGTTGGACGCCTCACACTGGTACACTGAAGTGTCTGTCTTCTCCGCTCTGAGGATGATTATTCTGTCATCAAGCACTTTGTAATTGGTAGAAGGGAAATCTGGGGAGAAAACAAGCTTGAATTGGCACCCAGAGTGTTTAGGAGAGATTGGAGTTAGTTGTCACAAAAGTTTGGGGTCAGTAAGATTTGTAATGCTTTTGAATGTTTTTTTTTGCTCACCAAGGCTGCATTTATTTGTTCAGAAATACAGTGAAAACAGTAATATTGTGAAAACTTTTTATAAAAAAAAAAAAATAAATAAAACCTGTCTTCTATTTGAATATATTTGAAAAAAGTCATTTATTCCTGTGATGCAAAGATGAATTTTCAGCATCATTATTTCTGATTATTACTAATTAAAAGTTGTGCTATTTTAGAATTCTTTGATGAACAGAAAGTTCTAAATAACAGCATTTATTTGAAATAGAATACTTTTGTACCATTATAAATGTTTTTACTGTTACTTTTGTTCAATTTAATGCATCCTTGCAGAATTCATTTTAATATCAGTATCTAATAAAATCTTACTGATCATGTGGCAATAACAGTGGAAATGTTTAATAGCCAAGACTTGAAATTACAGTGGCATACGAAAGTTTGGGAACCCCTTTCAGAATCTGTGAAAATGTGAATACATTTTACAAAATATGAGAAATTATACAAAATGCATGTTATTTTTTACTTAGTACTGTCCTGAGCAAGATATTTTACATAAAAGATGTTTACATATAGTCAACAAGACAAAAAAAAAAATAGCTGAAATTATTAAAATAACCCTCTTTAAAAGTTTGGGAACCCTTGGTTCTATACTGTGTGTGGTTACCTGGATGGTCTACGACTGTTTTTTTTGTTTTGTTTTTTTTGGTTGTTCATTAGTCCCTTGTTTGTGCTGAATAGTTAAATTGAGCACTCTTTCCAGCTGTTACTGTATGATTCTGAGATCAATCTTTTCACACTGAGGACAACTGAGGGACTCAAACACAACTAGTAAAAAAGGTTCAAACATTCACTGATGCTCCAGAAGGAAATACAATGCATTAAGAGCCGGAGGGTGAAAACTTTTGAAATTTGTAGATCAAGGTAAATTGTACTTAATTTGTCTTCCAGGAAACATGCAAGTATCTTCTGTTGCTTCCGAAGGGAAGTACTAAATGGAGAAAAAAACGATATTTCAACAAAATAAGAAAAAATTGGACATCGTCATCTTGTTCAAAAGTTTTCACCCCCCGGCTCTTAATGCATCGTGTTTGTTTCTGGAGCATCAGTGAATGTTTGAACCTTTTTTTAATAATTGTGTTTGAGTCCCTTAATTGTCCTCAGTGTGAAAAGATCATACAGTCAAAATCATCAGTCACTGCTGAAAAGGGTTCAAATTTGCAAAAGATCATGGAAAACTGAAAAATTTGCAGGACCTGGAGGATTTTTCTGAAGAACAGTGCTCAGTTTAACTCAGAACAAACAAGGTACTCATGAACAACCATCACAAAACAAAAAAACAGTCGTACATCATCCAAGTAACCACACACAGTATTAAAAACAAAGGGTTCCCAAACTTTTGAAGAGGGTTATTTTAATAATTTCAGCTTTTTTTTTTTTTTTTTGTGTTGTTGACTTTATGTAAACATCTTTTATGTAGTAGCAATAAACTTGTGAGGTACATATTTGAAAGATAAATCATTGACTTTTCTCATCTGCTGTTGATATTTCATTTCACCAGAGCATGTAAATTGTGCATAAATACAGAGGTGGCCACATATTCGCTGCTGTTTACAAAGTCTAACTGATGAGAAAATCCAGAAAGGAACAACAGACTGTTCTCGCTGCCAGTAATTGCAGATTTGGCAGTGGCTTTGAGCCGACAAATTCAGTCAAATGCCCATGATAAGGGTGGGAGAGGAGGGGGTTTAACACACCATCAAGAGGATGGCCATTTCTCTTCCAGGTGATTGTGGGTTGTGGTTTTCCTGTAGCAGAACACTTGATGTGGATGTCGGATCCAATCTCTGCTAACTGACTCTTCACTGGCTCCTCCTGCCAGCTGGGCGGCTCTGAGACACACAACATATGAACAGGGATAGAGAAAAATACAACTTCCTATCTAGAGCAATATTGCCCCCTTGTGTTTGTAAGTCACATGACCTTAAAACTTGAAAAAATTTGGTCATGCAGATTGAGGCATTATGTGCTTTCCAAGTACTAACAAACAGTTAATATGCTATAATAAGCATGCTAGTCAGTAGAGAGAATTATATGTACAGATACTCAGATTTCATCAAAAATATTTTAATTTGTGTTGTGAAGATGAATGAAGGTCTTACAGATTTGAAACATCATGAGGGTAATTAATTACAGACTTTTAATTTTTTTGGTGAACTAGCGCTTTAAGTGAGATTAATAAATGAAAGAAATCATCAAATCCCCAAATAAAATTCAGGCTTAAGACCTTGTAAATGTTTGCATACCTTCTACAACAACTTGGAAATGATGCACAGCTTCACCGAGATCATTCTTGGCTTTGCACATGTATTTCCCTTCATCCTGATTGGTGACGCTTGGTATAGTCAGAAGCTTTCCATAGTTCTTGATCTGTGTACGCTTCGGTAAGTTTTCCCACATCTTGGTCCATTCTACCTCTGGCGTAGGCCTAAGAAAAGACCAAAATAAATGATGGTCACTCTCTTTGTCAGTGAAAATGCTTTGCTGCTGTGTAGTGTTTGTAAACCCAACATGGTCATAGAAAAGTGAACTCACAGTCCTTCTGCGATACACTCCAGCTCCAGCTCTTCTCCTTTTTTTAGGTATGTTGTTGAATGACTGGAGGGCACCAAAATACTCGGCTTCCTCTTTTGAACTAAATGGGGACAAATGATGGTAAATGGCCTCAGCGCGGATAAAAAAAGAAACATAACTTCATGTCTGAACAAGAATGGGCCTAAGTCTGAAGAAAAATTTTAGATATATTCTCAGAGAACAGACCATTTTCAAACAATTTTGAAAGTGACAGTGTGGAGTCACATTTTAATGATTCTTATAAAAGCACACAGCTCAAACTAAAACAAATCTCACAGTCTGAAATCCAGAAATAGCTGACAAACCAACAAGTACTAAAGCCCAACAAAGCTAAACTTCTTGTGGCACAAAGACAAGTCCTTATATAAAATCATGGTAACAAAAGCCACAAAAAAAGTTAAATTAAGGTTTTTGCATATTTGATACACAGCACATTTGACAAAATATGTTACTCTGTGACATGTGACTCACCACTCACGGTGTTATCATCCCCCTGACCTGAATTATAATAAAAAAAGAAAGAGAAAATTTTTATTTGAATTTTCAACACATTTAAATGGTAATAGATATATATACTGTACATATATTGTATATACCAGGGGTGCCCAACCCTGTTCCTGGAGATCGACCTTCCTGCAGAGTTTAGTTCCAACCCTAATCAAACACTCCTATCTGTAATTATCAAGTGCTCCTTCAGATCCTAATTAGCTGGTTCAGGTGTGTTTGGTCAGGGTTGGAGCTGAACTCTGCAGGAAAGTCGATCTCCAGGACCAGGGTTGAGCACCCCTGGTATATACAATACATATAAATGTGACATAACTGTATTAAGGATAGGCCAGAGTGGTTAAATTGTACAACAACTGATTTGACTAGTTACAGTTGAGGTCAAAAGTTTACATACACCTTGCAGAATCTGCAAAATGTTAATTGTTTGTCCTGAACAGTTAAACTGCCTGCTGTTTTTCAGACATATCCTTTAGGTCCCACAAATTCTTTGGTTTTTCAGCATTTTTGTGTATTTGAACCCTTTCCAAAAAGGACTGTATGATATTGAGATCCATATGCAGCTATTACAGAAGGTTCAAACACTCACTGATGCTCTAGAAGGAAACACAATGCATTAAGAGCCGGGGGGTGAAATCTTTTGAACAGAATGAGATGTGTACATTTTTCTTATTTTGCCTAAATATCATATTTTTTAATTTAGTGTTTCCCTTCGGAAAAAAACAGAAGATACTTACATGCTTCCCAGAGGACAAGATAATTAAAATTTACTTCGATCATCAAATTCCAAAAGTTTTCACCCCCGGCTCTTAATGCATTGTGTTTCCTGTCGAAGCATCAGTGAGTGTTTGAACCTTCTGTAATAGTTGCATGTGGATCTCAAAATCATACAGTCATTGTTGGAAAAGGTTCAAATTCACAAAAATGCTGGAAAACCAAGAATTTGTGGGACCTGAAGGATTTTTCTGAAGAACAACAGGCAGTTTAGCTGTTTAGCACAAACAAGTGACTCATGAACAACTACCACTAAACAAAAAAAAAACACAGCTGTGGATCATTCAGGTAACAACACAGTATTAAGAATTAAGCTTATGTAAACTTTTGAACAGGGTCATTTTTATAAATTCAACTTTTATAATAGCATTTTGTATGATCCCTCTTATTTTGTTAAAATAATTAACATTTTGCAGTTTCTGTAAGGTGTATGCAAACTTTTGACCTCAACTGTATGTTTAGTTTTTTTTAATGGTAATATTTTAGCTGTGCTAAACACACTGTATTAATGCAAAACAACGTCTGTATTCCTCAGTGAAATAGGATAATCAATTTTGATGTCACGTTGACTTTAAAGAGGGTTACGTTACTCTTAAACTGGCAGTTGCTGTTAAATTATTGGCATGCTAAAGGACAGCATGCTGACAATACATTAAAACCAGTCTGCATCTATGAATTACATCCACTTTAATGAATCGTCACTACCGCCATTTGAACACTGCTTTTGGAAGTAATCAATCTGTGCATCTCACAGATTTTTTTCCAGTGTCACAAGAGCTGCATTTTCATGACATTGTGTCAAGCTAAAAATACTTTTAAAAACAATCTCGTCACATTCTGCTGTGCTTTTGTCCAGGTGTTCATGAAAGCAAGAACGTGTCCTTCGTCACCCAAAACCAGCATAACAGGTTTCACTGATGTGGTGGATAGTGGTTTAGTTGTGAAAATATGTATATATACAAACTACAGATTACAATTCATTTTTAACTGTTTGGGAATAGTATGTTTTAAGAAATAAATACTTATATACAAAAAGGATGCAAAAAAAAATTATGAAAATTGACAGTAAATACATTTGTGATGTATGAATGCTGATCTTTTGAATCTTGAATAAACATATATATGAAGAAGCTCAACTATTTTCATGAATGATAATAATTATACATGTTTTCTGAGAAGCAGATCATCATATGAGAATGATTTCTGAAGGATCATGTGACACTGAAGACTGGATTAATGATGCTTTGCATCACAGGAATAAATCACATTTTTAAATATGTTCCAGTAGAAAACAATTATTTTAAACTGTGATACTATTTCACAATATTACTGTTTTACTGTATTTTTGATCAAATAAATGAAGCTATGGTGAGCATAAGAGACTTCTTTCAAAAACATTGCGAAATCTTACTGACCCCAAACGTTTAAACAGTAATGTATAAACCTCATTTCTATTTCCTTTAAACCATATGATGTTTATGAGATTCATTCCACATACTTGGCTTGACCCTCAGGACCATGCTGGGTTTCTGAACGATTGTGCGTATCTTGGAAAATGAGGCAAAGCAGCAGTAGTCGTCGTGGCTATCCGACTCCACTGTATTAGAGAAATACAGATTCCCATTGAGGCCCATGGACACCCTCTCATTCTGCTCAATGTGTCGAAGATCTGAGAACAATGCAGAGAGGAGGGTTAGATTAACATGAGCAACAGGACATTGGAGAGGGCAGCCATCCAAACCGCCCAGGAATAGTCCCATCTGACAGACCGCACAGCAGATAACAGGCATCATGGGCAGAGCTTTGAATGCTCAGACATTTTTTTTCCTCTCATGAAGTGTAGGTGGCTCAACATGATTAAGCCGCCTCTTCAGCTCAAGAAGTGAAGACGTACAATAATAACACTCAACGCATTTTTAATCAAATGTCTTGTTTTCCAGGATAAATGTCTAAAACAAGGTACATTTACTTGATAAGAAAAATTACACACAGTAAGTCTTGCAGTCTTAATTTCAGAGAAAGTTAATAAAATCTAGAAATTTTCATGGTTATAACGAATATATTTGCCAGCGGGGTTTAAAAAATTAATTTCTTATCCTCACTAAACCCAAACCTGATTATATTTCATTAGATTTCTCTGAATCTAATATTTCTTTCCTTCTCAAGTAAATTTATGTTTTTTAAAGAATGTTTAGATTTATTTATGGCTATTTATTTTGGAAAACAAGACAAAAAGTAATAATGTAACTAAAGATAAATTATATAACTAAAGGGATAGTTCACCCAAAAATGAAAATCCTGTCATCATTTACTCACCCTTAAGTTGTTCCAAACTTTCATGAATTTCTGCTGAAAAGAAGACATTTTGAAGACTGCTGGTAATCAAACAGTTGCTGGTCCCCATTAACTTCCATAGTATTTTTCTTACTACTGAAGTGAATGGCTACCATAAACTATTTGGTTACCAACATTCTTTTAACAAAATACACAATTTTCATTTTTGGGTGAATAATACATAAAAAGAAAATACATTTAGAAACCAAAATGCTCCCATATTCCATATTATGTTTTTTAAATCAATTTTAATGCTTGTTTTTAATGATGTTTTACAATTTGTTTTAGAGTTTTGTTCTGTGTTCAGGTGTGAGCATTTGAGATGGCCTGATCTATTGTTTTTCTGGCTTGAATGAAACAATCAAATTCTTCAAATGTCATATATTCCCAGCATTCTTTACAATTTGCAACGTGTAACGTTTATCATAAAAACCTGTTATTAGCAGAGGCGGTGAAACTCCAGTCTGGCGCCAGAAAAGATAGTTATATACAGTTGGTTGAAATATAAGCACGCATCTGTTTATCTGTCTAGCCAAAAACAAGAAGATGACTGACGTATCAGAAACAAAAATGTTTGCTTTTACAGCTGAGGAAATCTGAAGCAGTGTTATTTTTGTATCATTATTATATTTGTATTGTATTTTTTATATTTTTTTGTCTTCACATTAATTTTTATTTTTTTTATTCTTCTTTTTGTTGTTGTTAATTGTGTTGAGTGTTTCAGTAACTTTTTTTTATCATTTTAACTAATAATCTTAAAGGGATAGATCACCCAAATATGAAAATTATCCCATTACTCAACCTCAAGCCATCCTAGGTGCGTATGACTTTCTTCTTTCAGATGAATACGATCGGAGTTATATTAAAAAATGTCCTGGCTCTTGCAAGCTTAATAATGGCAGTGAATGGGTGTTGAAATTTTGAAGTCCAATAAAGTGCATCCGTCCATCCATCATAGAAAGTGCTCCACACGGCTCTGGATCGTTAATAAAGGGCTTCTGAATTGAATCGATGCATTTGTGTAAGAAAAATATCCATATCTGAAACTGTAATTTCATAAATTAAATAAATTTCATGTGTCGTATGCACATTCATGAGAAAGTGGCGTTCCAGCAGATGACGCAGGACGTAGACATAGTGTAAGCAAACCTTTATTTTGCTTCAAAATCTCAATCACATTCACTGCCATTATAAAGTTTGGAAGAGCCAGGACATTTTTTAATATAACTCGACTGTACACGCTTGAAAGAAGAAAGTCATATACACCTACACTGTAAAAAACAATTTGTTGAGTCAACTTAAAATAATTTGTAATCTGGCTGCCTTAAAATTTTGAGTTCAGTCAACTCAAAAAAAGTTCATTCAACTTGAAATGTTAAATTATACTAAGTGACAACTTAGATATTTGAGTTGAATCAACTTAAAATTTTAAGGCAGCTGGGTTACTTACCCATCTGTTAAGTTTAGCAAACACAAATATCTAAGTTGTTACTTAGTACAACTTAACATTTCAAGTTGACTAAACTTATTTTAGTTGACTGAACTTATTATCAATAACAAATTATTTTAAGCTGACTCAAATTGTGTTTTTTTATTTTTTACAGTGTAGGATGGCTTGAGGGTGAGTAAATCATTGGGTAATTTTCATTTTTGGGTGAACTATCCCTTTAAGAAGAAGTGATATTGAAACACATTCACATGCAAAAGCATTAAAATTATTTGCTTGGATCCCTTTATTTGGCAAACGTGATGTGCAGGAAACTGATTTAAAGTGTCTTGAACTACCCTTGGTCATCCAGTACAGCTGCCATGGTGGAATGCCTTGTGGCGGGTTACACTCCAAAACCACAGAATCGCCCACTGTGACCACCACTGGCTCTATCTTCTCCTTGGGAAACTTCGGTACCACTGTGAGCAAGCACAAAAACAACACAAACAAACAGCTTTAAATTCATAGCAGTCACTTTCTTACTAAAGTGCAAGACAGATATTAACAAGATTAAAAACATCATTTTGGATTTGCTTAAGGGGTTACATGGAATATGCAAATATCCTGGAACAGATATGAGGAAATTCTTAATACTAGATTCTCTAGAGTTCTGCTATATTCAATTCACAATAAGCAGCAGAGATAATGTGTGAAACGGGATATTTATGAACTGTGACTTACTAGGCACAATAAATTCAGATTCTTCTGATATGGCAGTTCCAAGCTTGTTTGAGACATAACATCTGTACTTTCCCTGGTATTTCACTTTATCTCTAATGTTGGGTATCACAAAGGTCCCACTACTTTCGTCCTTAATGAGCCTAGGGTCTTTACGCGGGTCAAAATCCATTCCATCTTTCGTCCAGCGGTACCTGTTTAATTAAAAACACACAACAGGCAGCTTTTAACAACACTAACATTCCATTCCACCTATTATTTCTTTAGATGTAAATAATATTTACAGTGACAGAAAAATTAACATTTTTGTGGAAAACATTCCAGGATTTTTCTCCATATAGTGGACTTCAGCGAGTTGAAGGTCCAAATTGCAGACAAAGAACAAACCACACTTCCTTTCCAATGTGATTACGAAATGTGTAAAGACACACATTGTGGGCATTTGTTGTTGAAAAGTATATAAATTAGGGGTTTTTTTTAAGAAAATTACTTATTTCACCAGATAAGACCCATATTCCTCGGCTGGGATTGTGTAAAGCCCACTGAAACTGCAATTTGGACCTTCAACCCGTTGATCCCCATTGAAGTCCACTATATGGAGAAAAATCCTGAAATGTTTTCCTCAAAAACCTTAATTTCTTTTCAACTGAAGAAAGAAAGACATGAACATTTTTTATTCTGGAAGTGAACTAATCCTTTAAGTGCCGGACGTCTCACTCACGTAGGTCTTGGGTTGCCTTTGGCTTCACACTTGAACAGGAAGTTTTCATCATATGGCAGGGCAATGAGAGAGCCTGAGGTCTGAGTGGTGATGGTCGGCAGCTGCTCCACTACAGGAAACATATCACAGGATGAAAGAGCTGTTGAAATGGTCATCTGTGCTAAAAAGGAAGCTCCTTTCTAGAAGGGTTTACTGAATGTAATACTGTTGAATAATGATTGTAGCCTCAAGTTGAAGTTGCATCGATAATAACAAACACCTGAGAGCAATTTAACTGTCCTGGCACTTACCGTGAGGAGGGAAATAAAGACCAAAGGCAGTGGAGAAGGTGGCCGACAGAAGCCCGACAATAAGGCTCCTGAGCCCCCTCATCCCAGTCAGCAGATAAGTACAAAGATGAAGGAAATGCTCAAAACACCCTCAGAAAGTTGTTCTTGTAGTAAGAGGTCTTCACTGACTCCTCCAAGGAAAAGATCTAAAGAGACATAAAAGGGTACAAGACTAAGAACAGAGGACAAATTGTAATAAATCCTTCTACAGCAAACCTGAGAGGAGATTTGAAGAGCTGTTCGCTTTGTACTCTTAGTTGTTTTAAAAGATTTTGGATTTACAGCAGATGCTTTTAACATTTTCAACGTGACCCAGGCTCGCCCCAATCGGCCTGACGGAGGTGCTACAGCGATCAAAAGTATGAAATCGCTCATGACTCCTAAACAGTCAGTCACAGGCTCAAGTCTTATGTCAGTGGAATCCTTGGCTCACGCTGAACAAAACACAAGCCTTAGATTCAAAATTTTGGGGTATTTTGCATTTTCGAAAAACCTACTTTTGCAAACTAGTCCTAGTTTCTTTGCCCGATCGGAACCGAACCAGTGCAGAAAGATTTTCTGGAGAGTGAATATAAGTAATTATCAAAAAAAAAAAAGTTACATTTTTAACCCAACTCAGAACAGTTATGTAAGAGCTCAATCTGAGTTCACAGGGGAAAAAAATTGTGGACCTTGGTGGTGCTATAAGAGGGAAAAAACATAAAAAAGGCTATAACTGCACAACCATTTTTCTGATCAACATGAAAATTAGTGTGCACTGTCTTGGTCCAACGTGCCACAAGTGTCTACGAGGTAATTTGCGTATCTTGAAAAACATGGCCACCACTGGCAGATGAATTTTGAGCACCTGTTAGACAAGGTTAACGGAGGCCAATCAAAATGAAACTCAGTGTGAAAGAACAATGTGAAAGAAATCAGCCATTGAGGGGGTGATATCGCATTTTTTTAAGGGCATAAACATTTTTTTTGCACTTTTTTTCTTTACTTCGGTTCTAGAACCACTGCTGTCAATCAAATCATTTGTTAAATGATTGAGAAGATGTCAAAAACTTTCTTTTGTGAACTAGTCCTGGACTTTTCACTCATTCTGGAAAATAATAGCTGCAGTACAATTCTCTGGACTCTCTAGGCCAATAATTATTATTAATTTAGCCTTTGGGAAGCTATAATGAGGTCGTTAAAAGGTGCCTGTCCAAATTTACTTAAAATCCTATAAAGCCTAAAGGAAAACTCAAAACTTCACGAAACTGGCTGAGCACATGCGACAAGTGATTCTACACAAGCATGCAGAGTTTTAAAGAGATCAGACCACAGCTGGCGCTGTCACAGTCATAAATTAAAAAATACATATTTCTATGGTAAATTATCTGGATTTGCCAAAAATGCTTTTTTAAGTTATTGATTGGGGTGGTTATATGCTTGCTAAATAATGTGCTTAAATGCCTTAAAGAGCTTGAACCCTGGGAATTGCTGCTTCAAAACTGTGTCAAAGAAAAAAAAATTAACAAAACTGATTATTGTTAATCTGTCATTTATTAATATTGAAATAAATTTGTCTGCAAAATCGAGTCATGTGGTGCAAAAAAGAATCACAAACCTTCAGAAGAAACAAGCAGGGAATGATATCATAGAAAGGGCCCATTCACACCCTTATTACTCATTAGCATCAAAAAGTTCCTTTTTAGGACAGGGTGAGGTTAGTTCAGGTTGTAAAATGTCATGCGGTGCAGAGAGTTGCTCCATTTCTAAATGAATCAGCCTATGAATCGGCTAAATTAATGACTCAGTGATTTGCTGCCAGCTACTGTCCGTTTTCATTTCATTTAAAGCATAATTTCATTTTTTAGCATTTCACATTTACATATTGAATATATATATATATATATATTTTTTTTTAACTTTATTTTCATAGCATTTTATGCATTCATGCGTCACACAGTCTGTGCAAGTGTACCTTAAAAAAATCTGAAGCAAATTCTATGCCACTTTGGCAGTGCAAAAATTAACTTTGTTGAAACTAATTTCATTTTATTGGTAACAGCTCTATAATGCCTTATTACTATAACTGAATTTATTGATTGTTTATTGACTTTGACATAAAAAATAATGTGCCATCTAATAAGGTTAGAAAAATGTCTTTATAAAGGTCAAAATGCTCCTGAAAAACCATTTAAGGTCGCAAATACCTGCCCTTAAAGTTCTTAAAGTTCTTTGCACAAAATATGAAGAATATGACAAGCTTTGGGTGTCAGCTGTCCATGACATGCCTAAACCAGCCAAGGTATGAACTCAAAAACATACTCAACAAAATACTGCGCAATTATCATCATTAACAAAACTCACAGAAAATAGCGAGATATAATTTATTTACACTCACATATAATCAAGGTCTATTGAAAATATATTACTTTTTCTTCTTTACACAATATGGCATTGCAATTCAATTGAAACTTTTCTTGAAACCTTTAGAAAGCATTTTCAGCATGTGCAAAGTCAAGACACAAAGGTTGCAAGGCTAAAATGAAAGACGTCAGCTGAGAAAAGAATTTCACGTTGTTTATTTTGCTGACTCGTGTGCGTTGTTTGCCTTCACGCCTCCGTGAAGGCTGATGAACCGTAAGCGCTCGTGCCACAGGCTCATTCCACACATAATCGTTTACACTCGCGAGCTGCAAAGAGTCAAGCTGCCTCCACAAATTACTAGCATCAACCTCAGATTAACTCTCCTTATGCAGGAGTGGCCAGAGGTGATAGATTGTCTCACTCTCGCCCCGGGCTCATAATTTGGAGGCTGGGTGGATAAGTCTTCCTCTGTCTCATTAAGAGCAATCAAAACACCTGGATGGACTTGAAGAATCAGCACACTAATTGTTTTGACAACAGTGATGTCCTGAGATGCTGAGAAGGAGAAATGTGTCATCAGAATGATAGTGGTTCTGTTTAAAAATTTAAAAGGGCCAAGTGAAACTTTATAAAACTTTGATGTTTGTTATCGAGATGAATGGGAATGACAGACAAAGATAGTCATCCATCTGGTGCATGTTTACATGGAAAAACAAGCAAACAACAATGCAGACAGACTAGGGCCTGTGTGAATGGCTCTTATAAGCTCAGTTGAATATTTATTAAATATAAACTGGAATAAATTAGTGTGCAGAAATGTATTTTAAAGTGATATTAATGTAGTTATCTGTTTTTAAAGCTTAGGCAGCTATAATAAGCTATAATACCTGAAATCACATATATTTTCAGAATCAGTTTTATCATTTTTGTTGAAGGGTTCGCGGGTAACTTTCATAAATCAAAGGATATGATTTGGGGTAAAAAAGACAATGTTGAAGGAGTGGAATGGTGTCTGAAAGGATGCTCAGTCAAAAAGCCTCTAACATAATTTCAGAATATGCATAAGTTGACAGATAATAAAAACATAATTAATAAGAATCTATAAGTTTGGATGAAGAGGATGAAGATGCAAAATACATGCATTTGGGCTGAATGGATTTGTTAACTGCTTTAATCACACTGGAGACTCATTTGCAAAATTCTTAAAATAGCTCCAAGATGTGTATTGTACATGATTTTTCATAAAACCCTTAAGGTTAAACATATTTAAACACTATTTCCTGAGTTAGCTGTTTTGAATAACTACACTACCATTCAGAAGTTTGGGTTTGGAAAGATTTTGTAATATTTTTGAAACGTTCCTTTTGTAATATTTTGATAAGTTCCTTATGCTTTTCCAGGCTGAATTTATTTGATCAGAATAAAATAAATCAGCATTATTATAAAATATTTTAATTTAAAGTAGCTTTTTTAAATTATTTTAATATATTTTAAAAAGTAATTTATTCCTGTCAGGCAAAGCTGAATTTGCAGCTACATTACCCCAGTCTTTAGTGTCACATGATCCTTCAGAAATCATTCTAATATTATCATTTGTTGCTCACGAAACTGAAAATATGAAACCGAAATATTCTGTAATTTAATGCATCATTTCTGAACAGGAAAGAACTGACTCCAAATGGTAGTGTTGAACAGTATTTTTAGTTGAATAGTCTGTTTACTTGAATGTTGCTTGATTATATTTATTGCTATAAAGGTATTTTCATCTGTAAGTGCCTTTATATTTACATAATTTAAAACAAACTTTTTTGACAGTTTGTTTTTGTACACAAATGCGATATCATCTTTAGAAATTAAAAAAGAAATAATAATTAAAAATAATATACTCTGTATATTTAAATAGCCTGAGCTCTCAGAATATATATATATATATATATATATATATATATATACATACATATACATATATATATATATATATATATGAAGAGTTAAGATGCAAAACAAGCTAAAAGCTCTGACACATAGTATATGTCCATCAAATAATTTTCTCACTGGTTTTATGTTTGTGAAATTTAAGCCTCAGCTCAATCAGAAGTACCAGTACTTACACAGAAAGTAGCCAAAAAGAAATGCTCATTTTAAAGAAATACGTTAGATGGATTTAAAGGCTTTTGCATCTGAACTCTTCATATACACTAGTCAACATTTGAAGTGGATCAAAAAAAAGTTCATTAAAGTTGTCCTAAGACAAGCATGGGTGCTGTATTTTTTTATTTTTTCTGAGAGCAAGATGTATTTGAATGTTGTAGTCAATAGCAAACTTCTGACCTGTGAATCTCTTAAGGAGATGTAGACTGGTGACCTCTGACCCTAACAAGTGCCTGTGGCTTCTCAACACAACATGGAGTAAACTTTTGAAATACTTCACAAACATAAAACCAGTGAGATATTTAAATCTGGCAAACAAATGGCACATTTAGAGCAATTATGTGCAACAGCACTCCTAACCAAACTAAATACATCCGCTTGAAATCATACTGTAATTATTTACAGATCTATTTCGAATGAACATCATGCGCAGCAAGTTAATCAAACAATAAACCTGAGTAAGACAAACTCACTGGAGCACATGACTGCATATTTCATCCATTAATCCTAGAGCATGAATACAGAAAGATATCACAGACTAACATCAGAGAAAACTACTGAGGCTTACAGGTACACATTTCTCATTTACTTCACTGTCACCAAACACTTTAACCATTAACAAACAGCTAGAACAAGAAAACTATACTTACTTACAAGTACACACTCACACACATGCAGCCAAGACAGTAATTCCCAGAGGTGCTAGTGATAGTATTAAACAGCATTCAGACTGAGCATCCAAACTCTCAGCATGCTCTTCAAATTCCTACACACACACAAACAGAGAGAGAGAGAGAGAGTCCGAAAACATGCCCCGGCACTCCAGCAAAGCACTAAAGGGGATCCAGTGAGGAGACATATGTCGGCAAAGCCTCTCACTGGGATAGGAGGCTCGCTAAACCTTTGACAAAGATTCAAATAAAGCCTGATCCGCCAAGCTATTCACAAACCACTAAAGAAAAGTCCAGAAAGTGCTGGAATTCCTGCCTATACAGTGCAACGCATCAGAACAACCTTGACATGAAAACACAGCAGTCTGAAGAGACTTTGCGATTAAGCTATTTGACTGTAAAAACAAACCTTGAATCATTTTATCCTCCTATAATCATTCATAAACAGAAAAGTGTGAGCTGTCAAGTAGGAAACTGTTTTGATTAGTGATAGCAGCATGCATTGTTTCAACAGCAAAAATCCTCTTAGTATAATGAAGACTATTGTCTTAATTCCTAATGCTCTCTTATAGGGTCGGCAGATGCACGCGATTGCATTGTGCTCAGACAAAACACACAGTCACTTGTTGATAAAACACAGCATGTGTTGAAAGTCACAATCACATAAGGCAATTTTTATGTTTATGCTCAATTTGATGACGAATGGAGTATAATGATTTTTTGCAGTGCTTTGTGTCATTTTGTGGTTCGCTTGACCTGCCTGTTGTACTTAATGCCTTCTACCACCATATGGCATGTAGAAAGTATAAACACAGCCTTAATAGCAGAGTCAAGGACACACTCACTTTATAATATGTCTTAGCACAGCTGAACATACATAATGCAACAACACATGAACCCGGACTAGGACATCGACACAAAAAGCAAGCAAAATGTAGACAATAGACCAAAGTTCTATACTTCATAGCATATAATGTGTACACCACAATGTAAACATTATCATAAAAGCACCTTACAACTAGAAATGATGACAAAAGCGGTTGCAGTTACAAGGAGCGGAAATGATTGTGTGCTACTGCTTTTATACAACAGTTCAATAAACAAAAGGTTTATATAGATTAAGTTATGTTTTAGATACAAAATTGCTAGTTACTTTGTTTTTGTGGTTTGTTTGTTGTATGAGGCCAATCACATAGATTGACTATTATGAGTTAAAGTTATAGTGCCACCAACTGGCAGCAGGAAGTGTGTCACTTTTAATACGCTTCGAAATCATCATCTTATTTTTACCTGATTTGCTTCAAACTTCATCCAAATAGTGTCAAAATGACAGATGTAAAACTGCGAAGGGATTCTTGATATCGTAAACTTATTTTCCAGTGTTTTTGAGGCACTAAACATGCTTAGAATTTCATGAAACTTGACACACACATAGTTATCAACTGTTAGACATTAGCAAAAGCTCAAGTGGGCATGAAGGAGGTGCTCTATAGCACCACCTTTTGATGAAAGTGAGGGAGTTAGTTTTAGCTACAGTTGCATACTCCTCCTAGAAGAATCATGCAATTCATACCTTTGTCAACTTTGTCAACATGATTCCAAGATATTGAAGATGCTAACTTGCGAACAAATTTTGGATATCTTGAACGGCGTTGCAATGCAATTTATTAAAGTAACAGTCAAAAAGAAAACAGTAATTTTATAAATCTTTAAAGTGCATTATCCAAACTCTGCAAAACGTTTTACATATGGAGAATAAATAATTCTTAAGAAACGCTTAGTTTGATACATTTGTAAAGAGCTGGGGGCTAACAGCAAGTTAAAAAGTATATTTTAGCATGTTGCTAGGAGTGCATTACAGTGTTAAACATGTCACTTCCTGTTGCCAGCAGGTGGCACTATGATTATTATATGTTGTCATGTAGATGTGTTCAGGGCAGGACTCTTATCAAGCATGTTAAATTTGGGTCAGATTCAAAATGCTTGTTAAGCAGCAAATCAGCGTATTAGAATGACTTCTATGACTTCATGTGACAGTGAAGACTGGGATAACAATGCTGAAAATTCAGTGTTACCATCACAGATATATATTACATTTTAAAATATATTAAAATTGTTATAGTTGTAATAATATTTGAAAACATTACTGTTTCTACTGTATATTTGATCAAATAAAAGCAGCCTTGGTGAGCAAAAAAAAAGAGACTTATTTTTAAAATGTAATATTTTTTCTAGATAGATAGATAGATAGATAGATAGATAGATAGATAGATAGAATCATTAGGTCACAGTGCTGGAATTAATCTACTCTAAGTTTAACCTCAAACCGCTTTGAGGTTTTTAAATGTTGCCTCCATCATGACATCTTTTAATGATGAGCAGATGCTCAAGATCATTAAATAATGAGTCATACGTTCCTGAATTAAGCCATGTCTCTTATTAAGTGGCCAGTAAACTTATATTGTGCCAGGATACTACCTCTGAATTCCAAAGATTTGTCAACTTCGACATGTTCATAGCATGCCACTGCCACTGTAAACAAAGCCCCAGCCTGCTGTGACAGCTGCCTTTTGACCTTTGTCTAGAGCAAACATACTCATCAATTCATCATGATTCCCGATACTACAAACGTAACTCTTTATCTTTACACCGGAGGTTTTACGACATCATTAAAATATTTAAACAACACTGACAAAGCTGTAAAAATGCCAGAGAGGAAGTACAGACAATCGAAGTGGCCTAGAAAGACAATTAGTGAGCCCTGACACAGAAACATTCATTCATGCTAGATGCCACAACATAAAAGCACCTGTAATTAGAAGCAGGTATGTCGGCTCACAGATGACCGATACGCAAGTCTTACAACTGCAGAGTTAGAGTTACTTCAGGACACCTGTCACATATGAAACCAATTTTGGGATGTTCGTCATGTTGCGGTTATAAATGTTGGCTGGTTTCGCATGTGAAAAGTTTTAGGCTTTTCGACATGTCACAACCATGCATCCCCCCTCTCTCTCTCTCTCTCTCTCTCTCTCTACTATTTCTTTTGCTTTTGTTTCTGACTAATATATATGAACAAGCTACAAAAATGTTTACTACTGATCAAAAGATTAGAGGCAGTTTTTTAAAAGTTTGAAAATTTGCTCACACAGGCTGCATTTATTTGTTAAAACAGACAGTAAAAACAGTTAAATATTATTGCAAGTTAAAATAACTCTTTTCTATTTGCGTATATCTTAAAATGCAATTTATTTCTGTGATGCAAAGTTGAATTTGCAACATCATTACTCAGTCTTCAGTGTCACATGATCTTTCAGAAATCATTTTAATATGCTGATTTGCAACATTTCAAATAGAAATCTTTTGTAACATCGCAAATGTCTTTACTGTCAATTTTAATCAATTTAATGCATCCTTGCTGAATAAAAGTATTAAGTAATGTTAAATCATACTGACCCCAAACATTTGAAAAGTACTACTTGTATATGAATGTCATTGCAAAGCATTGTTTTTTTTTAAATAAAAGCATACTTTTCAATCAAAACATAAATTGTTATGTGATTTATATACTGAAAAACCTGTTTAATAGGAAGACAATATATATATATACTGCATATTATATAGTGTTACAGTATATAATATTGTAACACTTTCTGGTTGCGAAACCATCAGCGGATCATGTTTCATATGCCTTACATATTCAAATACTTTTGAGACTACTGTATGCACACAAATGCAAACAAATCAAAACAAATTAGCAGACCTTACAGATATTCTTAATCAAACGACAAAGCAAATCAGTCACGAATTCAGCACGGAGCTCAAACTTTAACAGCATTCCTTCTGAGAGAGAAGTGTTGAAATGCACACATATGTGTATGTGCATGAACATGTGATTTACATGTTGAAACATGCAAATGATTTCTATGTCAGCTTCCAAACATTTTTTTGTTTAGTTTTTACATGCTTTCCCCAGTAGTAAAATTGGCATGTGGTTGTTTGCTACTAAAATTCCAAAAGTAACATTAACATACCATAAATGCTATATCACACGTTTACTACCTAGGAATGAAGCAACACTCAAATAGACACTATCTGTATAATAAGCCGTAAAATACAGTAAAATAACAGCTTCATGAAATGCACAAGATGCAAAACAGACAGATCAGCTTACCTTCGGATATCCTTGTCCTCTCACGCTATTGTCCTTCTGACCTGCACCAATACAGTTAGACTAAACAAGCATGAACTCCACTTGCTGATGCACAAATACTGCTGTACAGTATGACAAACCTCTGACAGCTCACGAAAAGCTAGAACCAGTAATACCAGAAGTAGGGAGGTGACTCCGGGGCTAAACAAACAACCAGGCATGGCAAATCAATGGGATGCGTGTGGCTACCTATCCTGTTTCCAGAAAGCCCATTTTGGAAGAATACCATTGAATCACGATAAGCTATAGTGGCTGACTTAATAGGGCAGCATTTAGAATAGAAGTCCATTTAATTCATTTTAATTTAGTCTGGCATGATAGCCAGTGTGACTTCATACAAAGACATTAATGGCTCTTTTCATCTTACAATAGAGTGAATGCTTTAAATGTCAGGATAGGAAACCAAACATCCCAGTTTCATAAGGTGTGTCCAATTATCCCGTCAATTTCCTAAATCCATTGATGATTAAATATTTTCCAGGTGTTAGGCTCACCAGCCTACTCACTATCCCTCTAAATATAGTAATATTGCAGGGAACACAGAAAAATACATAAATAAATAATACCTGAAAGTTACATAAGATTACAGAAATATTTAATTTCTTATTTTGTTAGAGTAATTATTGTTAATATATTAAAATAATTTAGTTAAGTTTGATTTTATTATTATATTGGGAAATAGTTGTTAGAAGTTAAAAGAATTGTGAAATTTTTGCCTAGCAATAGAAAAAAAATAGCAGGCTGGAACTTGCGATACATGAGCATTTCAACAGAATGCATCTTTAACGTATGAATGGAAAAACAAAATGAGGATGCCAACATGGTTGAGTGCCATTTATTCATTCATTCATATTCATAAACCATGAACAAAACAATGCAAGATAACAGAAGACATGATCTTAAATGCAGGTTCATTTGAATGGTAAACACAGGTTGTGATGATCACAGTGTGTTTTGTGTTAAATTATTGGCTGATGAAAGTTAACAAAACTGTAAATATATTACAAATGCATAATATTTTGCTATTTAATCCATGTAATTGCATTTTAATAAATACATTATTAATTAAAATAAATCTGATATTATAATTGAAAATAGAAATGTAATTAAAAAGCAATCAAGTAAATTAATAAATAACTAAAGTTATTGCACAGTAAGATTTTTAATGTTTTTTTAAAGACGTCTCCTCTGTTCACCAAGCCGGCATTTATTTGCTTTTTTTTTTTTCAAAAGTACAGCTTTACAATTTAAAATAGCAGTTTTTTTTTTATTTTAATATATTTTAAAATGTAATTTAGTCCTGTTATTTAAAAGCTGAATTTTTAGCATCATTACTCTAGTCACATGATCCTTTAGAAATCATTCTAATATTCTGATTTGCTGCTCAAAAACTTTTATCATTATTATTATGCTGAAAATAGCTTTGTAAATTTTTTCAAGTTTCTTTGATGAATAGAAAGTAGAAAGTTCAGAAGAACAGCATTTTTCTAAATATAAATCTTTTGCAACATTATAAATGTCTTTATCATTACTTATTTACAATTTAAAGCATCCGTGCTAAATAAAAGTATTCATTTATATAATTTCAAAAGCTTTTGAATTCAGATAAATGCTGATCTTTGAATTTTTCTATTCATCAAAGAACCCTGACAAAATATGTACTCACCTGTTTTAAATATTAATAATAATAATGATAGCAAATGTTTCTTGATCAGCAAATCAGCATATTATAATGATTTCTGAAGGATCATGTGAGACTGAAGACCGAAGTAATTATGCTGAAAATTTAGCTTTGATCACAGAAATACATTTTAAAATATATACAAATAGAAAGCAGTTATTTTAAACAACAAAAATATTTCACAGTATTACTGCTTTGCTGTATTTTGGATCGAATAAATGCAGGCTTGGTAAGCAGAAGAAAAAAAAAACATTAAAATCTTACTGTTCAAAAACTTTTGACTGGTATTGTATAAATGTAATAATCATATCATATATTTAATCAATTTAAAAAAAGTCTATGTTTCATTTTTAAGGACCTTTTCTACAATAACTACGATTTAGTACTGTTTGATCACCAATACAATACCAATTTAGATTTGGATACTAAAGCAAAACCTTTTGAAAACCACTATGCTACATCCCAGTTCCAAAATCGCTATTAAAACTGCCTGTATGAAACTGTCTGTATTACTTTGCCATATTAGTTCTGAATGGCCAGACCTACTGTCATTTTTGCACATCTTTCCATTCGCATACAGTTTAGTCAGCACAGCATTTTTAATGCAAACTGCAAAATTCTGTAAAATGCATCAAACATTTCTATCAGCAAGCAGTCATTTAGAATGGCAGGATGGAGAGAGATGATGGGGGCGAGAAAGAGTAAGAGAGGAGGGGAAGGAGCTCTTAATCTGTGCCTCACAGCAACGCAGTGAAAGTTTGGAAGTATCTGGGACAGACAGGAAGAGAGTGACGGAACCTCCCATTCATCTCACTACCATTCAGAAACATACTGGGCTGTCAGCACTCCTGCACAGCACCTTGTCTGCTTTAATCATTTCAATAACACACAGTCGGAGAAGAGGAGACCCTCTTATGCAACTACACCCACATTTCCATACTATCGTATGCAAGTCCACATTAAGATGCAGAGATATTGTAATCTCAGATTTAGTAGAGAAAAAAAAGGCAGCTGAAAATGAGATACTACCCTGAGGTAGAGCAAAGCTAAGTCTTATTTTCTTAATAAGTTTTAATGATGTTAGTATATGAAATGTATGGTAATATAAAAACCTCACTGTGAAATATATGTAATTGATTGATATTATCGACCTTTCCCAAAGAAGAAAATACATAAAATCTAAGGTTTGCTTTAAGAGATTTGAAATGACGATTTAAAGGAATAGATCGCCCAATTTTTTTTTTTTTTTTTTTTCACTTCAAACCTTGTCCATAATCCATAATAATCCTTACAAGACTGAAAAAGTCCAGTGTTGTCCTCTCACATCAAAATCCACTGACATTTTTGTTTAGAACTGATTTAGACTGTTTTTGCTTTTAAATGGTGTTTGATCTGTGCATATTTTTCTCCTGATTCAGATGAGATGGCTTTTTCACTGGAGAAAGCAATATTATGGATAGAGGATAAAAACGTCTAAAAACATCACACAGCTTTTAGTTTTACAAGATGTTAATCGATGTAGTCGTGTAAATTACTTGTGTATTATTGTGATGTTTTTATCAGCTGTTTGGACTTTCATTCCGACGGCACCCATTCACTGCACAGGATCCATTGGCGAGCAAGTGATGTAATGGTAAATTTCTCCAAATTTGTTTTCATGAAGAAACAAACTGAGAAACTTTTCATCAAATTTTCATTTTTGGGTGAACTATTCTTTTAAAAATCAACAACAAAAACTTAATTTACGATATAAATATAACTATATTAAAGGGATAGTTCACCATAAATGAAAATAGTGTCATTAATTACTCACCCTCACTTCGTTCCAAACCCGTAAGGTCTTTGTTCATCTTCGGAACACAAATTAAGATGTTTTTTAATGAAATCTGAAAGCTTTCTGACTCTTATTTACGATTACTAATTGCTGCCAAGTTATCTAGTCTTTGCTTGTTTATAGTGCTCTGTTATATGAAGCAGTTTGGTGGATCGCAATCTAATTTGTTTGTCTAATGAAGTGCCTCAGTGACAGATGTATGAAAGTAAACAGGTTACACTGTAATTTTAAACATGGCAGACTTTAATGGACAGTAAAAACAAAAGCAAAATACCATAACTCCAGACTGGCACAGTAACTTCAATATTGACACATGGCTAAACAAAGGCAGAGTACCATAGCTCAATTTGAGCGTTTCAAAACAAAGTCAAATAGCGGTAACTAGTGATAGCCTATACAGCATTCTGCTTTGGTTTCTCCTGGTATTTTAGAAGTTACTGTTAAGACAACCCAATATTTTCTGAAGCAGTGCTGTCACATGGACTATTTTAACAATGACCTTACTACCTTTCCGGGCCTTGAATGTTTAAGTTGCGTTGCTGTCTACGCAGGGTCAGAAATAGGGCTGGGCAATAAATCGATAATGATAATTATCGTGTGATATGAATATCATCGTTAAACAGTAACGAGAGTTTGATAAATGTCTGATATAATGTTTATGCGGCAAAGGTGGAACAAAAGAGCGCTAGTCAAAGTGCCACTTGGACCGTTTATCCACTCAGATCAAAGTTCAAACAGCGGCATGGCACAAACTCGCTAATGAGTCTCAGTCACTAAACAGTGCTGTGAGATCCAGTGAATCCACTTGAATTCAGTGAAGAACACAAATGACTCGGTTTATAGCCAGATGAAACAGTGCTGACAAACAGGAGAAACACTGTGCACAACGGTACAGTCAGAAGGCTTTTTAATCTACAAATCGTCATCATTTACCATAGATTTACTGTAGTAGCACTAACTGCTCAGTGGTATTGTGTTAGAAATGTGGGTATATTTGTGTAGAATTTTATTATATTATTAATGTAGACATAAAGGGGTACCCTGAGCGTCCAGAAGTGACGCCAAAGGGGTCCTGCCCAAGCGTCAATATGTGACGAGTTAATTACAGTATTTTTTGTGATTAAGCTATAGCGTTTATGCATTCATACTAAATGTATTTAGACTACTGTTTTTCATACAAATACCTAAAAACCATATTTTTACCATGGTATTGAGGTGATGTATTTGTGTTTTTAACTGTTATTATTATCATGATCTATGGATGATACTATGGAAGAGCAATGGTTGACTGGAAAAGTGTGAAGAATTCAAAAAACATGAAGTATTTGTCATGTTCTGACCATAAAGAATAGTTTAAAGCCATGTTTAATCGTCTGGTTTTTGCAACTTTCACACTGTAGCAAAAATCTGCCTTTAAACTTCAAAGAATATTTCTATTTGAAAATGTACCGTGATAATTATCGATATTGACTGATATGAAAAAAAAAATATTGTGATAATTTTTTGGCCATATCACCCAGTGCTAGTCAGAAAGCTCTCGGATTTCATCAAAAATATCTTAATTTGTGTTCTGAAGATTAAAGGTGGTCTTATGGGTTTGGAATGATACAAGGGTGAGTAATTAATGACTGAACTCTCATTTTTGGGTGAACTATCCCTTTAATGACAAGCATGTTTCACATCCCTGAGAATATGTTCACTACAAGGTGGAAGTCGTCCAGATATAATTTATCTTTTACAATCTGATTTGGCCTATTTCCATATATAATCAGCATCAGATTTGGTGCTATGCATCACCGCCAATTAAATATGTAAATAAATGTACCGATTAAGACTACTGTTGTTATTGAGTAGCAGTAGCTTCTAAAAAAAACAATGAATATGAAAAGGAATCACAAGAAGGGAACATTAATTAATACTGGTGCAGATACTTTAATTCGATGACAGGGATGCGTTACTTAGAAACAAGAATGCAAACTGTGGAAGCAGAAATATCAAATCTGGCTTGAGGTTATGAAACCTGACTCATTAAAAGAAACTCTTAGTTTTATTTCTTCATTTGTTTTGGTCTGCACTGTCTGTGTACACGAAACAAGACTGTGACTGAAAAATGAACGTTTTGTCTGGCTCAGAATCAGATCTCATAAATGTTTGGTTTAAATGTAAAGGGTGATAAGAATGGGATGTACAAAGGATCCTCCAGGACTGAGCTCCAGAGAAGCTATTCTAGTGCAGTCCAATAGCTGCTCATGTGCTGCTGTGTGTCAGATAAGAGCACTATAGACATAGTACAAAATGTACTTGATGGTAGCTTTGAATTGAAAGCTTTGTGTTCTGTGACAGAACTAAGACCATCAGCTGTAAAAATCTGGATGCCTGCGTTCTGCCCCAACTTGCTGAACATTTCACTGTCGATTTATCCCAAACATTTTTTTTGTAATTATTATCTTCACAACATGTTATGACAGAACCCCACAGCAGATAAACAGGAAATCACTGTCTATCAATCAAATTCACGCAAGACTCAAGAGTTAAAACCAGATGTGTCTCCACAACACTGAAGAGAGCAATAAATTCAGTACATAAAATATTTTAATAAGGTATGCATAATTTTCTAACCCGGGAATGTTTTTTCCAGAATGTTATATGAAATGGCTCCAATAACAACAACAAAAAAATTCTTACCAAAATAGAAATTTGATACTGTTAGCCAAAAAAAAAAAAAAAAAGGAGTTGCAAATAAAGCAAAAATTATTAAAGTAGGGTTCACAAAAAAAACTGCAGTCTTTCTGCTTAAAATTTAATGTTTAATTCAATGTGTTACTGTGTCTTTGTAATTATCACATTTTCAGTGTATTTTAAATAATAATAATAACAATAATAATAATAATAATTTCTGTTGTAATTAAAGAAATTATACAATTAGGATTCAATCATTTCAAATAAAAAATTACAAATTAAAATCATTAAGATTGGCCTCTGTGAAGACTCTAAGTTATGTTTCTAAACACATGTAAAAAGTCATAATTGTGTTTTTATGCATGAATATAGTTATATATAATTCTATGAACACATTAACTACAAAATTCCCATTGAGAAAATGCATTTTTACAGTTTTATTCTTGTTTTAGAGTTGTTATATTTAGTAACTTCATATAAATTCCAGAAATGCCTTGACTTAAATATATATATAATAATGAAAAGAATGAAAAATGGCATATTATTGTAGTCCTTCTAATTTCAAAATGCAACTGACTAATTTCTCTGACTATCAAGACAAGAGAATAACATTTTTTTTTATAATCTACCATTAAAAGTTAATGCTGTTTAACCACAAGATTAACATTTACTGACTTCTCTACTAAAACACAGCAACTACTAAAACCCCTCTGCACCCATATAACCTTCAAGCACTTAAGAAATAGAGCCGCATTTCCTTGTCTCTGCCAAAGGCGTTTAGGTGCCTGTTTACTAGGGGCCACTAGGGCCAGTCTATGTCAGGGTCTTGTTGGCCACCGTTAGCTTGTAGGCTGCCTGCACTAATGACTCACTATGTGAGGAATTACACCATGCCATGACATGGGAACTCCTTGAAAATGTGTCAGGAACCAGTCGCATTAGCATTTTGGAAACGCATGAATGAGTGTGTTTGTTCTAGTCTGGGTGGTTTGCTGAAAGACCCCATTAACAGCAGGTCTAGAAGGACTGCAGTGTGTCAGGTCAGACCGAAAGTGAACAGAGAGAGAGGGAGAGAAAAGAAAGAAAACAAAGCAAGTAAGCGAGATAAATAGAGGAGAAGCTGATGTTAAGTTAAAATAATCACTTGAAACAGAGCCATAAAAGTCAGTAGCCCATCTATTCGGTGATAAAATGAAATTCACAAAAGATTTTAGAAAAAGTTATTTTACATGGAGCGGACTACTACATCATAGACCTGCCATATTAAGATCACAATTATGACAAGCAACAGCCCAAATTACTAATAACTAATATTCAAAACTGTCCTCATGAATGTGTGGGTAACACTTCAGTAGGGAACAATTCTCACTATTAAAGGAGAAGTTCACTTCTAGAACAAAAATTTACAGATAATGTACTCACCCCCTTGTCATCCAAGATGTTCATGTCTTTCTTTCTTCAGTTGTAAAGAAATTATGTTTTTTGAGGGAAAAATTTCAGCATTTTTCTCCATATAATGGACTGCTATGATGCCCCAAGTTTGAACTTCTAAAATGCAGTTTAAATGTGGCTTCAAACGATCCCAAATGCGGTTGTAAATGATCCCAGCTGAGGAAGAAGGGTCTTGTCTAACGAAACGATCGGTTATTTTAATAAAAATAATACAATTTATACTTTTTTACAATTTTACTTTTTAATGTCAAATGCTGTCTTGCCTTACTCTCCCTGAACTCTGTTTATTTCCGGTTTATGACAGTTATGGTATGTCGAAAAACTCCCATCTCATGTTCTCCCTCAACTTCGAAATCGTCCTATATCGCTGTTTTACCTTTTTTTGTTAAAAGTGTTTGATCTTCTTTGCATGTTCACTTTGCAAAGACTGTGTCAGTACTTCTGCAGCGATGTAGGATGATTTTAAAATTATTTTTGAAGTTCAGGGAGGAAATACGGTTGGAGTTTTTCAACATACCCTAACTGGGTTGAGCCAGAATACACAGAGATCAAGCAGAGTAAAACAAGATGAGCATTTGAGATTAAAAATAATTAAATTGTATTTTTTTAATGAAAATAACCGATCGTTTTGCTAGATAAAACCCTTCTTCCTCGGCTGGGGTCATTTACAACCACATTTAGGATCATTTGAAGCCACTTTTAAACTGCATTTTGGAAGTTCAAACTTGGGCCACTATAGCAGTCCACTATATGGAGAAAAATCCTAAAATGTTTTTCTCAAAATCTGTATTATCTGTAAATTTTTGTTCTGGAAGTGAACTTCTCCTTTAACTAGTTACTTATTAGCATGCCTATTATTAACATATTGGCTGCTATTTATTAGTACTCATAAAGCACCCATTCTGCATGACTATATTCTACATCTCTAAAGCAGCAAATTAGGAGTTTACTGAGGGGAAAACCATAGTTAATGGTTTGTTAATAGCGAGACCTGGACCTTAAAATAAAGTGTGACCAATGTGGGTAATAAGAGATGGAGAAAATCAGAAATGAAAACAAACACAAACTGCTTTGGTGCGAATGGCTGGTGGTATAATGATCTTCCCACCCCCATCCGGAATGCTGAATCCTTGACAATTTTCTTCTCTAGGGATGGAACAGTTCTGGGTAAAAAAAATCAAACCGTACAGTTCTCCACACACGGTTCGGTACGCACTAGGACTGTGGTTCAACTTAAATCTGACAACCAGAGATGGGAAGTAACTGAGTACAAACACTTTGTTACTGTACTTCAGTAGATTTTTCTGTTATCAGTACTTCACTTCACTATTTATTTTTCTGACTACTTTTTACTTTCACTTTTATATTTTTTACACGAATATCTGTCATTTCTACTTCTTGCATTTTCAAACCAGGCTCGTTATTTTAGTTTTAATGTGCATTTTGTGGATCACCATTCCATAACAAATCATGAACCCATTAGTCTGTACTGGAAACGCGATTCGGCTCGTGTGTGCTCCACATCTCCGCCAAAAGGTATCTATCAGAGTAATCAAGCGCCCGGAAGAACTGGAGAGGCGAAATACTGACCTGTTCAGGACTTCAAGTGCAGGTCAGTTTCATCTGTCAATAGGCTACTGTAGTTTTGTCTTTGCTTATTAGCATTAGCAACTCTTAGCAGTAGCAGCCAGAGGATTAATAATACTGTAATCTGAACTAAAATTAATTACTATCATCACTCAAAATATTGTATGCTAAAGGACATCATTATTATCTACCTTAAAGTTACAGCAGTAATTTAGCAAACAAATATTATAAAACATTGTTTTATAATTACGTTTAGAGGGAGCTAGGGCAGATAACAATGCAACCTATACAAAAATCAAAAAAACATGTTTACTATAGTTAAATCATGGTAATCACATATTAACCATGGTTTTGCCACACTAACCATAGTCTAACCATAAAATCTGTAGTAAAACTATGGTTGTAAATTAAAACAGATTGTAATCAATCCGCCAAAAAAAGAGACTAGTTTTACTGTAATAAACCATGGTTAATTTTGGTAAGAGAAAAATATGACTCATGATATTGCAATAACATGTTCAGTATTAGGATTTTTCTGTAAAGATATTGTCATGATGTAATTATTATTGTATTAATTTTGACATTTAGGCAATTTAGAAAATATTGTTTTGTTAAATCTATAGTATTTAAGTCATTTTATGATAAAACAACAACACTTTGTTATAGTGTGCTACTTTAAGTTGGACTAAAAAAGTTGTTATTGCAAACAGAATACGAGGCGGTGGTTTTGCAACAAGGTGGAGACAGTTCTGTTCGTAACAGTAGATGGCTGATGGGGAAAAAAAATTAGTGAAAAGGGTAAAGAGATATTATGAAAAATGAGAAGACGGACAAGGAAAATGGAAGTGAAGTGCAGTTCAAGAAAGAACCTTTAATTATGTTGCATGGCCCCAGCCTAAGGTTTTAAACCTTTTTTAATATATGATGGTCATACAAAAAATAGGGATGTCCATGGTTTCAGAAGTTGTGGGTGTATGGGATGGCCTGGAGATTTACCGGCCTGAAATTTTATCCCAGTCCTGCCCTGTTCTACATTTTGATTGTTCAGCCCTGATACATTCATTAGCTAACAACATTTTAATTGTAAGAAATTGTGTATTTATGTGACAATATGACATGAGGTCCAGTTACCAGTGTGACACTAAAACAGGTAGTAGTGATGGGTACTTTTTACTTAAGTACATGTTTGAGCCCATACTTCCTTACTTTAACTTAAGTAAAAAAGTGTAGTCAGTACTTCTACTTTTACCAGAGTATATTTAAACATGAGTACCTGCACTTATACTTGAGTGAAGGATGTGTACTTTTGCCATCTCTGCTGACAACGCATCTGTAATAAGGTTTAATATAAATAACAACACGTAAAACAAACAGGGTTCAGCTTTTGTATGTTACTGTTGATGGATGCGCATTCTGGCCTCCCAGTACATTACAACAACAGTGATGGAAAAAAACGTGGACGAACCATTCACTCTTGTTCAATGCGAATGCTGTATGCTGGAATATGAGCAGTCATTTATTCTGTCGTCGTGCTGACAGCGCGAGTGCACAGGTGAACAGCACACAATGATATCTGTGATTAAACTAAACTGATTTATGCATTGTCAGTTTAAACATTTAATAGCCAGAGGATGCAAGCTCGCGCGCGCAGTGAGAAGATTTGTGTGTGTGTGCTCATCCGAAGGGCGCAAAACCGTGCCTCAGAACGTGCACAAATACTAAGCTCTCTCTGTAGTAGCCCCCCTTCCATCCTCTCCCCTCCTAGCTGAATGTGATCAGTTTCGAAAGCGAAAGTGAAACTGATAAAACAGCGTGCATAAGAAAGCAATTGCATGCGTTTGAACACAGGTCAATCGCGTCAAAAAGTTTACTACCTACAGCATTGGAGGTGTTGTTTAACGGCCGTCTTTTGTCCAACCTGATCTCATGATGAAAACATACATGTGGGAACTTTTTCGCAAGATATGAAATACATACCGCCATGTATGTGACATATTCGATGTGAAATGTTCACTGAGTGGCGGTAAAAGAGTGTTCATTATTTTCCGCAGAACAGATGAACGTGCCGGCTGAGCTACTGAGCAAGCTTATTATGTCTGGAAAGCGAAACATATGGAGCTGCAAGTGCTTGCTGTTTTACCACCTCTAGTGTTCATTTTACCAAACAAGCTAGTTACATTCAGAAAGCAAAACATATGGAGCTTTAATCAAAAGTGTACAAAAACAATCAGAAGTGCTCGCTGTTTTACCATCTGCAGTGTTAATTTCTGTTGGAAACTGCAGTGATATGTACTTAATGGCACGCATATTATGTACGTATATTGCGAAAAAGTTTACGTTTTCGTCATGAGATCAGGTAGCTTTTGTCATATTGTTTAACCCAGGGGTGTCAAACTCCGGTCCTGGAGGGCCGCAGCCCTGCGGAGTTTAGATGCAACCCTAATTAAACACACCTGATCCAACTAAACAAGTCCTTCGGGCTTAATTGAAAACTGCATAGTATGTGTGTTGCTGCAAGGTTGGAACCAAACTCTGCAGGCCTGCGGCCCTCCAGGAACTGAGTTTAACACCCCTGGTCTAACTCAACTAAACGTTGGTGGGTGGAGTTACTGTCAATAGCTTCTGCAAACAAGGCGGGCTATTTGGAATGTTTTAAGTGTCATAATTTATTAAATATGGTTAGAAATTATAATATGAACCAAACCTGAGAAGTCTGGTGGGGAACTGCAAAGAAATCCTCTTAATTAGCATGAGAATGAAGCTTAAAGATTTGCTCACCACTACACCTGGAATCTTCCTTTCATTTTATCACAAAAACTTGCCTTTGAATAGCACAATTCAGTGACAATTCTGCTCAGACAATAGAAGAATATGTGTTACCCACTCCAACTCGAAAGGTATTTCTTTACCTTTGTCTCAAAATATATTCTGATCGCATGTGTGTTTCAGCGTGTATCTGCACGCATTGTAAATGCGAAGGGTGTGTGTCTGTGTGCGTGAATGAGACACTGTGGGAGAGAATGAGAGTGGTGAGTAATCAGAAATCCCTGAGGGTTCACACAGTGTTATCATTTTTGCCACATGTAACAGCTTGTCGAGGAAAACACCAAGCCCAGCAACCGTATTCCCAAACAACAACCACACTTCACCTACTTAATCTTTCAAGAGGCAAGGTCTGTGCAGAAACAAATCTACACTTATTGGGAACTGCTGTTCCCATAAGTGCTGCAATATGCTATGATTCAGAAACAAATATACAGTGTTTATTAGGAAGGCTAAATGGCATGGAATAATTATTAGACTAAATGGAATGGAATAATTATAATACTAAACAAAAAAATCTAAATAAAAAATGGATTTAATAAGCAGCTAAACAATGAATAGGCCCAATGTTGTGATAAGTCCAGTCTTTCATCTAAATCTATACCTTCAGGACATATTTATTTTAATGACTGAAAAAAGCTTGAGACTGGAAGCTTTTTTTAACATTTTAGTATAGGAAAAGATGTACAGAAGTTTTATCTTCTGTTCTGAGTACTGAATTAAAGATTTTTACTCTTGTTAGCGCATGCTGAAAACTGACACAGAAGAGAATAAATTGTTGAATACATTATTATTATTTTTTTTTTCTCATACAAAGTATTCTCGTACCTTCATAACATTACAGTTGAACCACTGATGTCACATGGATTATTTTAACAATGTCCTCACTACCATACTGGACCTTGAACTTGGTAGTTGCATTGGATTTCATCAAAAATATCTTAATTGTGTTCTTAAGATAAACAGAGGTCTTACGGGTTCAGAACGACATGAGGGTGAATAATTAATGACAGAATTTTCATTTTTGGAAGAACTATCCCTTTAAGCATGTGATATCCATGAATTTCATGCATATTAGCATATTGAAATATATGTATTCAGATGGTTAAAAGGTCAAAAAATCTGCCTGAATGAGCCATGTTTGAAGCGAAATAGGCTACATTACCATTCATAAGGGTTTGGGGTTTTTTATGTTTTTGAAAGAAAAGCCTCTTATTTTGCATTTATTTATTAAAAATAAAAAGTACAAAGTACAATCAGTAATATTGTGAAATAAAATAACCATTTAAATACATGTGAATACATTAAAACGTAATTTATTTCGGTGATGGCAAAGCTGAATTTTTATGATTATCTAATAAATATATAAGCATAAATATTTTGTAACATTATGAATGTCATTACTGTCATCTTTTATCAAATTAATGCATCCTTGATGAATAAAAGTATTAATTTCTAGCTTAAATTATTGGTCATTCCATGAAATCAGTGCTTTTTCCATCCCTAAGAAATACTTAAACATAGAATTAATATAACAACAATTTAAAAATACAATACTATGTATTCTTTTATTAATATTACATAAAGTCAATTAAATATTAATTTAAATAGCATTTACACTGATAATGGTATGGGTTTTGTCCTGTCCCTCACTATGATTTCTTTTTTTCAGCAGGACTTTTAATTTGCAAAAAGCAGGCAAAATGATGCAATATATCACATTTGCATATTGTTCTAAATACTAGACAAACAGTCCTAAAATAATAAATTACATAGCCTGAGATGGCACAATCCAATTTCTTGTCATTTTAATGTGTATTTTCATGGATTATTAAACAGTTTTGATTAAACTTATTTTATTTTTAATTTTTTCTTAGTGGAAAAGACACTGATTTCATGGAATGACCCTTATATCATATGTGTGTTTGCATATCACCTGAATTCTATTTTTTATTTACATTTTGCCAAAAAACAGAACTTAACCATGGTAAAATCACTGTAAACATATCATCTCCTGCCTCATTTTATATAGGAATATATTTTGTTTGGAATTTTAAGCAATAGAACACAGGTTTTTTCAAACATTTCTTTTGAATTATTTTTTAACACAGCTAGGTGTAAATGCTCTAACTGACTTTTCTCATCACATAATGTGGTCTGTTATGTGACAGGAAAGTGAATACAGGTGTTAAGGGGCTGCGAGCGACACACACTTCAGGAGGTGCTAGTGAGATTAGATTGAGAAGAGGGACCCCAAGAGAGGGACTTCATTAGCATTTGAATCTTATTCAGCTTGATAGAAAAGAAACAGATCTGGGGAACAGACCTGAAATAATAAAAAGATTCACGAAAGAAAAAACAAAAAAGTGAGAATTCTAAGCAACATTTGGCTCCTTTCACACACTACAGCATCAATGTGACATGAAGCTTTCTTGATCTAATATAAACCAGGTCACGCCTAACATAACCTGCAGTGACCTGTAAAAACGTCTCTTAGTAGCAGCCACGTTCTTTGCTTCCCTATTCTTTGATGACTGACATATTCTGTTGCTCCCGTTGGGCAGTATGTGAGATAACTAGCATCTGAATCCACAGTCTTTTATTTGAACCTGAGTGTGACTATCAAATTATCATCTTTGTAGCCTCAATGGATTCGACTGAGTCCTATGAATCACTCCAAAAGTGCAAAAGGATTTCTTTGGGACCAATGGAAAACTTATTTACCTCATGTTCCTGTGTAAGAGGAACATTGTCAAAATGGGTAGGTGGGCAGTCAGAAAAGTGGTATTATTTTGAGACTGTCATGTGCGGCCTCAGAGGGAAGTGTGAGCGAGAAAGGTTATTCTATATCGGGATACACAGTGAGAGCTTCTGTTGTGCTGTGTGAGACAGGCTGAATTGGACTGAAGTACACTAGAAGTGCCAGCAAACCATGTCCATACGCACTTAGGAGGAATGTGGGCCATTGTGCCTGTCAATGGGGAGGACGTTTTCCAAGTGGGTTGCAAAGAGTGTCCGGGACGTTGGGAGTGGGTGTCTTTTGTATGTGTGTGTGTATATTTGTATTTGCATGTGTGTTTGAAGACACAGCAGTCCAGATCACGCTCAATGGGTTGCATCGTTATAGAATATTGTTTCCTGTCCTCAGAAGTGCCATGGAAAGCCGTGGAAACCATGTGAGATGGTAATTACATTAGCTACGGCCAGCGGGAGAAGTCAAGACCCCATTTCCATCTACTCACTTGAATGACTGAAAATCATTGAAATGCTTACTCCAAAGAGATTCAGAGCTAAATATGGTTTGTATATTATAAATGAAACAGCATTAGTATACCTAGGACTTTATGTAACGTACATGAGTGGTGCGTAGTTGTGTTCTGAAATGAGGAGGTGAAGTCCTCAATGTGATTCACGTGCCAGTCAGATTTACTTTGTTAAACATTACTTACACTATCAGAAAAAAAAAAACATTTCTACTACACAGATCATGATTTACTGCCATCAAAGTCTTATTTTGACATAACAAAGTAGTTATATCTAATTGTGTGAGTTGTTTACTTACTCTTTTAAATTAGTCTTCCCATAAAGAAGCACCAGAGACGGGATTTGTCGCATGAACCAACCACAGGCAAACATAACCAGTCATATGCAATCAAATTGCAATGGAGGCACTGCATCCTTTCATGTGACTTTCCTCCATTCATTTTCAATTAACTCCCAACAAAACCCACCACATGCTTCAGGGCAGTGGTCAGCAAAAGACGGCTCGTGGACCAAAACTGGCCCGCCAGTAATAATACCTGGCCCGTGGCCGCAGCTAGATTATTTTGATAGCGGCTGGTTCTGAAATAGATCTGTTATGACAGCAGTTACTCACAATTTATTTAAATCGCCTTTGAATAAGCGCTTGCTGTTTACTTTCACTTTCGATTTCACAATCACGCAGATTCTGTGTAAAGGGAGCACATCTTACGATATAACACCATGTCTTACTAAGTGACGCTGCAATGCCCCGACATGTGATAAAAGTAGTTTTTGTCCTAACTAGCGATGATGGCGACAAACAAAATGTCTATTTTAGAAAGTTTTTATTTCTGTGACGTAGCGGCTGGAACAACCACACAAACTATGACAGTTATAATCTTAGGTACTGATAATGTGCTTTATTCAATGTTAAAAGTGTCTAATGTGAGTCTCAATTTGCATGACATTTATAGCCATACTGAAAGCAACAACAGATAGTTTACCTCAGATTTTGAAATTAAATATAAGCAAACATATATTAAAACTGCGAACTAACAAGTGTTTTCCATGACAAAGATGATATCAGTCACTCAATATTTAGTTTTAACAATGTTAAAAATGTTTCAAGTTTATGAATTAGATTATAAACTTTTCTATTTTGTTGAGAGTGCAGTGCAATTCTGCAATTCTGAATCGCAGGGCCGAAAACTAACTTTTTGCCACACCTGCCAATGGCCGGTGACATGATAAAATTTATTGTCCAATTTTTTTTTTTTTTACCGGCCATGAAACAGGCAGTTATTACTAACACAATGGCTAAACATATCTTCAATGTTTTTGTCTGTATTAAAGGGGTCATCGGATGCTAAGTTCACTTTTACATGTTGTTTGAACATAACTGTTATAACCAGTTAAAAGTGGCAATGAGTCCTTAAAATGTATGGAAAGAGTCTTAAAAAGGTCTTGAAAAGGTATTAAATTTAACTCCATGATTCCTGTATACAGCAGTCAACATTTGAAGTGGATCAAAACATTTCATCAAAGTTGTCCTAAAACCAAAACAATACCCGTTCTTGTCAACTTTTATTAACTTTTTTGATCCACTTCAAAAATTGACTATTGTATACCCTGGAGTAACAGCTCCTTACCAGTTAAAACGACACTGTAACAGTCCGTCACAGGCAACTGTAATAGCATTTTTCATCAATGAGTTTCTTAAATTATCCTTTAACTATGTTCTTTCCCGCCATCTAGTAGCAAAATTTTATTTTGGCCCAATGCCAAACTTACTTGCCGACCCCTGCTTTAGGGGGTCTGTTAAATCTCTATGGGCTCAGGGGGAGAGAGTGTTGCTGTTGGACAATGTTTCTTTAGAAAAAAACGAGTGATTTATACACTTTCTAATGCTATATTTTGTAATATTGGCATTGTTTTATTTTTGTGCTACAAATTTTTCTCATCTAATATTTTGAGGAGGCACTGCCTCCCTTGCCTCCTCAGAGCAAACACCCCTGATTTACTGTACATGTATATTGTTATAACGGTAGCACTTTATTTTACAATCCTGTTCCTCACGCACATATTATGTACTTATTATAGTAATTACAATAACCAGGTACTAACCTAACCCTACCCAATGTAACCTTATATTACCAGAACTTTCTTAGGTAGGTACACTGTAAGTACATGTAAGTACACGTACTGTAAAATAAAGTGCAATCACTATATCTTTGTATACAGTAGTCAACATTTGAAGTCGGTCAAAAAAGTTAATCAAAGTTGTTCTAAGACAATAACAGGTGTTGTTTTGGTTTAAGGACAACTTTGGTGAAAAAATTTTAATACTCTTCAAATGTTGACTGCTATAGACTTTGAAAACTATATGTCTATATTATATTATTATTATTATATTACTATTTTGTTCCATTCCATTGTGTGCATCTGTAAGTTAAAAGCAAAACTTGGGTAAAAATCAGAGGTGGGACCAAGTCATTGTTTTGCAAGTCACAAGTAAGTCTCGAGTCTTTGCATTCAAGTCTAGAGTCCAGTCCCGAGTCAAGACAGACAAGTCCCAAGTCGAGTTCTGAGTCAAGACGGGCAAGTCCAAGTCGAATTGCAAGTCCTCCGCTTTAAGCGTCAAGTCGTAAACAAGTCATTAGTGCTGTTTGCCCAAATTAGTGTCTCTGTATTAATTACTACAGCAATACTATATTACTAATAATTACTATAGCAATAATAGTCTATAGTAAGTATAATTATAAAGCTATAATAATTAGTGGTGTTTCATTGATGAATGAATCATTGTTTGTGAAGAAATATATGCCTAAGTAAATGAATAATTTATTTGAAGTCCCCTGTTTCATTTGTTAATGATTCAGTGATTTTAATGAATCAGCTGAGTCAATTATTTAATAACTTGCTAATATGTAGTACAGACGCTCATTTTGTCACCACCTACTGATGTAACATTAGGTCTACAGAAAAGACATAGCTTTATTGACAAGATTGTCGAGTATCATTTATAATATTTACAAAATATTTAAAGTTCTTTAAGTCCTAAACTGATACGTTGATACAGAACGTTAATTACTGAGCAAAGAGATACATGAAATGAAGCAGAAAAGTAAATATATAAGAATAGTTATAATCAGTGGTGTAGTGGAGGGTATATATGCAAGTACATACTTTATAAATTTTACTGTGTTTGTGGGCAGGCAAGTTGTTTGTGACATAGAACGTGGGCGGATATTATGCAAATGTGTTACTTTGTGACGTATGGCCGTAACAGAATAAGATTCGAATTCCTGACTACTCGTTCAGGCAATTGTGAGCCGACTCTTTTTTTTATTTGATAGACAATAACTTTATTTATCGTGCACTGCCGGCTTCACAACTTTGCAGATAGTTTATGTTCACATACAGCTACATGACACACTGCATGAAAGGTCATATTTGAAAAGGCATAATAGACGCACTTTAATTAACATGTAGTGGTGTAGTGCAGGGTATACCCAAGTATACTGCATATACCCACTTCTTTATCAGTCAACTTTGTTTATACCCAATTCTAAATCCCCTCTGATGCGCTTCATTCAGTAGTATCCTTTATTAGCCATAATCATGACAGTCCACCAGTACCTAATGAAATCGCATGTGAATAAATGCAAATACTCCCTAAACATACCAAGTAAAGACAGCAGGACCGTGGCGTCCGCTTACTTTGAAATATGTTTGATCATTGCGCCTGATGCGCCTGATGCGCCCGCGCCCGCACCGTCCACTTCTCCACCCCAGATGCTGCCTGTTCATACGTGTGACCATAGAGCTTAATCTATTGGCGCATTCATCATGTGGAATGGATTTGACTGATGGCGCTCTAAAAAGTGCGCTGACATATTCGCTGAATTAAGTGGGTGGGTCCGATATCATAGGTATTCAAAAGTGGTTTCAATGGTTCCGACGCCCATGTTTATAGTGATTATGTGCATTTTAAATGTTTAAAAGATTAAATATCCTAAACATTATGTGGATGAAAACACTAAGAAGCGCCCACTCTTTGGCTCAGTGCCAAAAGCTGGCTAATCATACCAGTGTGATCATATGCTTCAGGAACCAGCCTACTGATCAGAACTGTTTTTTTTTTTTTTATTATTATTTATTAAATATAAGGTAAGCCATAAAGACTTGCCGAGTCACAGGGCTCAAGTCCAAGTCAAGTCTCGAGTCACTGTTGCAAAGTCTAAGTCGAGACGCAAGTCTTCCTTTATTATGTCAAGTCAAGTCACAAGTCCTCAAATTTGCGACTCGAGTCCGAGTCGAGTCTCGAGTCATGTGACTACGACACAACACACCATATAATTTCAAATCTGGCAGCATCTAAAATGTAAACACTTTTACGTATGTACAACTTTGTTAATGTTTCCAGCAGGTCAAAACGGAGAGACACAGTACCATAGCAGAATTTATTACATACACTTAGCTAAATTCAACAATCATCAAAACTAAAATTATCAATCATGAATTCAGTATTCAATGAAGCTCAATGAATTCCTAAACATTTGTACATCTCTGAAGCTGTTCATCTGTAAATTTTAATTACAGTATCTATGCAATGTACAATTCTTTATATGCAAATACATGAGTCAGTTTGAAAGAAAACAGGTTTTTTGTGGGTAAAGAGAGAATGCTGCAAGACCAGTCTTCAGAACAGTGAACAGTAGCCAAAAAATATAATTGACGTTCGAAGCATCCAAAATTTCAAAAGTGAAGATCGTCAGTACATGCAGACCATGCCAAATCGCTAGTTCCACCAGATCTCAAAATAACAACCCCTTTTCTCAGAAACAGTCTATTAGAGAGGCTCAATGATGATTCATATTCATCTGAAGAATGAAAAATACAGAACCTCTTTATTGTTACTCACTGTCCTGCGGGGTAGAGCTCCCTAACAGGCCCCAGCGGACACAGAGCTCTGACTGTGAACCCCACAGCAGGACACTGTCAGCGCTATACACCAGACCTGTCTAAGAGAAAATCGCAAAAGCGAGCTTTTGCTCAAAAATCCTAAAAAGACTCCCTCTTTTTACTAACTTTGGAATACTAACAAGAGAGAATACTTGCACTGTGAATATCAACAAGCTAGGACTTTCCTTTGTTGATGTGTTTCATCACAACACATATACAGCAGCTTAGAGGAAACTCTTTTGGTATTCATCTGAAAGAAGAATAAGGGACATTTTGAGCTTGAATTTACACTTTAACTAATATGCTAACTTGTAAGATAACACCACGTACAAATTAAAGGGATAGACTCACCCTCAAGCCATCCTTAGTGTATATGACCTTCTTCTTTCAGATGAATACAATCAGAGTACTATTAAAGGGGTCATCGGATGCCCATTTTCCACAAGTTGATATGATTCTTTAGGGTCTTAATGAAAAGTCTCTAATATACTTTGATTAAAAATTCTCAATGGTTTTGTAAAACAACACCCTTTTTACCTTGTCAAAATGAGCTCAGCTAAAATCATCTTATTCTAAGGGGTTGTTCCTTTAAATGCAAATGAGCTCTGCTCACCCCGCCCCTCTCTACTCTCTGTGAAAACATGGTCTTGTTTACATTAGCCACATGTAGCCGCGTTTAGCCGCTAAACTTCCTAACTACCACGTTATAAGGAAAGGCGATCGCAAAGGTTCATAAAAAAACCCTTATACTCACTTTTGCTGTAAGTGAAGCTGGATCATGAATGATTCGCACGAACATAGACGGATATATGTAGATCTGGAGGTGCATTCCCTTCACAAACAAACGTAATCCACTGCATCTTCAGCGGCTCAGATGTTGGGAGTAAATGATGACCACTATGTTCATTATTACATCCAGCAACACAACACCTCAATCGCTCAATCGGAGATATTCTTGTCTAACTTACATCCCTGCTCCAGCATCGAAACAAATAGGGCGGACTGTGACAGCTGATTCGAGGTAAATCGCTCATGTCAATCAACTATCGTGGGAGCGGCCTCTGTTGGTGTGACGCCACACCGACAGGCATCTGAGAATGGCTCGATTTGAAAAAGGGAATATTATTTTTACAGATTAATTAAAAACCACTGCATGGATTTTTATCATTATAGGGTAGATTTGTACATACACTGCCAACACACATTAATGTTCAAACAACATGAAAAAGTGAACTTAGCATCCAATGACCCCTTTAAAAGATGTCCTGGCTCTTTCGAGCTTTATAATGGTATAGTGAATGGTGGCAGTGATTTTGAAGACCAAAATGGCACATCTCTCCATCATGAAAAGTACTCCACATGGGTCCGGGGGGTTAATACCGGCATTCTGAATCAAATCAATGCATTTGTGTAAAAAAATATACATATTTAAAACTTTATAAATAGTAATCTCTAGCTTCTGCTAACTGTCACACGTGAAATCACGAGAAAGTGGCGTTTCAGCAGATGACGTAGGCTAAGTTTTGTTTACAGCAAAGGAAAACTGTTCTCCACTTGGCTTATATCGAAATCCTCCGACATTTTTCTTTACAAATGCTTGTTTTGTACTTCTAATTTGTGACCAGTGTTTTGTTTTGCTCTTTCCATTGCACATTCGGCACTTCAGAGGTTAAGTTACGCCTACAACCTACGTGATCCGCTGGAATGCTACTCTCTCGTGAATGCGTGTATGACAGTTAGCGGAAGCTAGAGATTATAGTTTATAAAGCTGTATGTATGGATATTTTTCTTACACAAATACATTGCTTTATTTCAGAAGGCCTTTATTATAGATAGATAGATAGATAGATAGATAGATAGATGCAGCTTCATACGATCCCAAATGCGATTGTAAATGATCCCAGCCGAGGAGGAACGGTCTTTTCTAGCGAAACTATCGGTTATTTTCACAAAAAATATATAAAAAAAAATATAAAAGTTTAAATACTTTTTAATGTCAAACACTTGTCTTGCTTTCCCTGAACTTTGTGTATTCTGGCTCAAGACAGTTAGGAAAAACTCCAATCATATTTTCTCCCTCAACTTCAAAAATCATTTCAAAATCATCCTACATCACTGCAGAAGTTCTGACTGACTGAAGTCTTTGCAAAGTGAACATGCAAAGAAGATCAAACACCCTTAACAAAAAAGGTAAAACAGCAATATATGACAATTTTGAAGTTGAGGGAGAACATGAGATGGGAGTTTTTCAACATACCCTAACTGTCATGAACAAAAACAGAGGCTGGGAAGAGCAAGACAAGACGACCGTTTGACATTAAAAAGTATATAAATTGTATTATTTTTTTTTTAATTAACCAATTGTTTTTGCTAGATGAGACCATTCTTCCTTGGCTGGGATCATTTACAACCACATTTGGGATCGTTTGAATTCGCATTCAAACTGCAATTTGGAAGTTCAAACTTGGGGCACCATATCAGTCCATTATATGGAGAAAAATCCTGAAATGTTTTCAAGAAAAGAAAGACATGACATCTTGGATGACAAGGGGGTGAGTACATTATCTGTAAATTTTTGCTCTGGAAGTGGACTTCTCCTTTAATTGCCTACATACCCTAATACATGCTCAAGCGCATGCAAATAAAGCTTTCTTCAGTGCCCCGGCAGATATAATAACAATGAATACGTCTGGAAAAAACAGCAAGGAGACTGCATTAACGTTTTAATAATTCATTGATAAACAAGCCCTTTTTTTTGTTTTCTGCATAAGAGATGAAGTCAGCGACACTGACTCGCCATCTCCGCAGTAGTGATGTGCCTGTATGCATGTTTCATACTGATTACATAATCTGAGAATGTTTGTTTTCTATTTGAAATGGTTCATTTGAAAGTAGACATTTCAATCTCTATAGAGATATTTTTCATGTAACGCAAGTATTCAAGGAGTTTCGAAGTTTCGAAAAGGGACGGCAGACAGTACATGCTGTTTGCTTTTAGATTAATTACTTTACAAAGGCACAACACTTCGTTGTTATTGTGAGTGCAGACAAATAAACATAGAGTCTTTACAGATTCGAAAGATGTATTACTTTTATCTGTATGACCAAAAATTCCGGAGTATTTTAAGAGCAAGTGACCACACCAGCGCCTCCATCTGTCATGCTGCGAGCACACTACTATTCAGCTTCCACACATTTTTCTAGGTTAACATTAGACTTAGCGGCCATGTAAAGTTGCTACTACATAGATCTTTCAGAAGAAAAGCCATATTTGAGGTCAATTAATTATATGTGAGTGTTTGGATTTCCTGCCCGATGTACTATATTACCACATAGACCAGCCGTTAATGATATGTCCATCACAGACTGTTTGACTTCACCACTTCCTGTGGAATTGTTTTTTGGTGACTAAGCGACTAATAAAATTTTTACAGAATAAATAATTACATTGACAGAAATATTGATATGTTTTAAAATACTACATTTATGTTACAATCCCTCACAAAACAATTGTCTTGCCAACAAGATGAACATTGCAACAATATCACAGTACAAATAATAGCAAAGTACCCTGATCTCATTTTTGATATAGCTGAAAATTGAGCTGCAAGATGGTACCAGCTGCATGTGTATGAAACGAGAGAGCAAAGCAGGGTTGGCTTCAGCTACTTGGAATCTCGTGACTGACCAATTAGAATCAAGCATTTCAGAGATGTGTGAAATAATTACTTTAAATTACTTTTAATTACTAATTTATCAAGTGTTATTTTATGTGTGTGCTTTTGGAAATGGATTTTTACCCTCCCTAATTGGTCTTATCATTTTGTATTTTAGGCTCAATTTGAGAACAAAGTGTGCTTTACACAAATATAATTTATTGCAAGTGTAGGTGGTATAGTAAAAATGAATGTGTGGAAATTACTGCATTGTGATGGCGGAACATTCTGAAACATTAAAAATAATGTGCAGAATAATCCACGACCTGTTACATACGCAGTAGATGTATGTATATAGTATGTGACTACCTTGAAACTGGTAACAGTTTTATTTTTTATAATCATATCATAATTGATTATCATCCAGGTTACATTATTCATGGCTAAAGTAGCCAAGTAAGCAGTGTACCTCTGTTGGTGAAAATAATAACTGCACTATTGCTTTGTTGGTAGTATGACACTAATCATCAATTTTATGCCATCATAAACTATGATTCACTTCCTGTGAAAGAATCATGTCTTCTTCAGAAGATTACGAGATTGAAAAATGTAAAGAATTTAAACACACTAACACAGCCAGAAGCAAAAGACTTGTCTATGAAAGAGGACATACAATTTTCATCTTTAAAATTCTTTTTCTGTGTAGTCACCATTAAATTGGAGAAAGAGAATCTGGGGGACTTTATGCTAAACTAAAACGTACCTGGCTAGCCAGCTAAACGGGCTACGTGGTATGGGCTAGGCTTCAGAAGACTTGGTGGTGGGCCCTTTTGACTTGGGCCATTAAGCAGCCACCTAACAACCACTAACACCCTCAAAACCTCCCTGAACCCCCTAACAATTTCATAATAATGTGCTAAAAACACCCACAACATCTTAGCAACTGCACAGCAAAGATCTGTCAACCTAAATGTCACAAAAAGTTCAATTTTAGATTTCTTATTCTATTTTTGCTGTTATAAATACAGGTTGGAAAAGTTTATAAAATGAAATTACAGATGAGACTAAAAGATATATTTATCAACGTTCTCAAATACTGTCAGTAATGAACAGCCTGTGGAATTGGAGACTGGCTAAATGTTAAATGGCCATTAAGTGGGCACTCAGCCCTAGAGCCTCCTGGGATTAACTCTGTGTTTACTAAGAACAGCACAGTCTCCACTACCCACTGACTTTTAGAAAATCACCCCAAATCCATTCTCGCCACAGCAGGAATCACACAAAGGAGTTTATCCCTAAGACGATGCAAGAATCCAAACACAGACATTACCTAGGAGAAAATCTGCCGGTGGCGGCAGACGTAGAGAGATGTGTGCAGTTTAGATAGATGTTGATAAATTGGATTACAGGTTTATATGGTATTTATGTGCATCAGGCTCCAGTATAGAGCAGCCTAAAGGCTTGAGGACATAATGATAGAGATTAATCATGACTGAACCCAATGTACCTCTTTAAGCATTGTCTGGATTTTGATGGCAAGTACTTTCTTCACATTTTGGAATGGTCAAAGCACTTTTTTTTTTTCAGAACTGTTTTTTGTATGCTATGTAAGTGAGTTTATTGCCGTCGCCTTTAGGTGGTTCTTCCCTTAAAGGGATAGTTCACCCAGATTGGGAATTCAGTCATTTTCTCGCCCTTTCATTGTTCCACACATTTCTCACTTTTTCCACCTACTTTAACTTAAAAAACTTAAGTTTTGTTGCTACCTTAAATTAAAGGATTAGTTTACTCCAGAATTAAAATTTTCAGATAATTTACTCACCCCTATGTCATCCAAAATGCTTGTGTCTTTCTTTCTTCAGTCAAAAAAAATTAGGTTTTTGAGGAAAACATTCCAGGATTTTTCCCAATATAGTGGACTTCAGTGGGGACCGGCAGGTTGAAGGTCCAAATTGCAGTTTCAATGCAGCTTCAATGGGCTCTAGAAATAAGGGTCTTATCTAGCTGAGAAATAAGGGTCTTATCTAGTAAAACGGCCATTTTCTTAAAAAATAAAATGTATTTACTTTTTAACCAAAAATGCTTGTCTTGCACTAGCCCGACTTCACGCATTACATAATCACGCTGGAAAGGTCACACGTGACGTAGGCAGAAGTACTGACCCAAAGTTTACAAAGCAAATGTGCAAAGAAAGTTAAACACCCTTTACAAAAAATAGGTAAAACAACAATGTCAGACGATTTTAAAGTTGCAGGACAAAATGAGATCCTTAACCTACCTTTTTAAACCGAATTACACAAAGAACTAATTTACTAAGAACATGATTACGTAATGTGTGAAGTCACAGACACACATTGCAGAACTAGTGCAAGATGAGCATTTGTGGTCAAAAAGAAGGACTGCGTGATTTGTCATAATATCGCAATCATTACTTGACTGACGTCATGAAGTGAATTTGTAAATTTGAAAACATGAATCATCAGCACTTTCTCCACCCTCAATACCACGACTGAGGTGAGTCCCTGAAGGCACCGATCCCCCAACTGCTCCCCGGGTGCTGCAGCATTGGCTGCCTGCTGCTCCGGGTGTGTGTATGCGTGCATGTTTGTTCACTACTGACTACTGTGTGCGTGCACTTGGATGGGTTAAATGCAGAGCACCCTTTCCTTAAATGTGTATTTTCATGTGCTTTCAGATGTACCAGCTGTTATTACACAGAGCCGTAGTTCGCTGAGAAGCTACGCTAGCAATTTTATTATCACAGCGTGATTTAATAATATTGATTAATATCGATGTATATAAATGTATATTGATGATATTGTCTTCATGGAGTGTTAGGGGTAAGAGCATGCAGCTCTTGCGTTCAAGGGTGATTCACGTTCGGCTCGTTTTCCTTATGAAGCAAGAGCCGTTGCGCCCTCGTTAAGAACACACTTTGATCTGTTCGAGGCTCGAGAGGCGGGTCCTCCCCTTCCTCTCGTTCTCTCGCCAGATCGGAAGATTTTCGCGCCCGCTTCCAAAGCATGCCACGGCATTTCTTTGGATCGGGCAGCAAACGCTGCAATTCTTGCTTTTGTTGAATTGGAATTCAGAGCACCGCCTTCGAGCGCTTCTCTTGTGATTATATTTGCGAATGAGGAGTTACTCGAGGTGATGACTCATGCACCAGATTTAAGCTGGTTTGGCCATAAGATTTGAGCGCAGGGAGGCAAAGAGGCTTGAAGCTTTTAAGTGTTTCCCCTACTGTGCTCTAGTGTCGGGGCTGTCGGCCACCCAGTCCCAACACGGTCCAGCTCCCCTGAGGCGAGAAGCATAAAGAGACAGTGTGCGAGTCTTACGCTCCCTCGTAAAGACTGGGGAAAAGCTCGTAGCACTCAACAGCCAAAGAGGAAGCTGGATTTAAGCTAAAAACGGTCTATGACCGAATGGAGGTCCTGAGACTGTCCCCAGGACAATGGGTGTATCCCCTCGGGGAGGTCCATGGTAAACTCAGGGAGTAAGAGCACCTTCCCGGCACCCTTAGGGGACCGCTGTACAACTTCCGCCACCACTGGTGTTTCGGGGTCAGCGATCTCCATTAAAATGTTACATGTTTGGCTGTGTTTCAGGACACCAGACATTTAACATTACCCCCGGCAAAACAAAGTGTCACAAACGGTGTCCCTTTTAGAAAATTCAGCAGCGCTGTACAAAGGAGCTACAGCATACGATTTGCATATCGTTCTCTGCGTTTCAATGGCATGGTCTCCACTACCGTGAAACCAGAACAAGCATTTTTGTTGACACTGGAATTATAAGCTCTACTGAACAAGGAGGTTGTAGAAAATCTCCCCTCCTACACAGAGTTGAGTTACCATAGCCAATATTTCTGGTTCTCAGAAATGACGGGGGTTGCGTCCACTTTTTAGATCTTTGCGGGCTGAACCACTTTCTAAGAACATACAAGTTCAGAATGCTGACAATCAGTGATTGTTTTCTTCGATCCAATCAGGGGATTGGTTATTGACAAATGATCTCAAGGACGCATACTTTCCATTTCATAAATTTTGCCACAACGCAGGAAGTTCCTGAGGTTCGCTTTGGGGGTAAAGCTTACCAGTATCGGGTTCTTCCATTCGGCCTAGCCTCATCACCCCGCACATAAGCAAAATGCATGGATGCAGCTTTTGCATCGACGACTGGCTGATTTGGCCCAGTCTTAAGAGCGTGCGCTTTGACATTGGGATGTCATCCTCACTCATCTTAACTCTCTGGGATGGAGACACAACACCAAGAAAAATGTTTCTCTATTGCCCAGGGAACAATGTATTTAGGGGTTGTACGGATTCGATCCTACTGTGGGCACAGCTGTCTCCTACACGTGTCAAATCCATTCTAAACACCCTGAGGAATTTCACGCTAGGCCAGAAAGCTATTCTACATACTTTCAGAATGTTTTAGGTCTCATGGTGACTGCATCCACGTAAACCTAGTTTTAGGTCTCATGGTGACTGCATCCACGTAAACCTTTTGGATGCCATGCACGTGAGACCGCTGCAGTTGTGGCTCAGAGCCAGGGGATTTAATCTAAGGGCCAATCCCCAGAGGCATACAAGGGTTACGCGCTAAGGGCTTCGTACCCTTTCTATGTGGTTCAGACCCCGGTTTTTGACTTTGGGTCCCACTCTAGGCACGTGTTGTCGTTGCAAGATGCTAACGACAGACGCTTCCCTCACGGGCTGGGGCGCGGTCTTGGATGACCGTCCAGCCCAAGGGATCTGGAGAGGTCATCTTCTCGATTGGCACTTCAATTGCCTCGGAATGATGGCTGTATTTCGGGCCCTGAAATACATCCTCCAGCAGGGGCTACCATGTCTTAGTGCGGGGGACTATACTGTGGTAGCCACTTAAGTCACCAGCGCAGACTGCATCTGTGCTGCCGGAACAGGCTAGCACAGCAGGTTCTGCTTGGGAAACAGGACAAGTTACTGTCCATCAAGGCGATTTACATTCTGGGGCATATGAATGTGGGAGCAGACTCACTGTCCAGATAAGCTGTGACACATTGGAAGAATTTATGAAGCAGAGATGGGCCTCTTTGCTTCACAGAAAACAGCACAATGTCCACTCTCTGACTTCTCCAGCTCCCCTGGACCTGGACGCAGGGATCCATATGTGGTCCAGGCTGCATCGTTACGCATTCTCCTGATCATTCTGCTTCCAGGAGTCCTGGCCATGGTTGTCAACAAAGGTTTTGCTACTTATTTATAGCACCTTGTTGACCAACCAGAGTGTGGTTCCCAGATTTAATATCCCTCCTTGACGGCTCGCTGTGGCAATTCCGGTCGGGAGAGTAGTCTTATCTCAGGCAAAGGGGACAGTATATCATCCCCGGCCTGAGCTCTGGAACCTTCATCTCTGGCCCCTGAGGGGGACCACAAGGGGTGCTGGGTTTCCAGCAGATACACTACAGACTATTCTGATTGCTAGGACTCCCTCCACTAGAAGAAGTTATGCCATCAGATGGTGCTTTTTCGAACACTGGTGTTTGGCACACCATGCAGACCCAGTTCACTGCCAGAGTGTTTCCGTGCTGGAGTTCCTGCAAGAAAAAACTGTCCTCAGGTACATGTCCTGGTACTTTCAGAGTCTACGTGGCCGCCGGTTCGGTCTGCCAAGCTCTGATTGACAGTGTTTCTGTGGGAAAGCACCTTCCAGTCGCCTGCTTCAATCATGGAGCTCAGCGGTTGAGGTCGCTCATCAGAGCGGCAGTTCTGTCATGGGACTTTAGCCTTGGTGCTCTAAGAGTCTAGTTGAGACCCTATTTTGAACCACTAGAGTCAGCGCCTGTCAGGTTTCTGACTCTGAAGATGGTTTTTTCCATGACTATTACTTCTCTGAGGAGAAATGGGCATTTGTAGGCTCTGTCAGTCTTGTCATCCTGCTTAGGCTTTGCCCCTGAGCTGGTCGCTTCTTTGATGGAGCTAAGCGGTTGAGGCCACTCACCAGAGCGACAGTCCCTTCGTGGGACTTGGCCTTAGTGCTCTAAGGGTCTAGTTGAGACCTTATTTTGAACCACTAGAGTCAGCGCCTGTCAGGTCTCTGACTCTAAAGATGGTTTTTCTCATGGCTATCACTTCTCTGAGGAGAAATGGGGATTTGCAGGTTCTGTCAGTCTTGTCATCCTGCTTAGGCTTTGCCCCCGGGCTGGTCAAAGCTATTTTGCATCCTCACCCTTTTATCCAGCCATTCTTTAAGCCTTCTGCCCTCCGCCATTCACGACACCAGAGCAAGAAGGACTTCACCTACTGTGTCCAGTACATGCTCTTCAGATTTACATCCACCGCACTAGCTAGTGGTGTAAATCAGAGCAGCTTTTCATATGCTATGGCTGCCATTAACCCTTTCACACGTGAGTTTAAAATATTCTAGCTGAGCCCCCAGAGTGAGTTTTTTTTTAGGCGACCGTTATTTAGAAGGTATAGCCTTATTGTTTCCATGGCGACGCGTCGTGGCACAGGGCAGCCACAATAGCGCTGTATGACACATTTATCACTTTTATATGGTTTTTCCCTTTTTATTATTAATATTCACAAACGTGCTCACTGTATTATGAAATATCTGATATTCCGATTCTGAAATATGTGCAAATGAATGTATTTGGAGGTTTAAACACTTTTATAATGAGCGTGTTAGTTGATCTATGCCGAGTGATGGGCGCCACCATTTTAGTTCGCGCTGAATCCGAGCTGTGGGATTTACAAAACGCAAATTCATCCTCTCCTCCCGAAAAATATTAAAGTAAGTCTCTGGTGAGCTTGGAGAAGAGCAGAGTAAACATTATAGTTACCTACACAATGTGTATGTGATATCAATAAAACATGTCGTCAGATAACATTTGTAAGGCTCATTATTGCCGCTTCCATGGACATCGGCGTGTATTTTGCTAACTATAAATGCATAGTTTTACTAGGACTTATGTGTATGTAAATGTCTGGAACCTAAAATAAGCATTATATGGTTGAAAACACGGAATAGTTACGATAATATGACAAGCACTCAGCGCGTCTGATCTGGCTCAAAGCGCCAAAGCAGATTTGAATTCAGCAGTTGATCACGTGACGCGCTGAACGTTCGAATCAAACCGGTGTGATCGTACGCTCCAGGGACCAGCCAAGAATGATCACACCGGTGTGATCGTACGCGTGAAAGGGTTAAACTAACAATGTCACACTGGGTGAGGGATGTTGTTGCCCTAGCCTACGAGGAGCGCGGTCAAGCTTCCCCTCTAGGAGTTGGGCCCATTCAACCAGGTGGGTTGCATTCTATATTAAGGCTCTGACAGTGTCCCCTTGCAGCAAGTGTGTGGTGCGGCAGGCTGGACCTCTCCGCACACATTTCGCAGACTCTATAATTTGGATGTCCATGATGCTCCGGGCTCTCATGTCCTTAAGCCAACATCCCAGAGTCATGTCTGAGACCTCTTCGATGTTTGTGCGCACAAACTACACAACCTTGACGGGTCCAGACACTTCCAGTGCGGCGGCGTTGGTATTCTCGTTCCCATTAGCGTATTGATACGCAGCATCTCGTTCCCGCTTTTTAAGGGAACAGGGTTACAGTCAAGTAACCCGAGACACTCTATGTAGTAAATGCAGCTCCATCTGAAAGCACTCACGTGATGGAGATTTTTTTTTTCTCACTGACCGATCATGTCGGGCCCTTTGAAGCTGCATTGAAACTGTAATTTGGACCTTCAACCCGCTGGTCCCCATTTAAGTCCACTATAAGGAGAAAAATCCTGGAATGTTTTCCTCAAAAAACTTAATTTCTTTTTGACTGAAGAATGAATAAATTAAATTAAATTTACTTATTATTCTTGAATACTTTAATACTACATTTTTCAGACTCCGAATGACTGATGAAATGCTGATTAAAAAAAAAAAAAAAACTCATTCTCCAATGTTATATCAAGGTTTGATGTACTGCTGCATAAAAAGAACTGTTACACATTTGTAGCATGATTTGTGGTTTTGATGTACAGCTTGTATCTTAAATTAGGGTCTCAGCAGGGTATTTGAGTATCTCTGGATTTGCCAATTACCCATTCCCAGTCAAGTTGGGTCACAATGAAAGAGGTTCGACCTATTTCTCTGTGAAAAGCTGCAGCAGCCTGAATAGACAGACTTCAGAGGACAAACTATAGCCCTTGCCCTAAGCGACCTCCTCTTTCTCATGTGCATGAGAAGAACCCAAACCTTCACAATACACTCACTGCTTTGCTCCTCCATCCAACCTGGTTAACATGCTAAATTAAGTTAAATTAAATTATTTTGCTATAACTGCATGTATTACTTAAAAGATAGAAGTTGTTTGCTGTTACTTTGAAAAACAACTCAATATTATTTCAATATATTTTTTACATATAACGTATATTTCTTATTCACATTAGAAAAAAAAAATGAAATTGCACAGTTGCTATTTCCTAAGGGGTTTGCATTGACTAAGAAAGAAAGAAAGAAAGAAAGAAGGAGCAGGTGCTTTGCAAATGAGGTTTCTCGAGACATGACTTAACATGCTATCAGTTACCTCTGAATTAAACTCACGCCCATGTGTGATGAATGAGAGTTTGAGATCACACACTTTGAGATCAAGAATTGCGTAACATATGATCGATCCTTTGCATTATTCATTCTCCCACCTGTTAATTAAAAATGCCTTACCTGATTTGAGTCGGCTTTAAGCTCCAGCGGACTCCTGTCACAAGAGATGAGCAGGATGACACCAACACGCGAGCCTCACAAACTTTTTCCGCACTCACTCACTGACCGAGCGCATCACCCTCCCCTAATCAAGCGCTGCGTGCGCGCCCAATCAACAACGCCACTAACTACAACAACTACTAAAAAAACAGAAGGTTGTGAGAGGATTTTCATTACAATTTTAAAAGGGGAACCCTTACAATTAGTGTACATGTTACACATATTATGTGTTAAAAAGATTAAAAACACAAGAGTAGCTGATCATAAATACTGTAATTGCGGAAGGCATTTTTGCTCGTTTACAGCTCATAACAGTATTTTAATAAATTGTATAATATTCATATAACAACCTATTTGAAAATAAATAAATAAATATTTAATATAAATTACCAATGGATAGTTCACGTAAAAATGGCAATATCAAATATTTTAAAGTATGTGGGTTACGAAGCAGTTGATGGTAGTTACTTACTAGTTTTATTTTTTCCCCCACATTATGTAAGTCAGTGGCTACCATCAACTGTTTGATTACCAACATTCTTCAAAATATCTTCTTTTATGTAAGTTGACGTATTTTTTAGAAGGTGAAAAATTATCAGTACTGTAAAAGAACATTGCTTTTCAAAAGTTTGAGATTAGTAAAATTTTTAATGTGTTTTTAAAAATTCTTATGCTCATCACGACTGCATTTATTCAATCAAAAATACAGAAAAAAAATGTAATATTGTGAAATATAAGTGTAAAATATTACTTTTTTCTTTGTTGCTATATTTTAAAATGTAATTTATTCCTGTGATGAAGTCTGAATTTACAGCATCATTACTTCAGTCTTCAGTGTCACATGATCCTTCAGAAATCATTTTAATATGGTGATTTATTATTATATTGTATTATATTATATTATATTATATTATTATATGCTGGAAACATTTGTGATGCCTAATATTTTTTGGAACCTTTTTTTTCAGAATTCTTTAATAAATAAAAAGTTAAACACAACAGCATGTATTATATAGATAGATAGATAGATAGATAGATAGATAGATATAGATATAGATAGACAGATAGATATATAGATAGATAGATAGATAGATAGATAGATATATTAAATATATTAAAGAAATTAATACTTTTATTCAGCAAGGATGTGTTTATTTGATAAAAAGTGATAGCAAAGTCTTATATTGATAGGAAAAATGTCCAAAAAAAAGTCCAAAAAAAAAAAACAGCACAACTGTTTCCAACCTTGATAATAAAGGTAATAAATCAACATATTAGAATAGATTTTTGAAGGATCGTGTGACACTGAAGACTGGACTAATGATGTGGGAAATTCAGCTTTGCATCACAGGAATAAATTATATTTTAAAATATATTACAGCAGAACCCATTATTTTAAACTGCAACAATATTTTACAATATTACAGCTTTTTTTCTAGATTTTTGATTGTGTAAATGCAGCCTTGATACGCATTAGAGAATTCTTCAAAAAACATTAAAAATCTTACTGATCAGATTAGGTGATTTATGCTTTTTACTTCCAAAACCCCTCATTTTTTATATGGCTTTACCATAAAATTACATTTTTGTCCATCTAAACCTAGTACACTGTATATTGTAACAGTTAACATTTAGTCTATGTAGCATTTTTCATTTTTTCCTATTAACATTACAAACATTTTTACGGTGTGCTCTGTGCCAATACATTTTTAGTTTATTCATGTCTTTTTAAATGTTTCTGTTCTATCTTGTTTTCCTGTTTAGGGTCAACTTAACATGCTTTCTAAATAATCTTGGCTTGGTTTGACTCGATATCCTCCAACACTGCCAGCCTAAGCAGTGAATGCTAAACTGAAGTGAGTTCCACTCATTTCCACAGCTTTCCAAACTCATTATTACTGTAGCTGCAGCCAGTCAGGTCCCTCTGAGAGCTCACTTAAAGCTGTTTAAACCAAGTCTATTTAAACTGCAGGGTCCGCAGGACACCAGCGAGTGCACAGCTGCAAAGTGCTTATCCCACTGGCTCAGAATTCAGAGGCCTTGATGTGTTTGTACGCCTATGATAGGGATTTTATGCTCGCTTTTGCAGGCAGGGGTTGGAGGTGCTGTTCACCGCTCATGTTTTTAGATATTTTCCTCCACCAGCAGGAAGGTTATGGTCGAGAGCCCCCTAAGAGATGTGTAATTTACTTTGCTTACCCAGGCTGAACACAAACTAGCAGAGGTCAACACTATGAGTCTAAGAGAGTTTCTGAGTGTCCCTCTGTTTTATCTTCCTGAATTACCTTTATAAGTGAATATGAATGTCCTTAGGAACCACTAATCAGAGTCAAAACGAACTCTACTATTCGTAACATGCTGTAATTGCTTTTTAATCTCAGGGCAGGAGGGCAGTTAATGTCCAGCCATGCACGTAATTAGTCCTTCTGCTTTCTCTTAGTTATTACATGCAATGGCTGGACAGCTCTGTTTGAATCCTATCGCAGAAATGTTGTCATTATTCATAATGTGCAATTACAATGCTTTAAAGGATGATCTGCTTTAATATAGCCCTACAGTTATTCATGTGCAAAGTGTTTCCTCAAATTTGGAAAGTACTAATTAAAGGCTAAAAAAATCATCGACTAGGAAAAAGTGTTTATCATAGTTGTGTTATTATGATTTTAAATGCTGACTATGGTTTTGTTGAAGTAATCTATTGCTGATATATTACATTGTGCCTGTTTAATACTATTTATTTAATTGACTTGATAATGATGTTTATTTTCCTGCTGTGATACAATGGCGATTTTTATTACACTATATTAAATGAGCAATCATAAATATTTAAAAATCTAAAAATGTATTTAAAAAAGGTCAAATATTTGCATGAACCCCTCAGGATCTCATGGAGACCCTAAAAGGGACATAGTCATACAAAAATGGGAGAAAAACATAACAGTCTTGGGAGAAAACGCAAATGCTTTGTGAGCAAACACAACGTTTCTTTGGAGAATGCACTCTCTTTCAAATGTTGTTAGTGAGGAAATGTCCCCTTGTTCTACCCACCACCAAAAAACCTACCCCTGTAATTATGGATAATGCAAATGTGTTTCTCTCTCCTTTGGGGTTTAGACCCCCACTTTGTGGATTATGGTGTGTGGAAAGAGGCAATTTTGCATTAGAAGGATCAGAGTGCACACGAGGGATGTTCTGAAACCTCATTCACCGCCTAGGCCACTATTGTCCCTAAAAGATGCCTTTTTTGTTGTCATGGTGATGTTGACTCTGTGGAATGCACAAAGTCACTTAATGAGCTGCGCCGTTCGGCTCACTCCATTGTAAATCACGTCTGATGTGTGTATTTTAAACTGGCTCTCGGACAAATATAGATAGTAATTAAGACACATCAATCACATCATTCTTAAAAAAAGGTCTCCTCTATGTTTAACAAAACCTTTTGTCTTTAGATATTTCTACATCTCTCAGATGTTGCAGTGAGACTGGCAAGGGCTGTTTTGCATTTCTTTGAACTTTGACCTTTGGTGCGCCAATATGCTACTTTTTTAGTGAAGCACAAAGATCAAAAATATGCAGTAAAGTTTTAACAGTAAACAGAATGTGGAAAAAAAAAAACATCTGTTTCATTTTATTTATTCAAATTAGTGGTGTCAATTGATTTAAAAAAAAAAACTAAATAATCATTTTTTTCTGAAATTAATCACAAATAATCCCAATTTACATTATACTTTTTAATTATACTTTTATATTGCAATAATATCACATTCAAATTAATGTAGAAACAACATAAAGAAAGTATAATTTTTATATTTGTTTACTGCCATCTTTTTTTATGACTGAAGGCAAGTATCACTGATACCAACTGATGTCTCTATGATTTTTTTTCCCTAATATTTAACCATTGACTATAGCCATTCAACGTTACAGTACTTGAGCACTTCAGTTTAACATTTTAATTCAATTTAAGTGACCTTAAAACGATCCTTCACATAAACTCATTATAATAACTGTGCACTTGCAGCAAGAAAAAATAGCCAAATTTAATAAAGATATCTAAAACTAAAACACTAAAAGCTAAATTAAGTTGTTCTTTAATTAACAGACATTACAGCAGCTGGTTTTTAGGATATTTTGGCTGCTGTTACTTTAAAATCTGCAACTGCTCAATCTGAAGCGGATCTGACCCTGCTTTAAATGACTCTTAAATAATAAACACTTACATGCACAGTTTTAAGAGAGCTTTTGTCGCCTTTTTTGTAACTTTTTATCTGAACTGACGACATAACTACGACTAACTACATACATACTCGTAGTTTCATTTGGGTTTGAATATGATACAGCGTTTTAATGGGCTATAGCCTAATACAGCGCGCGCCAGCATATTTGTGCGTGAACTTGAAGAACACGCGCTACGAGCACAGTATAACGGCTGACAGGACAGGAAGATTATTTTTTACTGACATTTGACCTGGCAACATCTCATCTGACCGCAGTTCACTGATGTTCTACTGATGCTCCTCGTCACCGGTACCGTTTCCGCGCTCGTTTGACACGCGCTTAGTGCTGAGGTGACTCTTAAAGGGGTCATCGGATGCCCATTTTCCACAAGTTGATATGATTCTTTAGGGTCTTAATGAAAAGTCTCTAATATACTTTGATTAAAAAATTCTCAATGGTTTTGTAAAACAACACCCTTTTTACCTTGTCAAAATGAGCTCAGCAAAAATCATCTCATTCTAAGGGGTTGTTCCTTTAAATGCAAATGAGCTCTGCTCACCCCGCACCTCTCTTCTCTCCGTGAAAAGATGGTCTTGTTTACATTAGCCGCATTCAGCCGCGTTTAGCCGCTAAACTTCCTAACTACCACATTACTAGGAAAGGCGATTGCAAAGATCCATAAAAAACCCCTTATACCCACTTTCGCTGTAAGTGAAGCTGGATCATGAATGATTCGCACGAACATAGACGGATATATGTAGATCGGGAGGTGCATTCCCTTCACAAACAAACGTAATCTACTGCATCTTCAGCGGCTCAGATGTTGGGAGTAAATGACGACCACTATATTCATTATTACATCCAGCAACACAACACCTCAATCGCTCAATCGGAGATATTCTTGTCTAACTTACATCCCTGCTCCGGCATCAAAACAAAGAGGGCGGACTGTCACAGCTGATTCAAGGTAAATCGCTCATGTCAGTCAACTATCGTGGGAGCGGCCTCTGTGGGTGTGACGGCACACCGACAGGCATCTGAGAACGGCTCGATTTGAAAAAGGGGATATTATTTTTACAGATTAATTAAAAACCGCTGCATGGATTTTTATCATTATAGGGTAGATTTGTACATACACTGCCAACACACATTAATGTTCAAACAACATTAAAAAGTGAACTTAGCATCCGATGACCCCTTTAAAACACTCTTAAAAATAAAGGTGCTTCATGATGCCGTAGAAGAACCTTTTTTGTCTAAATGGCTCCATAAAGAAGCTTTAACATTTGAAGAACCTTTCTGTTTCACAAAAGTTCTTTGTGGCAAAAGGTTCTTCAGATTATAAAAAGGTAAGAAAGAGATGGTTCTTTAAAGAACCTTTGACTGAATGGTTCTTTGTGGAATCAAAAATGGTTCTTCTATGGCATCACTGTGAAGAACCTTTTGAAGCACCTTTATTTTTAAGAGTGTAGGAGTGTGCGTCTAAAAATTCTCCCATTTGATCTGCTCGTTATTACGTTTTGCGTATAAATAAACAATTCTTTAGTGGTTGTGGGTGGGGCACCACCCCTGCGTTAAATATTTTTAATGCGTTAAAAAAAAAAAAAAAAAAAAACACTAGTTCAAATGTAAGAGTTTTAAGATTATTTTATAAGCCAACGAACCTTGAACCACGTTCAATTGTATAGCAACCTGGTCTCATGAAGCAAACATACCTCTGGGAACTGTTTTGCAAGACACGAAATACGTACCACCATGTACTTTTCGTGATATATTTGATGTAAAATGTCCACCAGGTGGCGCAAACGAGTGTTCTTTTTTCCTCCAAAACAGATGAATGTACATATGGTACGTTTATGTGACATTGGTATTGTACGTGTTGCAGTTCTGTCTAGAAATGTCCGTTTAGTGGCGCTATAACTCTAATGCTCTGTGATGTTTTAAAATAATTTGCACTACACCTAAACCTACCCGATAGTATGAACAAAAGTGAATGTGACATAAAAACGCAATTGCAAGCATGCCTTTTTGTCGTAAGTCATGTTTTTCACGGGATTCGTACCCAAGGATTCCGCATCCAAAGTCCAACTGACCTATTGGTAAGCCACTCATTTAGTTACTGTCGCTCATTTAAACAGTTTAATATGGAGAGGCACTGAAATGAAGACCTTCATTTATGTGTTTTTGACCTATACTGTACATGAAGTGAGAACAGTTCTCTATTTAGGTTGGTACATTAGTATGGACTCGCTAACTTTAATGTTAGCTAGTTTTAGCCAGACCTTGCTGAAGCACGAGATGACGTTAGCATTCCGCTTGAGCAGATGAAAATGGTAACTTAATGAGAGTATGACAACTCAACTGCCATTGGCTCATCTGTGTTTGAGGGGAGGGGCTACTGAGCAAGCTTGTTACGTCTGGAAAATGAAACATATGGAACTTTAATCATAACTGTGTACAAAAACGATTACAGGTGCTCGCTATTTTAACACATCTAGTGTTCATTTCCGTTGGAAACTGCAGACATATGTACTTATTGGTACGTATTTCGCGTACATTTGCGAAAAAGTTCCCAGAGGTACGTTTTGCCCATGAGACCAGGTTGTATACAGTATTTCTCAGGGTGGGATTCTTTTTGAAAGTCAGTTTGTGTCACTCTATATGGGGTACATTGTCACAGTGGAATTTGCCATGAAATCACCTGTTATAGGCGTAAATGAGTTATAAAACACAAAACAATTAATGAAATAGCAGAAATGTAAATGGTAAAGAACCACAATGTCATTGTTTTAGTTAACAAAATGTCCAAAATGTCATATTTTAATGACATATAAAAATTTTCCCCAGTCTGATAAAAAAAAAAAATACTTCAGAATTGTCCTAAGAACACACTTTTATTATTCAGTTCAAATGTTCCTTTATTATACAGCTTGAATGTATTCTAATGTGTTTGTATTGAGTTGACTTGAGTTCATTTTAAAATAAAACATTTTTTGTTAAATTTTATTTATATTTACATTTTATTTTTATTTTATTTATTTATGTATTTCATTTATTTTATTATTATTTTTAAAATGTATTTATTTATTTTTATTTATTTAGTTAGTTTTTAATTATATTTAATTTTTTTTTTTTTTTTGGACAATCGACACATTTCTCAATACTTAAGTCACTTTCACTTAGGTACCTTTTTTTCATCAAACATTTTTTTCTAACCAACTTTCATATGTGCACTGCACAAAATTCCATATCCAGACTGCCAAAACACTTGATGCATGTCTCAGATCAACTCATTGATATATTTATTTTCACAGACACCCACACAAAAATTTAATTAACTTCTTTCTCAAATCACTTTGGCAGCGCTAAATATAAGACACCAATGTTTCAGGAGTTTAGGACACAGAAAAGGACACAAGTTTATTCAATAAGTCTTTTATTTCCTATTTGAATTTATGCATATGCTTTATTTTTCTAACATTAGCGATTTTTTTTTCCCCAAGGCATTGTTAGACGCCAGTGTTTCCTGTCATAGTTATGCAAAGATTTGATTTCAAAAACAGTATCACAGTTATTAAACTATATATTATAATATTAAATCTGTATTTAATCTCTAAAGAGATGCTAAAGTCTGATTTTGTGGTAGTTGTGTTTTAAAATTAAATTATTATAATCTTAATTCAAGTGATGGAGGGTTTAGAAAGTGTGACAGTAATCAATGTTGAGTACTATGCTTGAAAATGATTAACAGTTGAAAATTCGGAAAAGGTCAAAACAGTAAAAAAAATGTAATCGGTGACATTACTTTAATAAAGTGATTGGAACAGTTACATTACGTAATACATTTTAAATAGCGTAACTTGTAATCTGTAACCTATTACATTTTTGAAGTAACCTTCCCAACACTGCATTTTGAACTTAAGTTTAATGGTTTTGGAAAAAGTATGCAAGCGTGCCAATTGGCCTGTAGATAAATCGAGTTTTTGGCAGTGGTTGTGTTAATCATTGAATATATTTCATTCCAAAGGAATAACCCACATAGACTGCTGTTGTGCTCACTGCGTGAAGAAGAGTTTTGACTGGTCCTAGCGATTGTAAAAAGTGTAAATGAATGCCTTGCCTCCAGTAATATAGTACTGCCCTCTAGTGTAAGTGTAGGAACAAACCACAAGAGCAGCATGGGAGCACTTGAGCATGTACAGCATATCCCAGACGCAGCACTTACATTCAGTATCAACAATCACACACGCCTCCAACATAGTAGAACTGCTCAAGGCTTTAGTAAGAGCAGGCTGCTGTTAGAGATAACGCAGTCAGGAGACTCACAACGCCTGCAGAGTCTCTGATGGCGCTTGGCACGTCTCACTCACTCTTGTAGAGAAGGACAGAGAGCTGAATGTGGGTTTAGACAAGGCTGTTGAAGCTTTTGAAACCTCTGGCACTGGAAAACAGTCTAAACAAGATAATATTAAAAGTGTACTCAAGTCAATTTTCTCATTAAAAAGTTACACATATTAAATAGTAGGCCTTTCTGAAAAATATTTTTGAAATAATGTGCACTCACATGAGATGAAGAGTCTAGTCATATCAGTAGCCTAATCAAAGAAGCTACATTGAACAATTTCTTCATCTGGGGACGTTTGTTACTGGACACTTTAGCTCGTAGTATAAATTAATCATGTCTGTGTCACACCCCTGGACTATTTTGTATTGGGGCACATTCAAGCCCAACGTTTTGCTACAGTTTCCGTGTTGAACGACGCGTTTCCTGTGTGGGTGTGTCAAAAATGTCAGCCCAATCAGCAGCAACATGTATATAAACCATGCGGTATTAAAGAGACACTGATTAATGTAACAAAAATACTATACATATTTACATATTTTGCTATTGTATTGTGGAGTGACAATTTTGTAAAATTTTCTATACTCAATTTTCTATTTTCTATTACAATTTTCTATTACAATATCATAGCACAACAACAGTGATCAGCAATAATGAGAAGCCTAATTATTACTCACAATAAAAATAATATGGTCATATAGATCATAACACAGTCTCTGAGGTAAGAAGTGGATTATCCGTCACCTGAAATGTTTGACTTTTCATCTTGAAATGCAGGCAAATGTTGGATCACAATAATTTCGAACCATAGTTTCCACAAATCCCCTCACTCAATTGGGATGTTTTCTTTTTTTATGGACGGCAAAGGCAGTGACTGCAACATTGAGCATATTTTGCAGTATTAAACACGCATTTATACAGATTTCATCAGGCTCCGAAAATTCTTCAAAAAGAACATGAAGAATGGCCTTCTCAGCTGCCATAGTTGCAGCTCTTGCATCATTAGAACAAGGTGTTCAACGCATCACCATTTCGTTTAAAAAACGTTCTGTATCGTTTTGTCAGGGCTGAACGCAGGGCTGGTTTTTCCCTCATGTGCCCATATATGGTGTTCCTGTTCCTGTCCTTGTTATTGTCATTATTAGATTTTGAACTTTCAAAAGGCAGTTTAAATGCGGCTTCAAACGATCCCAAATGCGGTTGTAAACGATCCCAGCTGAGGAAGAACGGTCTTATCTAGCGAAACAATTGGTTATTTTTATTAAAAAAATACAATTGCCTCAGGACTCTTCCGGCAGCGCCTCATCACTCCGTCTCACAGGCTCCGTTGGGCTCCTCCCTCCCCCACCCTCAGACTACCATCTGTGCGGGGGGCTTGCCGCGAGTCTGCCAGTTTCCATCAGCGTTGTAGCTGGAGGATCCCCTGTCTCCGCCTCCAGCCTCCAAGTCTTGGACTCCGCCTTGGCCCTCCGACCCAGTGGCTCCGCCCCAGCTCCTGGCTCCCTCGTCTCCACCATAGCCCGTAGGCCCACCAGCTCCACCAGGCTCCTCCACCGGATCCTCTGTGTCACCTGGACTCATCACTTGCTCTGCCGCCATCGGTTGGGCCCCTGGCGTCGTCAGCCCTTCCTCCACCATGGCTCCTCCCTCCGTCGGCTGTGCTGTGGGCTGCCATCATGGCTGTGGCCTGGGTCTCGCCTGACTTCTCCTGCTCCGGGTCCCTTCTGTCTCCACCCTGGCTCCTCCCTCCTTCTGATCCACCCTGGACCCTTCTGTCTCCTCCATGGCTTCTCCCTCCATCGTCACCACCCTGGACTTTGTTTGTTGTTGTCCTTCTCCCGGGAGTCCGTCCTCCTCCAGAGCCTCCTCCTACACTGACTTTCTGTTACCATCCCACGTCCACTCCTTTGTCTGCCTCCTAAGTCTCCTCCGTCCATCTCTGTTGTGTGTGGTTTGTTTGTTTGTTTTTCTCTATGGCGTGAGGTCACGCCTTCCGGGTGGGGGGGACTACTGTCACACCCCTGGACTATTTTGTATTGGTTTTTCCCTCATGTGCCCATATATGGTGTTCCTGTTCTTGTTATTGTCATTTATTAGTTAATCACCATCACCTGTTGTGTGTCATTAGCCACCCTTTATAAGTTGTTTGAGTTCAATGCTTTGTGTCCGGTCTCATTAATAAATACGTGTGTTCCTGTCTTCCTATTGTGAATTTACCCGTGTGGATTATATTAAAGACTTTTCATTGCATTTCATCGTCACGTTGCGCCTTCCTACTCATGTGTTGTGACAGTCTGGCTGCAAATAGTGCTTTTTTTTTTTCTTACAATGGCATCAGTGCATGCAACCAACATGTCAGTAGAAGTAGACGAATGTCATATTAGCCTGAATATCTATCTATCTATCTATCTATCTATATATATATATATATATATATATATACACCTATACAAAACACATACACTATAAAATAAATGTTAATAAAACTGTAAGAATTTATACTAAACAAACATTTTTGTGTTATTCTTCTTCTGAGACTAAAATTATCATCTCTAACTCCTCCTAGAGTTTTAACTCCAAACTCAGCCCAGATCTTCAGACTGATCTTTTCTAACTGATCATAGTTAACGTTTTTGATCAAATTAAGGCTGCGTTTACACTAGTGCATTTTCGTTTTAAAACGCATAACTTTTGCTACGGTTACATTTATATTACTCCGGCGTTTTCAGCCCTCGAAAATGGAGACTTTTGAAAATGCTGCAGACCCTGTTTTAGTTTGAAAACTCCGGGGTTGCATTTCAGTGAAAACGATGGCGTGGCTGCCACGTTCTCTCTGCGTATCCTTGACGACCATAGGACGACCGTGTAAACGATAACATCATGCTCATTGTTGTGCCCATAGATATGTATAGGTAGATGCATCATTCGACCGCTCCAAGCACATAGACGCATCTGCCATCTAAATAATAGGGAATCTACCTATACATATCTATGGTTGTACCTGCATGAATGGTCATGTGACATGCGTTTTCGGTTGTGTAGTGTAGACGGAGATCGTTTCGGAAACACAGTGAAAACGCTAGTGTAGATAAGGATTATTTTCATTTTAAAACGCCATTTTAAAATGAAAACTAATTATGTTAGCAATGTGATAGTAGCATGCTAATCATTATAACAACATGCTAGTTACATGTTAATCTATCTATCTATCTATCTGAGACTGTATTGAATTCAAACTTTAACCTTTTAAAACTACTTTAAACTTCAAACTATTTCAGACTGAAAACCATCAAACTTAAAACTTTTTAAAACTTCTTAAACCTTTTAAACTTTCAGATCCTGCTTTCTCAAGCCAACTTAAAGTTTGTTTTGACAAACCTTTTTATCTAGTTTCCACTAATATCTTAAAATGGTCTTGAGAAAGAATTATGAGCTATGATTTCTTTGATTACCAACATAATACTTTTCACTACAGTAAATTAACAGAGCAAGGCATAAATTCCATTTTATGTAAAATGTTCTTAAACAAGGCGTGAAGAAACTCCAGCGTCTACTGCTTTATTGTGACAAATTTACATCTGGCTATGTCATTCAATGTTTTATTTATTAATAAATCATTAAAATAAATTTATTTATTTATGACCTTTTTAGCACAAAAAACTTTGCAAACTTTATCAACTGAACTCGAGAAACATAATATAAACCTCTGAAACTGCATTTCATGACGCCTATAAGTAACCTAATTCAACAAACCAAGATTGCTTTACTTAGAGCTGTCTTTAACTGTCATCTACCTCCGTCTCTGACGCTCTTGGATCTTGCTGCAGAAGCTTCACAGCTAAATTTAATTCCAGACAATCTGTTGAGTTCTGAGCTGTCAGTAACAGAGAACTCGACGCACAGGCAACATAAGCAAATATACTGCACACTAGAGGGCACTCACTTGCTTTGAGTTGGCTTTACCAGTCTTGTCCCTAGTTAAAAGAAGTATATTGAAAATATACTGAAGCAAATCCACAACTTACCTAATAGAAGAGAAAAAGTGGCCCAAGGTGAAGGTTTAATGAAGGAATACTGCAAAGTTAGTGATATTAAATATAAATGTCCAGCTTAAAATGGCAGACTTGGTCTGTTCCAGAGGTCTTGACCTTCTTGGCTTTATCCAACCTTGCAGTTTTGACTTGATTTGTTTTCTTATCAATTCTGAGAAGAAGTAACATCATTTGTTACTCTTACACTTACTACAGCAAGGTGGGAAGTGAATTATACAGCTGAGATCACAGGTTTACATACACCTTGCAGAATCTGCAAAATGTTAATTATTTTACCAAAATAAGAGAGATCATACAAAAATCATATATTATAAAAATGACCTCGTTCAAAAGTTTACCCTGCTGAAAAAAAACAAAAAAAAACAATAGACACACAAACAACAAATAGTTTTATTGGTCCCCTTCTATTTGTGGACTGTTAAAATAAATAAATCCTTTTGGAAAATGTCCCAAAATACACTACAGAAAACCATTTTTTAATGGTTTTATTGGTTAAAAGTTGATGGTTTGTAATGTCTGTAATGGTATTTGTAGTGGAAACCATTAAAATTATCTGTAATGGTTCTATTGTTTTTGTCAGCAGGGACTTGATTTTTAATAATGTGTTGTTACCTGAATTATCCACAGTTGTGTTTTTATTTATTTTTTTTTATTTTTTTTTTTAGCGATAGTTGTTCATGAGTACCTTGTTTGTCCTGAACAAACAAAAAATCCTTCAGGTCACACAAATTCTTTGGTTTTTCATCATTTTGTGTGTATTTAAACACGTTCCAACAATGACTGTATGATTTTGAGATCCATCTTTTCACACTGGGAAAAACCGAGGGACTCATATGCAACTATTACAGAAGGTTCAAAAGTTTTCACCCTCCGGCTCTTAATGCATCATGTTTCCTTCTGAAGCATCAGTGAGCATTTGAACCTTCTATAATAGTTGCATATGAGTCTCTCAGTTGTCCTTAGTGTGAAAAGATGGATCTCAAAATCATAAAGTCATTGTTGGAAAGGGTTCAAATACACAAAAAATGCTAAAAAGAATTTGTGGCACCTGAAGGATTTTTCTGAAGACCAGCGGCCAGTTTAACTGTTTAGGACAAACAAAGCAGTATACAAAATGATACATTATTTTGCTCCCAAATGTTCCAAAAATTTTAGAAATTAGTCAATTTAATTTTAATTTGTTTAATTTTATGCCACAAAAGTATACAATTTCATTCCTTTTAAAACTAAACATTTTAAAATGTTTTTGGACTAGCCCAACATTTTGTTACAGAGTTCCTTAATGATTTTCAGGCCCTATTTTGTCTTCCTGTTCATGAAATGTATCTGCTATTGTGTGCTTGCATCAATTTGTTGTTACACTGTTAAGGAGTTAAATCAATGAAAAAGGATGCCTCATTATGAAACACTTTTGTCAAAGAAAAAGAAAAAAATCTATTTGTTGTTTTATCTGAATCCCATACTCGTATTTCTAAAGACCATGCAAGTCTTTTGAGGAAAAAAAGAGGAGTTCTTGTTTTACAGAACTGGTTCAAAGTCAGAGTTGGAAACGTCTTGAAGAAACGTCTAGGTTACGTACGTAACCCTCGTTCCCTGAAGGAGGGAACGGAGACGTTACATATGGGAACTCGCTTGAGAGTCCAATCATCTCCAAGCCTTATTCAAAAGGCCAATGAACATTCATGAACACTGGCGAGTGGTATTTGCATGCCGATGGCGGCGTGCAACCACTCATTCAGGCTTTTGCTGAGGAGCCGAGCTGCAGCCCGGCATCAGCGCGACGTAAGGTCGTGGCAGGGGATGTAACGTCTCCGTTCCCTCCTTCAGGGAACGAGGGTTACGTACGTAACCTAGACGTTCCCCTTCAGTCGTTTCACTACGACGTTACATATGGGAACAGACCCATGGAACAGGCCACGAACCAGACGTCGCGTTACGCAACACACCACGTGCCGACAGGCGGGCGTGTCCGCAGACGGATATGAGCGTAACCTTCCCAACGCCCTGGGGGCCAATAGGGGGGGCCCCACAGGGATGCCAGTTGTACTGAAGCAGGAGTTGGGGGGGCGGAGCACATGAAATCTCTACATGTGGAACAAAAGAAATTCAATATATCCATAGATTTTAGGGATATATGAGGGAAACATCGACCTTCTGGCTGACCGTGGAAAAATACTGAAACATGTTGCCACAACCTGCTGGGCGAAGGAGACCCAGCCGGAGCACAGTCAGGGCCTACTCCGCACTAGGCCTGACTGCGGGGCATGGAGGACCCAGGTTCGCCGGAGGGAACAACTGAGGGAATTAGCGCACGGATCCATTAGGAATGGCGCAGCAAGCCGACACCAGCCGGACTCCCGCTCACCTGATGTCTATGTTAAGACACGGGAGGACACGGCCTCTACGCGAAGGTTGTAGAACCTGGCAAAGGTATTAGGTGTCGCCCAACCCGCAGCTCTACAGATATCTGCTAGTGAGGCGCCATGAGCCAACGCATAGGATGAGGCAACACTCCGTGTGGAGTGGGCCCAAATACCTAAGGGGCATGGCTCTCCCTGGTTTTGGTACGACAGGGAGATGGCATCTACCACCCAATGGGCCAACCTCTGTTTGGAGACAGCATTCCCTTTCTGCTGACCTCCAAAGCAGACGAAGAGCTGCTCGGTGCGTCTGAAGTGCCGAGTGCGGTCCACGTATATACGCAGAGCGCGAACTGGACACAGCAGCGCAGAGGCTGGGTCTGCCTCCTCCAGGGGCAGAGCTTGCAGGTTCACCACCTGATCGCGGAAAGGCGTGGTGGGAACCTTGGGCACATAACCGGGCCGGGGTCTCAGGATGACGTGAGAATCGCCGGGCCCGAATTCCAGGCACGCTTCGTCGACAGAGAAAGCTTGTAGGTCCCCTACCCTCTTGATGGAGGCCAGTGCGGTCAGGAGCGCTGTCTTAAGTGACAGATATTTTAGCTCAACCGACGCAAGTGGCTCAAATGGGGCCTCCCGCAGGCCCTGGAGGGCGACGGAGAGGTCCCAAGAGGGTATGGGGTGCGGCCTGGGGGGATTAACCCTTCTCGCACCCCTCAGGAACCTCACGATGAGTTGGTGCTTACCTAGGGATGTTCCATCCACTGCATCGTGGTACGCTGCAATGGCAGCAACGTACACTTTGAGAGTTGAAGGGGACAGCCTGCGCTCCAACTTTTCTTGCAGGAAGGAAAGCACTACTGCAATCGTACATCTCTGTGGGTCCTCCCCGCGAGAGGAACACTAGTCGACGAACAGACCGCACCTCAGCGCATAAGCCTGCCTTGTAGAGGGGGCTCTGAACTGAGTGATAGTTTCTATCACGGCCTGTTGAAGGCCGGAGAGGTCTGACGCGTCCCGTCCAGGAGCCAGACGTGCAGGTTCCACAGGTCGGGGCGCGGGTGCCAAATTGTGCCCATCCCCTGAGAAAGAAGGTCTCTCCTCAAGGGGATTTTCCAGGGAGGGGCTGCCGCGAGGGAAATGAGTTCTGGAAACCAGGTCCGGGTGGGCCAGTATGGCGCAACCAGCAGAACCTGCTCCTCGTCCTCCCTGATCTTGCACAGTGTCTGTGCAAGGAGGCTCACTGGGGAAAAGGCGTACTTGGGCCCCGGAGGCCAGCTGTGTGCCAGTGCGTCCCTGCCGAGGCTGTTGGGAGCCTCGTCGAGGGAGTAAAATAGCTGGCAATGGGAGGATTCGGGGGAAGCAAACAGATCTATCTGGGCCTCCCCGAAATGGCTCCAAATCAGCTGGACTGTCTCGGGGTGGAGTCGCCATTCTCCAGGATGGGTGGACTGCCGTGAGAGCTGGTCGGCTGCACGGTTGAGTTCTCCTGGAATGTGAACGGCACGTAGCGATTTCAGCCACGTCTGACTCCATAGGAGCAGATGGCGGGCGAGTTGTGACATGCGACGGGAGCGTAGACCACCTTGACGGTTGATGTAGGCTACAGTCGCCGTGCTGTCGGTGCGAACAAGCACGTGCTTGTGACGCAACGTCGGTCGGAAGCGACGAAGGGCCAGAAGCACAGCCAACAACTCTAGGCAATTGATATGCCATTGCAGTCGAGGTCCTGTCCAGGAGCCCGATGCTGCTTGCCCGTTGCATACAGCACCCCAACCCGTGGAAGAGGCATCCGTGTATACCACAAGATGCCTGGAGACTTGTCCCAGGGGGACTCCGGCCTGAAGGAAGGCCGGGTCTGACCACGGGCTGAACAGGCGGCGACACTGCTGGGAAATGCCAATCCGGAGTGTGCCACGGTGCCATGCCCATCTCGGGACTCGATCGTGTAACCAGCGCTGAAGCGGTCTCATATGAAGCAAGCCGAGCGGTGTCACTGCGGCTGCGGCTGCCATATGCCCCAGGAGCCTCTGAAATGTTTTGAGAGGGACCGCTGTTTTGTGTCTGAATGACTCCAGACACTTCAGCACTGACTGCGCGCGCTCGTTGGTGAGGCGGGCTGTCATACTGACCGAGTCCAGCTCCACACCGAGAAAAGAGATCCTCTGCACTGGGAAGAGTTTGCTCTTCTCTCGGTTGACCTGAAGGCCCAGATGGCTGAGGTGCCGGAGCACCAAGTCCCTCTGTTCGCACAACAGATCTCGCGAGTGAGCTATGAGAAGCCAGTCGGCGAGATAGTTGAGGATGCGAATGCCCGTCTGCCAAAGAGGGGACAGGGCAGCCTCCGCGACTTTCGTAAAGACACGGGGAGAGAGGGAGAGGCCAAATGGAAGCACTTTGTACTGATACGCTCGACCCTCGAAAGCAAACCGTAGGAAGGGTCTGTGTCGAGGCAGGATCGAGACGCCTGGCGAACTGAATCGCATAACCGAGACGTACCGTCCGAATCAACCACCGGGAGGGGCTGGGAAGCTGAAGCCAGGCTCCCAGCCTGGTCGCCAGGGGTATCAAAGGGACGTTGACCGACGTGACCGCAGTGGGGCAGCCTGGGGGGGGAAGGGGAAGGGGACTGATCCCAGAAGGAAGAACGTCCTGGAGAAAAGTCAGACTGCACTGGGCAGCGCTTACCTTCTTCCCTGGTTCCCGTAGGCCGACGGCAGCGTTTGAGCACACAGCAGCTCCCGGCCCTCCACCGGGAGTGGGGACGTTGATGTTGTCATCCCCCAAAGAGCAAATCTCTTCACCTCCGGGTTGCCCGCGTCAGGGGCGCTTCGCAGATCTTTTGCGGGTGACCGGTCCCTGAGACGCGGGCGGCGCCGCTCTCCCGCGGGCAGCTCGACGTCGGGCTGCCAATCTGGCGTCATGCACCTCAGCAGGGGACAGAGCTGGTTGTTTGGGAGCCGCGGGGGGGCGCCCTCGGCGACGAGCAGGCGGAGGTGGGGGCCCCGCGGACGTGGTTGGAATGTCGCGGCGGGGCAGGATGTGTTTAATCGCCTCCGTCTGCTTTTGAACCGCCGAGAACTGCTGGGCGAAGTCTTCGACAGTGTTGCCGAATAGGCCGCCCTGGGAGATAGGAGCGTCGAGAAACCGTGAATTGTCGACATCTGCCATCTGGGCCAGGGTCAGCCATAGATGTCGCTCCTGGACCACTACGGTGGACATCACCTGACCAAGGGAACGCGCCGTCACCTTCGTGGCCCAGAGGGCGAAGTCGGTGGCGGCGCGGAGTTCCTCCATTGCGCCCTGGTCAGGACCCCTCTCGTGCAGGTGTTTCAACACCTTGGCCTGGTACACCTGTAAGATCTCGCCGTGGTAGCCGAAAAACCTTGACGGCTCAACGACTTACCGTGGGAAGACAACAAGGGGTGCCTACTCATGAATGAGCAGCGGGACGTCAACGCGGCCATGGACATACGTTCGCAATGAACGCATGTACCATCCGTGAACGCTGCCTCAGCATGCTCTCGGCCCAGGCACGTGAGACAGTGATCATGTCCATCCAGTGAGGCGAGGAAACTACCGCACCCGGAAGCGCACGGCTGGCGAGGCATACCGGGAAGATGCCCTCGACAGCCGTGAGAAATTCACTCTTTTGAATCCCGGTCCGCCCAGAGAGGAACCGCGGCACAACTGTGCACTCAAAAGGGGAGCTCGCTGGAATGCGGGAGGCGTTGATGCCGTAAAAAAGGGCAGCCCGCAGGATTATGCTGGCGGCTGCCAAACGCTCTTTTAGTACAACGACTCTTCGGGTTGTTTGGCAGCACGCCAGCAGGAGAGAGTGCAACTCAGGAACTCTTTTTATTTTTTCTTCTTTGTACGCTCAGATGATGAGGCTCCAAAGCAAAAAGTCTGAATGAGTGGTTGCACGCCGCCATCTTATATACCCGTATGTACGGGGGAGTGGCTTGGCATGCAAATACCACTCGCCAATGTTCATGAATGTTCATTGGCCTTTTGAATAAGACTTGGAGATGATTGGACTCTCAAGCGAGTTCCCATATGTAACGTCGTAGTGAAACGACTGAAGGGGAAATGTATTTTTCCACAAGTTTTGTATGTATGCAAATTGTATAATATCCAAGGTACACATTTCTACTGTAGTAATTGTGCCATTAATTCTCATATTGTATTTTCAGAACATTTTGGCATATTTGTCCTCTCCTCAAATTTGTCACTTGATGATTTTATATATATTATGCTTACTAATATTTTAAATATTATTGTGGGTTTCAATAGATAATAGAAGGATCTTAGCAAACATCAAAGATGAAAAAATTTTTAAAAGCTTTTTAAATGTGTTTTTTGGTTGTGGGACAGCAGTTTGCACCAATTCTGTACCAATTTTACTGACAACTGAACCTCATGTTTATATATAATGTTCAAGCATGCATACGAAAAAACTGTTAAAATATTATTCACCACAGAATAGTGGAACACAAACATACAGACAAGTGTCCGTCAGGTTTAATACGTTATTCCATGTTAATAATTCATGTGCAATTAAAGAATAGCAAATGAACATTCAAGCTGGGCAGTGTGCAGATCTCAACCAGCTCCTTCTGAAAGACGCTGAAGCATTTAACATTGGCTGCAGAGCATTCTTATTAACTGCGTGCTGATGAAACAAAAGCACTCCCGGAGAGTGGTCTCTGATCTGCCTTTCCGCTATTGTGTTTTTGCTGAACACGACCACCAATGCCGCTTGTAATTATTTTAAGAACTGCTTAATTAATTTGTTCAGTTGTTCTAATTTTAACCATTCAGAGGCCCGGAAATCATCAGTAATGACTGAGTGCGCTCAACACTCCACATCCCCTCCAATCTTCACCTGAAATATTCTTAACCCTCTCTAAAACAGAAGAGAGTATGAAGAGAATGATTGTTTTACTGATGGAAATTGATTCTGTTAGTGCTACAAATTTCACTGGCACTAGTTCCGTCATTGTGTATCTGCCATGAATTATTTGTAACCTTCAGATTTGTGGCGATAAAATGTTTGATCCAGACCATCTGTTGTTTGAAAGACTTACAATTCGGTATTTGTTTAATTCACTGCACTTAAGGGAAGAAACCATGGTAACAAGTGTTTAGGTGGCAATTATGATTATCTCTTCTGTTCTGCATTACATACTATTCATTGCACAAAAAAGAAACAGTTCAACCAAAAATTTAATTTACTGAAAATGAACTCACCCTTCCAAGATGTAGATGAGTCTGTTTCTTAATCAGAACAGATTTGGAGAAATGTAGCATTACACCACTTGCTCATCAATGGATTCTCTGCAGTGAATGGGTGCAGTCAGAATGGCAAGTCCAAAAAGTCCAAACAGTTTACAAAAACATCACAATAGTTCACAAGTAATCCACATGAATCCATTCCATCAGTTAACATCTTGTGAAGTAAAAAAGGTGCGTGTCTGTAAGAAACAAATCCATCATTAAGAAATTTTTCACAGTTAAAATATGAGTCCTCAATCTATTACAGGTGCATCTCAATAAATTAGAATGTTGTGGAAAAGGTCATTTATTTCAGTAATTCAACTCAAATTGTGAAACTCATGTATTAAATAAATTCAATGCACACATACTGAAGTAGTTTAAGTCTTTGGTTCTAATTGTGATTTTAACAATTTATCACATTAAACAAAAATCCACCGATACATTTCTCCAAATTTGTTACCACTAAGAAACAAACTCATCTACATCTTGAATGGCCTGAGTGTGAATACATTTTCAGCAAATTTACCATCCCTTTAATCAGTCATTTTGCCTCAGTACACTCTAAAAAAAAAAAAACAACTTGGGTTATTTGGCAACCCAGGGCTGGGTAAATATTGGACAGAACACATGCTAGGTTATTTTATTTAAGTCATTGTTTAAAAATTATTATATTGCTGGCTTAAAATGGACTGAAGCTTATAAAAACACACACAGCATTACTAGAGGCAACAGCAATAATGAAAAGATGAACATTTATTATTAATCACAAATCTATTATTATTGAACACATGGACAAATACAAAACAAACTGAATTTATTTGGGTGAGTAACGTTACAGCATAGTTTACAATGTTACATACATTTAAACTCGTTAACAAGCATTTTAGCCATAAAAAATGTAACATACAAAAGTAGAATTTTAATGTTAGTGTATTCGACCGTTCTCTGTAATGGCTTTTTACCGAAACAGCGTTAATTCTCATGCCGGTGTGCCGCCGAAATCTGAGCCGGTGAAGGGCCGCTGTTCGCCGGGTTAACTGCGAACTTCAGACCGCCGCCGTGACGCCATGACTGACTCGAAAAACTGCCCATAAAAATACAGTACTGACATTAGAAAACATGCTGTATTTTAAGGTTAAACTCAGTACAATAACGAATAAAATCCATTTATTTTATTTAAGGCAAGAGGCGTTTTCCATCCTGCAAACAACCGCTGCTCATGCAGTAGTGATCGGTCGTTCTTGAATTCGTTCAGTCGCGCATGCGCAACATCCTATTAGGTTCTGTACTGGAATTAGTTCACCTGTTTCGAGTCGTTCGTTCGTTTTATGGGGCTGTCACGTGATGAGACGAACGAATAGGTGTGTACGGCTACAGACGGCGATCAACGAGAGTAGCCGAGAGCAGTCGTGGGCGGAGCTGAAAACGCAGGCGTCAAGTCGGACACTTTCTGCTCTCGTTAGTGAAGCTCTCACGGTGTTTGCATGCTCTATCACAGATGAAGTGAATTAAATGCAATATTTATCAAATACACGGACTTTTCAAAAGCATTTTCATGTGCAACAGAGCACGTTTCATATACTGCTTAATACAGCGCCATCTGAACAAGAATAATGATTTTATGATAAATCTGACTCATTATAACATTGTGACTACAGTAAAAACACTTTTAATGCTGTAAAAACACAGATTTGTGAGTATTATCGGATTTGAGGATGTTAGAATAAACCCGAAACACACGTGATTGTTGTCATGGCCAATCGTGAAACAGCCATGTGGTCATCAGAGCTCCTGCAGCCGCTCTGAAGAAACTGTGCTGGCTGAGTCAGTCGCTGCTCTCGATGCCACACGTGACAGTCACGAGGCCTCGGCGCCGCCTCAAGTCGGAAAAATTTTTAACCGGCATGCACTGCTTCAAGTCAGAATTTGATCGAGCTGCGCAGCGCTGCGTTAAGTCGAACACACCTATTGACTCGAACCTGAGGACTCGAGAGATGAACTAATCAGTTCTCTTTCCGGCTCACACTGCTTTGGTTAAACTTATGGGGCTGTCACAAGATGAACGAACGACTCAAACCCGAAAACTTGTCATACAACTTGTCAGACAAAACTTGTCAAGGTGAGGTGAGCTAATCATAGACTAAAGACCCAGGTAAACAATTAATTAATCTTTTCTAATTCTTATAGCATTGTAGTTTTGTCTTGTTTGTAGTGTGATTAGGTTTGTGTAAGCAGTAGATGTATTCGGGAAGTAACACGTAACATTTTAATTATATTTTGCTAAAATGAACGAAATGACTCGAAAAAAGATTCGTTCATTTTGCTGAACAAGAGTCAAAGGTCCGAGTCGGTAAAATAATCCGAACTTCCCATCACTATCACGCAGCTGACAGACATCTCGTCCTTATGTTGCGTTGCATAAAATAAATGAAATAAAAGCTATACAAACCTTTATTTCGCTGAAAAAGTGCAACTCAGCTGAGAACCGCTCTCTCCTGTAAAGGACTCAAAAAGCCCGCTCTGACTGACTGTAACTCAGCAGATGGGTTGTTTTGTCAGAGATGGGCTCAACCCAGTGGTTGGGTAGAAAAAAATAACCTATCGTTAAAAATGACCCAGCAACTAAGTTACAGAAGAACTACCCAGCGCCTGGGTAAACAAAATATTTAAAAAAAATAGCCCAATAAAATGACCCAACAAGTTGAACCCAGCATTTGGGTTAAAAAAAAGAACCCAGCTCCTGGGTAAAATATTAAAAATAACCCAATAAAATGACCCAATGGGCTGAACCCAGCATTTGGGATAAAACCCAGTATTTTTTAGAGTGTAGATAAAGCAGGATTACATTAATTTATTTCATTTTTATCTCTACAAGTCTTTCATAAACTGATTTCCATGAGGATCTGAGAATTGGTGGTGGTTGTTTGCCAGACAGGAGTATTCCAGTGACTCGTAGCCAGCACTAGAAAGCAAATAACTGCATTGAGGAGGCCATTCATGATCTCATGTGGCCGTTCATTGCTGCTGTCAAAAAGCTTTTAGTGTCAGCCCTTTGGTAAATATGGTGAATGAAGCCACTCTGTACTGAACATGTGTGGGCTACAAGTGTGACTGACAGCTATCTGGCTGCCTTGTAACCTCAATTTGATGATCAGTGACTCCAGTATGCGGGAAACAGGTCTTGTTTGCCCTTTTTGATATTGGAGTCTTTTCAGAAGAAAACTGCTTTCATGTTAGTAGGTTGGGTGAGACTTTGATAAACATAGCCTGAACAAAAGGAATGGGTTTGTTACATAAAATATAATATAGATAATTGGCTAGTTCTGGGTTTGTATAAGCTATTTTACTAAACCTGTACCAGCAACTTATGAGAAGTGTGACTTCTGTGGTTAAATCCTGTGTTTGTTCCTCTCCTTTCCCTTATCACATTCTAACCGAAAACAAACAAAACTAAAGACCATATCATCCTCTGCTTATACGAGTAAACATTTCATTTGACTCGAACGCACAGAAGTGAAGTGGACCAGAGAAATTCAAGAGCATACAGGACTTTAAAGAGAAACGAACAGCCAAATAAAATATATTTTTACATCCTGAGAAGAAAATGATGTGCAAAAGTTGTGCCAGTGGGTGGTTTCTATAATTTTAGGCATTTCTTGAGTGTGTTCACGTTACCAAAATTTAGTTTCATTGTCTATTGTCATTGTGTGTGGTGATGACTTTCAAAGCAAGCAGTTTTCTCTTGGTTAACACAGCAGATGCACTTGATGCACAATATTTTCAGATTTTTTTTGGCCTCATGTGCAATTCCCAATCACATGGATTCCTATTCGAGTGACTTTGCCCATGAAAAGTTTTGGAGTAAGGGCAAATGTTGTTTTTAGTGTTGCTAGAAAATGTTCCAAATCATTTTTAATGCACTGTGGTTGCTACAGTGTTGTGGGTGATTCTGAGAGCATTGCTATGCAGTTGCTAGGGTGTTTGTAATGTTTAGTGCTTTGCTATATGGATGCTATGGTGTTGTTTAACAGCAGTTGTGGGTAGTTGCTGTTAGTGTTGCTATGCACATATTAAGGTGTTATGAGTGATTTTTAGCGCATTGCTATTATTTGCTACGGTATTTGGAGAGCTTTTTAATGCATTGCTTTGCAGTTCCTAGGATGTTGTTAACAGCAGTTGTGGGTAGTTTCCAGGGCATTGCTGTGCAGATGTTAAGGTGTTTTTAGTGATTTTTAGTAAGTTGATGCATATGGTTGCTGCTGTGTTTGAATGGTTGTAGTCAGGGCTCGCAAAATTTCAAAAATCCTGGCATTCTTCAGATTTTTTCTTCAGAAGTCAATTTAACTAGTCTGAATAAAAAAGATATCTGCTGAACTTCACTGCAGACAAATCAGCATGATCAAAAACTTGATTGTATTTTCTCTTCAAATAGCAAGTCAATAGAGTGCAAGAGAGTGCAGAGTTATTTTACCAAAATAATATGGATCATACAAAATGCATGTTAGGTTTTATTTAGTACTGACCTGTATAAGATATTTCACCAAAAAAGGCCTTTACATATAGTCCACAAAAGAAAATAATAGCTGAATTTATAAAAACGACATTCAAATGTTTACATAGGCTTGATTTTTAATACTGTGTTGTTACCTGTGTTTTTTTGTGTAGTGATAGTTGTCCATGAGTCCTGAACAAGTTAAAGAAGCTGTTTGTCCTGCCCACTGTTCTTTAGAAAAATCTTTCAGGTCCCACAAATTCTTTGTTTTTTTAGCATTTTTGTGTATTTAAACCTTTTCCAGCAATGGCTGTATGATTTTGAGATCCATCTTTTCACACTGAGGACAACTGAGGGACTCATATGCAACTATAACAGAAGGTTAAAACACTCACTGATGCTCCAAAAGGCAAATCCATGCATTAAGAGCCAGGGGTGTAAACTTTTGAACAGAAGGAAGATGTGTACATTTTTTCCCCTGAATATATATATATATATTTTTCATTTATTACTACCCTTCAGAAGCTACAAAAGATACTTACAAGTTTTGCAGAAGACAAAATTGACCCTTATCTTCAATTTAAAAAGTTTTTTAAAAGGTTTTAATGCATTGGGTTTCCTTCTGAAGCATCAGTGAGCATTTGCACCTTCTGTAATAGTTGCATATGAGTCCCTCAGTTGTCCTCAGTGTGAAAAGATGAATCTCAAAATCATACAGTCATTGTTGGAAAGGGTTCAAATACACAAAAATGACAAAGAACACAAAAAAAAGAATTTTGGGGACCTGAATGGGGCTGGCAAACGATTCATCGCGATTAATCGCATACAAAATAAAACTTTGAGTATGCCTTATATATGTGTTTGTACTGTGTGTACTTATTATGTATATATAAATACGAGCACATTCATGTTTATATTTAAGAAATATTTACATGTATTTAATTTAATTTTTATAGAATTTATATTATATATAAATAAAAATATTTTGTACATAAATAACATATTTCTCCTATATATATACATTCATGTGTGTGTATTTATATATACATAATAATTACACACAGTACACACATATATTAAGCAAACTCAAACTTTTATTTTGTATGCAATTAATCGCGATTAATCGTTTGACAGCCGTAGACCTGAAGGATTTTTCTGAAGAACAGCAGACAGTTTAACTGTTCAGGACAAACAAGGGACTCATGAACAACTATCAGTAAACAAAAAAACACAGCTGTGGATCATTCAGGTAACAACACAGTATTAAGAATCAAGCGTATGTAAACTTTTGAATAGGGTCATTTTTATAAATTCAACTATTATTTTCTCTTGTGGACTATATGTAAACAACTTTTATGTGAAATATCTTATTCAGGTCAGTTTTTTAATAGTTCCCAAGGCTTTGCTATGTGGTAGCAAAGATCTTCTAAGTAGTTTTAAGTGAGCAGTTGCTACGGTGTTCTAAGAGATTTTTAATGCATTGCTATATGGTTGCCAATTTCTAAATGCATTTTTATTTTATTTCTCTGATTTACTGGTTGCTATAGGGTTTTGGATTGTTGTTTACTGGCCCACATCAGAAGAGCCCACTGACTATACAGATTATAAGACGTTGTGAGGAGACGGAGGATACATTATGAATACATTATTCTTGGGTCTGAGAATTCTGTGTTGTCAAAAAACAAGTTAAAATGTAGCAGGGGGAATTTGCATTGTGACAGTAGAGTTATTGTTTTTTGAAAGCTTTCCAGAGGAGTCCACTCACCATCTACTGTACAAGAAAATGATAAAACTCTTTTAGAGAAATAGTTGCAAAACAGTCTGTTCTTTTTTTACACAAGCCTCAAGCTTCTCGATTCTTGCACCGATATCACAACCTTCCACCTCTCCCTGAGCCCTGGGGTCATTTAATATGGAGATTATTCACGTAATTAAGCTCAACTAGAATTTAATCTTGTGTGTATCGGGTTACTCAAAGTTGCATCACGCTAAAATTGCGGGCGATAGACTTTTGCACCAGACAATATGCAATTTCCAGCTGTAAGTGCTTTTATGAAACAAGAACTCCAAAGCTAGATTCAGCTCCAGTGAATTCAGTCTATGAGGCCTGTTATTGTTGCAGCACATTAGCATATTGATCCTACGGTCTCAACACTTCGCGCTCCACAGCCTCATTGTTTCGCTGTTTAGAAATGCAACCACAAACATCCTGCCTCAGCACCGAAGCAGAGAAAAGAGCAGTCTGGTGAAATAAAGTGCTGAAATATTTATTCGGGATGCATATTCAGCTTTTTTTGACCACAGTTTGACTGTGATCCATCTCCATGAGCAGGCGGATTAATAATTGAGCCCTAGTTAAATAACTGACAAATGAGATGGCCATGTGAACAAGGAAAGAAATTATGGAGGATGAGGTGAGACAATAGAAAGAGAAAGGCTGGTTTGAAAACATGAGGAGGAATACGACTGCCAACATTGGTTGCATCCAAAACGAACCAGCATTTCGACCACCAAAATGTGTTTTTCACACTTTTTTAATGCGACACAGAAGCAGGGGAAACAATGAATCAGCAAATGATTTCTGTTGGTCTAATCGCCCACATTGACTTAATGCTCTTCAGCCAGTGACTCAATTTTAAAACTCATGTTACAATTTAAGGCTGAATATGTTTTGTTTTCCAGCATCTTCTGCATATTTGAACCCTTTCCAGCAGTGTGATTTTGAGATCCATCTTTTTGATGATAACTGAGGGACTTTTACAAAAGTGTTTTAGCTACACAGGTTCAAACATTCACTGATGTGCAAGAAGGAAAAACAATGCTTTAAGAGAAGGGGGTGAAAACATTTGAACAGGATGAAAATGTGCATTTTTACAATTTATGTACTTTTTAACCTCAAATGCTCATCTTATCTTGTGAACTCTGTTTTTCCGGTTCAAGACAGTTGGGGTATGCCGAAAAACTCCCATCTCATTTTCTCCTCCAACATCGCTGTTTTACCTTTTTTTTTGTAAAGGCAGTTTGATCTTCTTTGCATGGTTACTTTGTAAACACTGGGTCGGTACTTCTGCAGCGATGTAGGACGATTTTAAAAATGGATGAGAAAATGAGATGGGAGCTTTTGGACATACCCTAAATGTCATGAACTGAAAAACTGAGCTCAGGCAGAGCTAGACAAGACGAGCTGAGGTTAAAAAGTATATCAATAGTAATTTTTTTATAAAATAATTTTTTTTGCTAGATAAGACCCTTATTCCTTGGCTGGGATTGTTTAGAGCCCTTTTAAAGCTGCATTTAAACTACATTTTGGACGTTCAAAATCGGGGACGGGGTTTTCCTCATTTTTTTACGACTTACGAAAGAAAGACATGAACATCTTGGATGACAATGGGGTGAGTACATTATATGTGAATCTTTGTTTTGGAAGTGGACTTTTCCTTTAACAACACAGCCATTTGCACTCTGCATCGAAAACATATATATAAACACGCTGTTGCACCTCTGTTAACTTTTAAGGCTTATTTTGCGGTGTTTATAATCCTTTTGATGGTTTGCATCAAGGAGTTGTAAAAACCGGTATTACACTCACTCTATGAATGAATCGCATTTTTTTACCGAACTCTTACAAAGCAAACAAAAACAAACACTCTCCTTCAATCCATGAACATTTCTCTCAGTTAATATATGCAATCTCACAGTCTGAAGCGTCTGTCATAGCAAATCAACACACACTGTCATGAATAATTAGGCAAAGCGTCTTCTTATAGGATAAGAACAAGCAGCCTCATGAATAATTATGAGACACCAACGCGTCATCGCAGCACTATAGTCCGTTGACACGTCACAAACAAGTAACACAAAAAGTATATCAATAGTAATTTTTTTTATAAAATAACAGATTTTTATGCTAGATAAGACCCTTCTTCCTTGGCTGGGATCGTTTAGAGCCCTTTTAAAGCTGCATTTAAACTGCATTTTGGACGTTCAAAATCGGGGATGCCATTGAAGTCCATTATATGGAGAAAAATCCTGAAATGTTTTCCTCAAAAACATAATTTCTTTATGACTTATGAAAGAAAGACATGAACACTTTGGATGACAAGGGGGTGAGTACATTATCTGTAAATTTTTGTTCTGGAAGTGAACTTCTCTATTAATGCATCTATACAGATATTACTACTGTCATATATTCTAAACTGTAATTTATTCCTATGATGCCACAGCTGAATTTTCAGCATCATTACTTCAGCTTTCAGTGTCACATGATCCTTCAGAAGTTATTGTAATATTCTGATATTACTCAAGAAATATTTCCTACTTTCAGTGTTGAAAACAGTGGTGCTGCTTAATACTTTTGTGGAGACTGTGCTACAATTTTTGGTAAACAAAGTTCAGAAGAACAGCATTATAGCATATTGACTAGGCTTGACTGACAAGCGAACAAATTTACAGTGATGTGCATTTCTCCCTTACCTTGTTTCATCATTGTTTTACTTTGTAAAAACACTGCAGCACTTTGAGCAAACAATGATGGAAAACAGTTCTGGTGTCTGTGTTTTGTCACAAAACCACGACACCAGGTCCGACTTAAACAGTGTTTGGAGAAAAGATTTCAATTAAGAGCGGTTTGATTAAATCTCAATTTACTGGAGTCAACGAAGCTTTGCCTGACTCCCACTCATGTTGTGCCGTGAATCTCAAGGCCAGATTGACATTTGGAAGTGTTTAGACCCGCCACCTGCTCCCGTCTCATTTCCCTCCCCATAATGGGAACGCAGGCACAGACGGAGCTGCGGTCTGTCTGGGATAAGTTATCGCTGTCATGCGCCTCCGAGGACCACGTGGTCCGACTGTCATCCCGCATCCCACCAACTCCACGGACCAACCGAATAAGGATTTATGTCTAGGATGCTGTCCTCTCATTAAAGTCCACCATGGACTCTCTTGGAGAAGGTAAATTCAGCCTGCTCAGGCGTAATAGACCCCTCCACCATTGCACGGCAGTGCGCAATGAGAGACAGAGAGGGCCATTAGTCTTACGCGGCCCGACTAGCAGCAGGCAGGATAATGAACTAAGGAGAGGGTTAGGGCACCCAGAGGAAATAAGGCTCACACTGCAGAGGTAAATTCACCATAAGAGACAAATACTGTGAAGAGCATGGGGCTCAAACTGACAAGGAGGGATATAAAAAGTTTTTAGTGCTTATTGAGTGGATATATATTTTCACATATTTATTTATTTGTTTGCTTATTCCTTCATTTACGAGAATTTCAGATGCTTTACCAGGGAAAAAGCCTCGTCTTGAGAGCATATTTTCATTTAAGAGCATAGCCTCAAGCCAAGGCGAAGCAAAATGCTGTGACGGGAGTTTTAAATTGCAACACGTCGACACTGTAAAATGTCTTGCTCGGTTTGTTTACGAACGTGCATTATATCGGCACTTAAAGCCAAAAGTTGTACCTATGAGTTTTTTACGCATTTGGGAATGTTATTAAATTGCTGTCATTTTTAATAGGGTAGGAAGTGATATGGAGCGCTCATTCGGCTTCATCAGATTGAATGCATATTACGGCCCGAGAAAATGAGCTATATCTTTTACTGTAAAAATAAAGAACAGTGATAAAGCAAGACACTGGAATTTAGGAATATATTCACACTGTGCTAAATATGATGCATGATGCATTTCCATTAGATAAAACCGTCTGTGGATGGAATATGACTACAGTCAAACAGCAATTCAAAACGCAAATGACCGTTTTCACAATACATATTCGCCTCCAGCCAGGATGAATAGATAGTTGTGGGCTCCACGAGTAATTGTCCTCCTATGGTCATCACCTCAGAGAAAAATAACAGAAATTAGATATATGGTCAGCGTTGCGCGGTGATGGCCTTACGTGCGTTTCCTTTTGTGATGCTGCTGAGTAAGCTTTGCCTGGAGCGTGGAGGTTTCTGTCTATGCCTTCCAAACTGGATGAAGACCAAGTCCCTGTCTGCGTTTGTTTTTGTCACCCTGTTCTCTACACCAGATGGTTTGACAGTCTTGCCAGGAGCTGTTATTGCCTTCATAGATATGCTTCTCTTGACAGCACGTAAGTAAACTTAAGCTAAAGGCAAAAGAGGGTAATTACACATAGACTAAGCTGAGCTCCATTCCAGTGATTATGGCACTTGGCACGCACTGCTGCGAACTGGATTTGATTGGATTGAGCTACAGAATGTTGCGGCTGTTGCTGCATTTTGTAACAATGTCATTGGTTACGGTTTGTGGAAATCATTAATCTTTAAAGAAAATAATCCCACTCCACAGTTCAAGTCGTGTTGCGCACGCATGCGATGAATGTATTGTTTTCAGTGGTGTGAAGTATTCGAGTAAATGGAGCTAGTGCTTAAGTATCTTTCTGGCAACTTTGTAATTTTTGAATAAGCATCAAAGACATTAGGAACTTTTACTCTGTTCATGACTATATGTTTTGTATAGGTACTCTTTACTCCACTACATTTGTAATAAGTAATGCACTTTACATGACACCTAACTTTTTCTGCAGAAGTGTACTTCTGCTATAAAAAAGTGATATTGTCATCCACAGGTTAGATTTAAGGTACTAGATCTTTGAGCTTTGCTCTTACGCACCCAAACTTGTCAGTGAGGCTACTTTAGAAAGTGAGTGCATCAGCAGCTAGTTGCTGAATCACAGGTGTTTTAGGGGGCGTCTATACTTCATCGTTTTCAACTAAAAACTGAAAAATTTTAGTGTTTTAGCCATTAATTTACAAAAAACTATGCATTTTGTGGGCCTGAAAAGCAACTTGGAAAGCAATTTTCAAAATGCAAATTTTTGAAAACTGAACAACTACTATCTCACTGTAAACTACAAAAATGTGAAACTACAAATTTGTGAAAACTACTGATGTCACATGGACTATTTTTAACGATTTATTTACTACCTTTCTAGACCTTTAATGTGTCAGTTGTGTTGCTGTCTACACAGGGTCAGAAAGCTCAATTTCATCAAAAATATCTTCATTTGTGTTCTGAAGATGAACACAGGTCTTACGGATTTGGAACAACATAAGGGTGAGTAATTAATGACAGAATTTTTTATTTTTGGGTGAACTGTCCCTTTAACTGTCCCTAAAACTTTTGCTCAAGTGGTATTAGAATTGGCTACTTCATAAGCTGTAAAGGAGTTACATTTTTGCTTTTCATCTTTTAATGACAGGAGCAAAAAGAACCTAAAATGCTCTGTGATTTTAATCGTACATATAAGAGTAATACATCATTTAAATCTGTAAAGGGTCTACTTTTATTAGTGGACACTCACCATATCAACAAAACGTTATGCTTTTGCAAAACAAAGAAAATAAACGGTGCACATTCAGCAGTCTCAGTCTCCACACATATCTTTTTGAAATGCGTCATTAAAATGAACTGAAACTCAGCGAATACGTGACACACACACATGAGAGAGATACCTATAGAAAGCTTGATATTTTTACTTCTAGATTAAGTAACTCTTACCGAAAACAAATATTCTCTGATGAAGTAATTTGTATGAAACCATGTAAACGCCCACATCACCGTAAACAAAGCGCCGAGACTTTTCTTCCAAGTTCATCTGGACTACTTGTCCTTTCTGGAAGAAGATGCACTGTGAGGAATAAGACTTACTTCAGAGGAAGAACTCGATGTGACACATGGCGTGATCCAGCAGAGGAGATATTAACATGAGTAAGTCTTTCTTTTATTAGCCTACTTGCGTTAGATGTTACTGTGACAGAACTTGCAGACATTTTACTGGTTAGACTTTTTTCTACTTTAGGTATCTCTACTTTTACTTTTTCAGGTACTTTTTACACCTGTAACTGTTTTGCATTTCATATTAGATGAATATGTTTCTTCAAGTTTGTAATTTGTTCATTCTTTTTCACATTCTTCTCTCCTTGTCTCAGGTAAGTCCTACAATCCTGTACTATTCTACTATACTTTTTAGTACTGCAAGTAGTAGTGTATTCACACTGAAAAAGTTGTCGTGTATCGCCATTACTTAGTGGGAGGAGTTAAACGTGCTTAACCTACAATTATAGTGTAAGATTTCTCTTAACAGTTAAATAAAATTAAAGTTTATACTGACGTACTTACATTTAAGACACAATCGACGGTTACTTTTTGCTCTGCCCAAGGAAACTATTACAAACGAAGTCAATACAGACTGTTGAATCTCCAAACAACACAAAGTGGCAGTTGGTTTTTTTCTTTTTTTTGCAGGTTTTATTTTAATTTTTTTTTTTTTGGTTTGTTTTTTAGAATAAAGAACATGCGATAACATATAAATTACATCAAAACAAATAAAATAAACAACAAAAACAATAAAACATAATAAAAATAATAAATAAAACAGGGAAAGTGATAAGAAAATTACATGTCCATAAACAAGTACAAATAATTACAAATTATTTAAAGAATAGATTTAAGGCCTTAATTTTACTTAATTAAAGTAATTGTAATTTACAAGGTCCAGCATTTTGTAATTTCGTAATTCTTTTAACGTATACAGGTAGTGACCTCTTTCTGTTTTAAAATGAGTAATTTACTGCCCATTTACATTTGTGAATAAAGAATTTTCCATATATAAATTCACATTTTCATATTTAAATTCACATTCATATTTAAATTCACAATATACCAAACTTTGAAGTCAACAGTATAAAAATAATAATAATAATAATAAAACATCCTTTTGTTTGAGATGCAATTCAATATGATTGGTTCCTCATTTATCTGAGCGAATGATTCAGTGATTCACTAATAAAGGCAGTCACTTGATGCCACCTACTGGACTGGAGAATATGTGTAACTTAAAAAAGTGTGACTGAAAATTCCAACCATTGTGCTTTAAAAGAAGTCAAATGCAAGGACCAAAATTAACTGTTGTAAAAGCCTGTCCATGCTGCATACATATATTATGTAAACACATTTTTTGTTTGTTTTTTTGTTTTACAAGAGTGCTATATAACAAATTACATTTGTCATTAATTATAATCAGAATATAAAACCTGCTTCAGGGGACAAATCAGTCTGGAAAACTGATGGATGGACTGCAAATCTAAAATCTTTGATTTCAGGCTTGATTTTTTACTCACTGACAGCCAGAATTCTGATGCCCTCCCTGCTGAAAAAAAACCAAACAAAAAAACAATAGAAACCATCAGAGTTTGTAATGGTTTCACTATTTATGATGGGACTTGGTATTGGTTGGTTTTTTAATGGAAACTCTAATGGACCCTGTGGGTTTCTACTGGTAATTGGTCACCTTCTATTGGTGGTTTATTAAAACCACTAAATCCCAGTGGAATATGTCCTAGAACACACTACAGAAAAAAATTTAATGTTTTTAATGGTTAAAAAATTGATGGTTTGTAATATTTGTAATGGTATTTGTAGTGGAAACCATTAGAATTTCTGTGATGTTTTCATTCAGCAGGGCTGTCTGCAACTCAGAGTGTTGCAGTATGAAATGTGTTTTAACCAACCCGATCTCATGGCAATTCATACATATTTTAAGAAGTGGCTAATTTGTCTATTTTTGTATGACCTTGCTCGATTTTTGTTAAATTGTACGTATTTTACGAGTTCCCCAGTTCGTATGAATTCGCACAAATGACATACCCCTAACCAATCAATCAATCAATCAGTCACCTTTATTTATGTACCGCCTTTAACAATACAGAATTGTGACAAGGCGGCTGTACAGTATTAAATAGGAAATAGTACATCAACAATGCAAAGGGCAACAGTAAACACTCAATTTTCAGGTAAAGGTAGTTAATCAAATACACCAAAATAAAATACAATATTGTGTGAAGATAAAGTGAAGGTAAAGTGTCCCCAACTAAGCAAGCCAGAGGCGACAGCGGCAAGGAACCAAAACTCCATCTGTGACAAATGGAGAAAAAAACCTTGGGAGAAACCAGGCTCAGTCGGGGGGCCAGTTCTCCTCTGGCCAGACACAGAGGACTCACCAGGTCCCGTGGTCCTGTGCCGACAGCCGTCTAGGTGACGAGGTGTTCACTGGGGATCCATCTCTGGGGCTCATCTAGTCGATGTGGTCTCCGCTGACATTCAGTGCTGTAGAGGTCGTCTCTAGGTGCTGATCCACCACCTGGGCTGGGTACGGACTGGAACCCCACATCTAAACCTACTCATCACTGGAGTCTAGACAAATCGCATGAGTGAGTTTGTATGCATTCATACAGATTAGCCACCTAGTAAAATACGAACTAATTGGTCATGAGTTTTAACTGGTGATAACCAACAGCCAATGAGTGAACAAGATGGCCACAGGGAGGAATTGTAGTCTTACGAGATTTTCTGTAGCACTGCTTTTTGTGAATGAGACAAAGTTATCAGGGATGTTGTGTAGCCTAGTGTGACCCTCAGTCGCTAATATGTCATGTAATGTGCAAACAAAATACCTAAACACTCATGTAGCGTAAAAGGAACAGTAATCTGACAACCTTAATGTAAAATAGGCCTGAGCACAAAGCTCACAGCCTTAAAAGTGGCTCGAGTGTTTACGTAAACTAAAATGTATGACAAAAATGACCTTTCATTCACACAAATACAATGCTCAAAATATTCCTGACACAGTAACAAACTCAAACCTGTTTCAATTGGCACATGTGTATTGGGGGCCTAATGGCTTCCCGGCTTAACATGCACAAATAGCAGTCATGCCTCCCAGCTTCCTCATTAGCATAGTTAATCCTGTGTCTTGAAGAGGCTTGAGTAAAATATTCCTCGCAGGCAGCTTCGCACAACAAGCGCCACTGATACAGTACATGAATAAATTACGGAGATAATTAAAGGAAATGTCAACGTGGGACTGGATGGAGCGTTATTAATGATGGCTGGGCTGTGTTAAAGTATCCTGGGCTGAAGTAAGCATGATTAATGTGTGTTTAATGGCAGTGGGGAAGAACACGGCTTCGGCTTTAATAAAGAGGGCTTATTTTACTGGGGTTTGTCTGTGGAATTGACCTGTTCTCAACACCCGGAGGAGCGCCGTTCGACCTTTCCAAAGATCATCTAATCTTCCGGTCTTGTTCTGAGATTTATTTCCAACAACAATTATAATGGGGTGATATGGATGGATATGTCTGGGAAGTGCTAATAAAACGCAGTGGGGTTTTTTTTTGTGGGCAAACGTGGGTGTGTTTTACGCTCCGCTGCAGGCCTAAGGGGTCTATGCTGATAGACAGTGATGTTTTTATCGAAGTTCTTGATTGACGCGCAAACAAAATGCAGAAAGTAGCCTATTAAAGGCTCAAAAGTCGCTCTCCTCTTTGAATTGTAGGTTTGTGCACGTGCTGAGGTGAAGGGGCTCGTCTGTTGCTGAGACCTAAATAACGTCTGCTTGTAAAGCTTGTTAACCTTTCTAGAATAGTGTAACCATGGGGAGCACAAAACAGTTAAAAAGTTTGATCACCGAGACCTAATGACACACCAGGTCCACTGTATTTGAGGACCGGTGGCACCCACAGAGTCATGCCTTTTGTTCCTGAATGGGATTGACTAGTCTCTTTTCAAGGTCGGTTTGAGCACACTCAGATATGTAATCTTTCTCAAGGCATTGAGCATAACTGCAAGCCTGTCATGTTTCACATAACAAGTTCAGCACGCTGTGTGCTGTAGGTGTCAGAGATAAAGCATGTCAGTTCTTTTTTATGTTAAATGAAAGTTCAGTGCATTCAGTGCAATGCTATACAGCTCACGCTGTAAAAACGTTTGGGAGGAATCCTAAAAATGGGCTTCATGCTGAAACTAATTATGCAGCCAAAAACATAAAATAATAAAAATCATACTTGTCTATTATAAATATTTAAACATCCTTAAAACAAAATACATTTCATATTTACTTCAGAAGCAAAATGACATGCAATATTAAGTCATTTTTTTTCAGAGAAATACTTATTTGCCAATGGGGCGAGAAAAATAAACATAATTCAAAGGGAAAACATGTTTATTTTTCCTACCCCATTGGCAAAGCATAAATAAATATCACAAGATTTCATTCAAATTCTCTGAAAACAAGTCGTAATATTTTATTTTTCTTTTCAAAAGTACGTTTTAGGGATGCTGAGATATTTATACAGGAAAACAAGACAAATTACTGATTATGAAAAGTAAACAACTGGTGAAATGTTAGTATAATATTTATTTTTTTATATATAAAAAATACACTACTGGCTAATGTTTTTGAAAAAAGTCTCTTATGTTCACCAAGGCTGCCTTTATTTGATCAAAAATAGAATAAGAAAAATAGTAATGTGAAATTATTATTATAATAATAGAAAAAATAACGCTTCCATTTTATATATATTATATATCTGAAAATGTTATTTATTCCTGGGATGCAAAGCTGAATTTTCAGCATCATTACTCCAGTCTTCAATGTCACATGATCCTCCAGAAACCATTTTAATATGCTGATTTGATTTATCACTGTTAAAAACAGTTTTTGTTGCTTAATATTTTTGTGAAAATCATGACACACTGCCATTTAAAATTATGATTTAAAAAGAAATGATTTAACGTATTATTCGTAAATAAATAAAATACTTTTATTTTAAAAAAATACAGCATTCAGCAAGCATTTTGTACACTGATCAGTTTTGACAGTAAATACATTTATAATGTTGCAACTGTAACGGGGAGTGAGAGGCGAGAGGCGAGCGGATCCATATGCGAGCCTTTATTTAAGGGACGAGACAGATACATGGTCGAACAGGCAGGGTCAAACAGGTAAATCGCAGGCAAGACGTAGAGAATAATCCTTATAACCAGCGATAGTCCAAAAAGGCAGGCGGCGAGACAGTCGACAACGAGATAACCAGGCGAGAGAACAAAACACTGGGAACTAGGAACTCGGGAACAAGGAAACTAGGGAACGCTAACAATAGAACACAACAACTTAAGGTGAGAGTGACATCTGGTGGTGAGCGGACCGCGGGAGACGCAGGGGCCCCCCGGGGCGGAACAGGAGGCGCAGGGACCCTCCAGGGCAGAGCAGGAACCCGCGTCATGGGCTGGGACCTGGGGAGAGCAGGGACAGAGGAGGCAGAGAGAATAGGGAGAGAAGCAGAGAGACCAAAGGATAACGCCGCCTCCATAGGAGGATCTACAGCCAATGCTGACACCTCTGGAGGCATTGGCGCAGCTTCTCTGACGGAAGAGGCCTCTGGAGCAGACTTGAGACCAGGCGGGACCTCTGGAGCAGACTTGAGACCAGGCGGGACCTCTGGAGCAGACTTGAGACCAGGCGGGACCTCTGGAGCAGACTTGTGAACAGACGTGACCTCGGGAGCAGACTTGTGAATAAACGTGACCTCCGAAGCACAGTGTGCAGCCCACACACACCAAATGGCAACCGCCATTAAGGAAAGAGCAGCGGCGGGTGGCAGGCCCTCTTTAATGGTGGTTTTAGAAGGTGTTGACGCCACTGGGATGTTTGCTGCCCTTACTGACACTAGTGGTGGGTCCAGCACGCTGGCCATCATGATAGGCCGTGACCCTGGGATGTCGGACGAGACGTGGCGTGGCTCTGGGCGGTCAGACGAAACATGGCGAGGCTCTGGGCCGTCAGGCGGGACGTGACTTGACTCTGGGCCGTCAGGCGGGATGTGACTTAACTCTGGGCCGTCAGGCGGGACGTGACTTGACTCTGGAACAGCGGCAATAACGTCACTTGGCTCATGAAGATCAGCTGTGGTTTGACTTGGCTCGTGAAGATCAGCAGTGACTTGATCTGACATGTGAAGACCAGCGGTGACTTGACCTGGCTTGTGAAGATCAATGACTTTACTTGACTCAGGAAACACAGCTGCAACTTGACTTGACTCGGAAACTTGACTTGACTCAGGAAACACAGCTGCAACTCTACATGGCTCGGGTATGGCAGCTGTAACGTGACGAAGCTCCGTTTTCGCCGCCATGTTGTGAACGGGCTCCGCCGTCGCCGCCATCTTGTGAGCGCGCGCCGGCGCCGCCGCCATTTTGTGCACGAACTCTGTTGTCGCCGCCCTGGCATGAACGTGCTCCGGCGCGGCCGCCATTTTGTGAACGGGCACCGCTGTCGCCGCCATTAGGGCAGCGCTATCCGCAGCCGTTGTCATTGCTCTTGCGCGTTCGAGCGTGGCCGGCATTTCGCGAGCGATCCAGGCGGCCAGCGGTCCCGTGGTGTCGCGCTCCTCCTCCTCAACACCCACGGTAAATGGAGAGTCCACACACAAAAGTGCAAAGTCCAGAAATTCCGCGAGTGATGAACGCGGACCCTCGCGTCTTAGTCTCGCCTTCAGTGGCTCGTTAACACCATCACAAAAAATTTCTATAATTATACAGTCCGGGAGGGTGGAATAATTAGCGATGGCCAAAAACTCACGGATGTTGTTCGAGTGTGCGCGGTCCTTGTTTTATCCTGAATAGTATCCTGTCTGTGTCCATATCTGTTGAATGTCCGGGAGTGAAGCTGCTGGATCCTTGTGTGACGGAGTATTCTGTAACGGAGTGAGTGAGACGAGAGGCGAGCGGATCCACTTGAGAGCTTTTATTAAAGGGACGAGACAGATACATGGTCGAACAGGCAGGGTCAAACAGGAGCAAACAGGTAAATCGCAGGCAAGACTTAGAGAATAATCCTTATAACCAGCGATAGTCCAAAAAGGCAGGCGGCGAGACAGTCGACAACGAGATAACCAGGCGAGAGAACAAAACACTGGGAACAATAGTGATGGGTCGTTCTTGAACGATTCGTTCATTTTGAACGAATCTTTAATGTGACTCGGGACGAACGAGTCGCCTCGGGGAGTGATTCGTTTAGTCGCGCATGCGCAACATCCTATTAGGTTCTGTACTGGAATTAGTTCATCTGTTTTAGAGTCGTTCGTTCACCTTATGGGACTGTCACGTGATGAATGAACGACTCAAACCCGAAGACTCGAGAGATGAACTAATCAATTCTCTTTCCGGCTCAGACTGTTGGTTAAGCTAATTGGGCTGTCAGGTGATGAACGAACGACTCGAAACCGAAAACTTGTCAGATAAGAGGTGAGGTGAGCGAATCATAGACCCAGGTAAACAATGAATTAATATTTTCTGTTTCTTATAGCATTATAGTTTTTTTTTGTTTGAAGTGTGATCAACGTTTGTGTAAGCAGCAGATGTGTTAGGGAAGTAACAGGTAACATTTTAATTATATTTTGCTAAAATGAACAAAATGAACGAAATGACTCGAAAAAAGATTCGTTCATTTTGCTGAACGAGACTCAAAGGTCCGAGTCGGTAAAATGATCCGAACTTCCCATCACTAGGGAACAAGGAAACTAGGGAACGCTAACAATAGACCACAACAACTCAATACTCCGTGCCTTGCAAGGAGAAAGACCGGGGCTTTATAGCGCTGCTGATTGGTCACGGGTGCTGACGCAATCAGCGCGATGGATACTGGGAGATGTAGTCCGGGGTGTAATGCAACAGTCAGTGTGTGATAAGGTGAGAGTGACATCTGGTGGTGAGCGGACCGCGGGACACCGACCAGATTCGTGACAGCAACTTTTTTATTTTTATTTTATCAAAATGTGACCTTAAATCACAAAATCTGTCATAAGGGTCAGTTTTTTAAAATTGAGATTTATACATCATATGAAAAATGAATAAAGTGAATAAATAAGCTTTCCATTGTTGTATGGTTTGTTAGGATAGGACGATATTTGGCCAGGGTGCAACTATTTGAAAATCTACAATCTGAGGATGCAAATACATAAATAAATGAAAACAAAAAAAGAGAGAGAAAATAAAAAAAAAAGTTGTTTTAAAGTTGTCCAAATGAAGTTCTTAGCAATGCATAGTACTAAAATAAATATATGGTAGGAAATTTACAAAATATCTTCATGGAACATGATCTTTACTTAATATTCTAATGATTTTTGGCATATAAGAAACATTTATCATTTTGACCAATGCAGTGTATTTGGCTATTGCTACAAATATACTTGTGCTACTTAAGACTGGTCCAGGGTCACAAAAGTAAAATCAAAGGGCAGTAAATGCAATATTTTATTAATTTATTCATTCCTCAGAAGTAAAAAGAAATCGTTAATGGAACCACCGAGGAACCTAAATCATGAAACCCCCTGAAGGGGGATCAAAACTGGAGCCAAAAATATAAAATTCCTCTTTATTGCCTTCAGTATTCATAACGTCCAGATGTGCGCTTCGGTCAGAAGGTGGCGCTGTTGTTCATAAAGTGTGTCGCTCCAGTCTTTCGCTATCATTCTGCTGATTTGCTGGACCCAGCGCTGGCTGGACACGCTGAATGTAAATCTGGCCGCAAACAACGTCGCTCTCTCTCTCTCTTTCTCTGTATGGCTGTGAATCCAGCGAGGTGAGCTTGGCACAGGAGGAGGACTGTCTGGCTTTGCGCGCAGTTTGCAGACACATTTGCGAGGGAGCCCTGCTGGAATATATTCAGGGGTGAAGAACCGAAGGAGAAAGGGCGAAACCCTCCTACAGCCTGCGCTTTCTTCTTCTTCTCTCTTTCTCTCTGTCTATCTCTGGACGCAAAGACTTGGGCAAAATGGTTTTTCCGAAATCTCAGTGACTGCGATGTCAGCACCTCTCATCTACCGCTTGTGGAACACAGACTGAAGAAATACACGTAGTGAGAGAAGAAAAAAACACGTTAGTCCGGTAAAGTATAAATTTTCTTATCAGAATTGAGCGTTTTGGTGATTGTAATTATTCTGTCTGCTCATTGTTTCACCTTGCATGGCTTTCAGGTTCACCCGTGTAATTTCGTGTCATTTATTGCTGCATTAGAATTCACACTGAATTGAAGCAGCAGATGCTTTAATCAGCAGGTCAAATATTAGTTCACCCATCAGCTCGTGCTGGTTTACTGTTAAACAGCGTGTGCTTAATGATGGTGATTGACAGGGCTGGATTTGACAGATACGGATATAAGGAGCTCTGCAGCAGTGAAGTTCAGGTAGAGCTTCAACTGCGCATCTCCTGCAGAAATGCACAGGTGCTCTGCTGGTGTGTCAGGAAAACCCCTGGAGAGAGCCTGACATTCAGAACAAAAGTGCCTAATACTTTACATTACAATGCCCTTGTTACACCAACTGCATAATAATAATATCTTATTGGATCATATATAATAATACAAATATAGCCATAAAATAGTTTTGTTGGTGTAAATGAATGTATTTTGACTGATTCAGTGGTGTTAAATAATATATTTTATTTAGTCATTTATATGTTACCATTTTTTCAGACACAGAGCTGTTAAATGCACTTTTATTATGTAAACCCATTACACAAATTTATGGCCAAAAATGTGTTTTTTGTATTCCAAAGATGCGTACTTCCCTTGTTTGTCAATACAACCACTTCAATATTCCTTCTAAGTTTAGAAATTAAGTAAATAGGCGTTGTAGCTTTGTGAAGTTCTTGAAAAGTAACTGAATGAGTTCTTAAATTCTTAATGGCGTTTTTACCAAATACATTTCTGAATCATGTACTTTCTGCTTTTGTCTGATGTAAAGTGTATTTACACATAACTCTGTAGTACGATAACTATATCCATAAAGTACATGTTGGTTTCTTCTTTTAATTGTGTAACTTGAATACTGTATGTAAAAAATAGCATAAATGTGTCCAAAATGCCTGTTTGTGTTTCCTGAAAGCATGGTGATATTGTATCAGCGAGGCATTTTATGTTTTTTCTCATACTTCTCATATGATGTAACACTTCACCATGCTCTGTGGTTGAACCGATATCATGCTCTCTTCGAGAGCAACCACTTCCTCCAGAAATGATACTTGTAATATGGCTTTGCATTTTTAATGTGAACTTTTGGTTTTTAATTTCGCTTGAATTATTCATCTGAAGTATGCATGCAATATGAGAATCACACGGAGTCAAGAGAAGTCAAGAAATGTCGCTCACTTTTTACACCGCTTAGAAGTGCCAAGTGTCCTTTCATCTCGCAGCCACAGATTTAATATGAATCCGCGATAAAATTCAGCCGAGGACTCTACTGCTCATGCACATGAGACATGCATTCTGCATTGCATGTGAGGAGAGTCTGAGATTTAATGCAGCATTTTACTCATTTCATTCCACACGTGTGGTATTAAAAAAAAAATCGGTGGACCTTTAATAATACTGAAGCTGTGAAATGAAGTCATTCATCGCCACAGACAACTTGCGTAAAAATTCACACCATGGAGAATCTTCAAATGACCTGCTTTATATATTCGCGCTCCCCTCAATTTATTCACGCCAAGAACTAAATTGCATTTCAAATAATCTCTCGCCGAGTCTATATGGCACAAAAACAAGTAATTCTAGGTATCTGTTAGCATAAGTGCCCTTGTGGGTTGACATTTTTAAAAAACGGTGTTGTTGTTAAAACTCCTCGTGCACAGGGAGCAGCCATGATGAGACTTATTAGTCGTCCAGTCATGTAGGAGTGGGAAGAATTCTGTGTCCTGAGACCTCTTTCCAAAGCTGCCATTCGTTATCCTAATGAGTGGCTCCGACTTTGGGCTTAAGGGAGCAAATAAATTAAGGACAAATGCATGCCTACTCTAATTACAACAGATCAGCACTTAACAACACAATGTGACAGAAAAATCCTGAAAGACACCTTAATGGAAGGTTTTAACAAACTCAAGATTTTATCGTGTACAAAATGGGCTGTTATTTCCATTTTCGACTAAAAGTATTTTATTTGTCCGTAAAAAATACTTTAATAGCTCTTCTGATTTCCAGAAATGAGGTTGAAATGGAGTTGTATTTGTGAAGTTCTAGGAAAGAAACTAAATAAGGTCAGTACTTAGGAAAGAAAGAGAGGAAGGAAAAAAACATAATAGTTCTTGAAATAATGCAGTTTGTGTGTGTGTGTGTGTGTGTGTGTGTGTGTGTAAAAATACATTTTGGATTTATCTGATGTGTTCTTGTGTATTTTAAATCAATGAAAAGGAAGAAAAAGCCTAATATGAAATGATAGTCTGATTTTTTTTTTTTTTTTTAAAGAAACATTTAGACAAAATATTAATAAAAA